>JAEAOA010002272.1:0-196734 GCA_016746295.1 Potamilus streckersoni | reverse complement strand
TACATTGCTTTATTGATGGAATTTCAGTACTTTAACAGTATTGAGTCTGGAACACATTACTAAAATTAGCACCTGACTTTTTAGTGCAAAACTGAAAAAACATTTCAAATACATGCAGATACAGAAAATATCATGGCTCATATCCTTTCCTCTACACATAAGCGGGCATCCAGGGTTCATCTATACTGATAAATATAGGTTTGATCAAGGGCACTTTTAAGTTATTGAAATTTTAATATCATGATCTTTACATATGTTTACTATGGGAACTGAATTAGTACAGTGTTTCCTAAATGCTTATATGTGTTTAAATGCTGTTTCAAGTTATAATGAACTTTTCAGTGTAAACCTAACATTTTCTGTTCTTTCTTAAGGTAAAGAAGTTGTAAATGGTTTTGTTTTAAAATTGCATTAGTTTTCACCATTCTGACTTAAATCCTTATTTTCTGCTCAGGAATGTGAGAAAAATTATCATTTGTTATACACTTGTTTGAATAGGAAAAATTCCAACCATGAAAACTAAATTTTGCATTGGACACTGCAAAGCCTCATGTTGGAATTGATGTAAGCAATGCAGCAAAGATGCATAGATATTTTCTTCTTACTGTATCTGCAAATTTGCTTTGCAGATACAGTCTGGGCAGGCTGAAACTAATTACAAAACTGAGAATACAGTATATATGACATAATTTGTATACCTCTAGAAAATCCTCTTCATTGTTGAGAGCACTGATATCATCAAACTGAACCAAGCTATTTAGAGCAGACATTGTCCCCAATCTTTTTGCTGCATTCTAAAAATATAGGGAAAATTGTATTAGAATTTTTAAGGGATTGCAACAAAGTTTTCCTGCAAGAAAAAAGAGGGGTGTCACAATCTTCCCTTAAATAACCATCCCATTTGACCCCACTAAACACCTTTCTGCCCTGAACTGTGTGCCACTTAGCTTTATGGAACTGCAAAATTAGTGATTTTATAAATTTTATGTCATTTGTTGTGAGATAAAATAAACCCATCATGAATAACAGTCATGTCACTTCAAACAAAATTACCATTTTTTACAATAATGTAATCAGAGTCAAAAATACATCATGTGCAATGGGAATACCTTTTTTCACAATAATGTAATTTGAGTCGAGAATATGTCCTGTGTAATGGGAATACCTTTTATTATCCTGTTAAATTCATATATCATCAAAAACAATGGCACATACCCAACCATACCATTTATTGTTTTTGTTTTTCATCTTAAAGAAGTTTTTTTGGTCTAAGTCTATTTCATTTTATTTTATTACAATGTCCAAAAGACCACCTAACCCCCTTTTTCCCATAAGATACATGTAACAAGTACACGAGTAGAAATGTGTTTAGTGTACACATAGAAAAGTCACTAAGTTAACAGTCTCTTTTTGGCCTAGATTTGCTATTTCATATGCTATTTTTTCATTTACTTTATCCCACCATTTTCCATCCACAAAGCACACAATTACACATACAGCAGTGATCATAATAAGCTGCCGTATTTGCCACATATGTTGGGACACCGTATCTGTTGGGACACCATAAATTAATTTTAAAGGTAATTTTGTTTGAAATACATGTTTCTGATACACATAATTTTTTTCAAGTTGTGGAACACCTTAAATAATTCAAAAATTATATGTCAGAAAATTCACTCCAACTGAAATTTTATTTAAAAAGAAACAAACTGTGTACTTGACTTTTAATCCACTACAGTAGCATCTCATCAACACAACCCTTCTCTTGCTCACGTACAAACCATTCTTTCAGTGCATGAATATTTTTTTTAGCTTTCTCATCCTGTGAAAAATTGTTAGAGGCTTCACATCACCTGAAGTAAAAATTGCAAAGACTAAAGTAATTTTTTTTCAAATCTGCACCAGTCTAATTCTCACACTTTTGATTGCATTTTATCATCAGTCTATCCAGGAATGTGATCAAAGTTCACTAGAATTTCATTATGTTAATGATCATATTGTCGATGAAATCATTTGCTTCTCTTCTGACTTTCATGAATTCATCACCTGATCTTTTTTCCCAAATCTTCTGGGCAATGCTGGGTCATGTACTATATTGTGTCACTTTAAAAATTGTTTCATTGTAGCAATTAATTTTCAAAATTACTGAGAATACCAGTGAAAAAGAACCAAAGTTTGCTTCCATATCTGTGCTGTCATTGCATATTTAAATAAAAATCAGCACACTTAAAAGAATTTAAAGTAGGCTTCCAAGGTCAGTTTACTTTAAAAACCTTTGTACTGACATCCTTTAAAAAACACAAACCCTGCTTCAGAGTATCCAAAGAAGTTGGCTTCCAAGGTCAGCTTGCTTTGTAATAAAAATAACCTTTGTCTTTGATGTCCTGTCGGCAAGTTTAAAGAAGTACTGATCAATGCCAGTTGTGTTTATTCACCAGGTTTCTGTCTACTTGGTATTTATATCTCTATCTTAGCATGATATGAATGGAAATAGCTTCTAAAGCCAGTTTAAAATATCATGATTTTCCTTGAATTTACTACCATGTATATCTGGTATATTAAGAGCATGTCATTACTTTTGTAGAATTTACTACCATGAATACCTGGCATATTGGTACCATTTAACTTATTTGGTTAAATCAGTCTCAAAATCAGACTTTGCATGTGTTTTATTGAGTGTAGCCATGCTGGGGCAACAAACCTTGAGTGGAGAGTTCACAACAGTCAAAGGAACTAATTCTTGTAGTGCGTGTGTGTGTGTGTATTTATCTATATATGTATGTATGTCTGTCTGTATGTCTGTCTGTCTGTATGTATATATGTAATAAGATACTGAGCCATTGTTACATGTGCATATTATGGTGACCTCTATCTTCATAAAATTTTACCCAGATTATAATTTCTTATGTACAACTACAAACAACATAGACCCCAATGTGCCAGCACAAACATGCCAGCAGATCTGGGTTTATGTTCTTCTTTTACTCATTACTTTTAATAAACTGCACAGAGCCTGATCTTCTTCTGCACTTTGCAGTTGGATTTGACTTGCACAGTCAGTGAATATACACAATATGCCAAATGAATGTAGATACAACCAAGAGAGGAGAAATTTAAATTATTCAGAGACGGTTATCACTGAGGGTGACTTAACTATATCTCTTACCCTTTCTTTCTTTGAAACAGACATACGGATAAAGTTCTCTTCCTCATATCTGAAAAATAGCAAAAGAACAGAGGTAAATGCACAAATAAAGCAAATCCTGTAATACATATTTCTCAATGAACAAATTCATAGACCGATCAAGTTTGCAATGTCATAAGTTGAGATGACTTCAGGTAGTCTGAATATGTTTTAGCCCACACTTCATAGGGACATATACTCATAAGGACATTTTTATTTATTATCGTCATTTTTTCATTATTGTTTCACATTTAAATACTTCAAATGGTATGTCTAAATGTCCATAAATGATAAAATAAGGCTGACCCAAGGGTATCTTTTATCAGCATGTTTCAAGCCGTTCAGATATTTGTAAGGACATACTGTTATATAAGAAGTCTTCATGCAGATTTTTTTACTATGGGTTTTCAGTTTAGTGAAGTGGAGTGGTTTGCTTAGCTTAACAAGAAATTTTCAACTCCAACCCCCCTGGAACCCAATCTGAATCAATTTTTGTCCATATTCCACAGTAGTCATCAGCTCTGGAGCTGAAATGCTAATGGACCATATCATGCAAAATCTTGATAAAAAATCAATTCCTGTTTTCCTGATTAGTAAAGTCAATAAAAGTCTTTTTCAAAAATTTCCAACCACTGGATAGTGTACTACATCAGATGTTATCAGACTCTCCAAGCTATTCATGTCTAACTTTAGTGTAAAATGTTATTAAACTGAAACAACTATGTCCATTTAATTTTCTTTAGTTTTCCAGTTTCAAACAAACATAAAATAAAAGGTCCATCAGCTGATAACTATCTGAAAGGAAAAAGTTTTTTATGAAATCTTTTTACAGTATAATTGTTTCTGACATACATGTTATGATAATTTTAGTAGTGGCAGCCATATTGAAAGGCAAATCTGCATCATTGGCACATATCTTATAAGCCTTATTCCAGAATGCTTTCTGTGAAATTTATCCAAATTCTAATGACTGGTTTTTGAGAAGTTAGTGATCAGCATTGTGCAAGACTGAAAATCTTTATGCCAGGAAGCTTAATGTAAAGTTTGGTTAATTCTGTTCAGCCATTTTTAGTGATCTTTTATGGGCATGTTGCAAGCTGTTTAGATGGTATGATATTGGTAAGGATATACAGTCATATAATAAGTCTTTCTTTTTTTTCCACTAAAGAAAGGAAAGTCAGTCGGTATTGACAACATACAAGCAGAACTCATACAAGCAGAAGAAGAGATAGTCACAGATCCAACAACAATCTGCAACAAGATATGACAGACAGGAGAATGACCCACCACATGGACTCAATCCTTGGTCATTGTGCTCCCCAAGAAAGGAAACCTACAGCTTCCAAAACTACAGAACCATTAATTTGATAAGTCACCCAAGCAAAGTCATGCTGAAGATAATTCTATTCAGAATCTATACCACTTCTTTATAGATTGCAAAAAGGACACTGATAGGGTATTGCATGCAGTCTTATGAGCAACTACAACATCAGCTCATATCTGGTGCAGGTTGTTGAGCACCTCCATGACAGAGCCACCAGTGCTGTCCTCATCAAATGGCAGCAGAGAAGATTGGTTTCGAACAACAGTTGGAGTTAGATAGGGATGTATACTGTCACCTACACAGTAACACCCTTCAACATTTTCCTGGAAAGGATCATAAAGGATGCCTTGCATGACCACAAGGGCAAAGTTAGCATTGGAGGAAGTACAATCGCCAACCTTCACTTTGCAGATGATATTGATGGTTTAGCAGGAGACAAAAAAAAATTTGGCTGACTTGGTTGAGTGCCTCGACACAATGTCCACAGCATACAGTATGGAGATTAGCGCTGAAAAAAAAAACAAACTGATGACAAACAACACTAATGGCATCAGTGCAGAAATAAAGGTCAGTGGACAAAAGCTGGAAAGAGTCACAGGCTTCAAGTACTTGTTATCAATTATTACAAATGAGGGCTCCAAACCAAAACTACTTTCCAGGATGCCCAGAAAACAGCAGCAATAACAAGGTTGAGACCAATATGGAAATATACCATCATTGCTTTTGGTTCCAAAATAAGGCGGATGCACTAGATTGTCATATCCACCTTTCTGTATGCTTTTGAAACATGGACGCTCACAACAGATCTACAAAGGTTTCAAACCTTCTTTATAAGATGCTACCTCTAGATCTTGGGCATCTCATACACTGACCATGAAACCAATGAAGAATGAAGAAGTCCACAAGGAGGATCCAATGAGCCATCAGATCCTATAAAGACCTCTTGATCACTGTAAAAAAGCAGAAAATAAAGTGGTACGGTCATGTCTCAAGATCATCTGGACTGGCAAAAACAAGCTTGCATGGAAAAGTGTGTGGGTGCAGAAGAAGAAACAGAAAAAGAGATGGGAAGATAACATTAAGGAATGGACGGGCATGGAACTTGGAGATTCCCAAAGGGCAGTAGAAAACATGGAAAGATGGAGAGAATTGGTCATAAAGTCAACAGTGGTGCCCCAGTGACCTCTTGGGTTAAGGGATTGATGATGATGATGAGCCATTTTTTAGACAAAAATTATTTTATAATAATGAAGCCAAATTTTAAGGCAGATTGGCCTTCTGAACAATATGAACAAATTTAGAAGGTTTTTGGCATGCTTTTTGTCAAATTTCAAATTCTGTTTAGCAGTTATGGTGAAATTGTTTAATGTTCTTTTACAAGGATTTTGGCATGCTTTTTGTCAAATTTCAAATTCTGTTTAGCAGTTACGGTGAAGTTGTTTAATGTTTTTTTTACAAGGATTTTGGCATGCTTTTTGTCAAATTTATCAAATTCTGTTTAGCAGTTACGGTGAAGTTGTTTAATGTTTTTTTTTAGTAAAATCAGTAACTATATATGACATCAAACATCATTTTGTATAAATAAAAAAGGTCATGTCAGAATGATTTTTTCAACTTTCTTCAAATTCTGTTCAGTGGTTATAAAAATAAGTTGTTTGAAATTTTTTTTGCAGAATTATGATTTGATGGTATCATTTTGATAAATTTTAAATCCCTTCATGCCTGAATGCTTCCTGTCAAATTTAGTCTATACCTGCCAACCTTAAATAGACGTTCTCAGTAAGTCAGTCAAAATTTTTAAGTTAGACCAATTCTCAGTAAGGTATAAAAGCTATTAAGTACTGGCAACAAGTAAAATTTTAATAATTATTACAGTTTATATCCATGTTGTAACTTACAATATATAGCTACTGATGTGAATGTCACATGGTACTATTGCACTTTCTAAGAAACCTCTGGTCAAACTCCATTTTGAAGCATTCTCACCATTCATTTTCATGACTAGTATTGCTTCCAAGGTCTCAACTGACATAGATGATCTGGATTTTGAGTGGGGTTTTTGTGCAACAAATGATAATATCCTCTCACAACCTGCATTTGAATGAGGAACAACAATTACATTCTTCATGATGCTGGACAACAATTTGTATTTGAACTTGCCATTGGCATCCTTGAGTTTACTAATAAGATCCCATTACTTGTCAACTCGTTTAGTGTTTAAGATCTCAGGATTCAATTCATCTACTTGGTAATTTAAAAACTCAGCTTCCAAGTTGTCTTGCCAGATTGTTTCATTGGGTTCCATATACATAAATCTTGATGGGAAATACATCACACTGTTAAAATTTCTCATCATCCTTTTTGACATATCAGCAACTGCACTGTGTCTCAAAAGTTCACTATTTAAGGGAAGCCTCTTAACAATGTAATCACAAACAGTTGTGTAATAGTCCCTTACATCTTTATAGAATTGACAAAGGCTACTGTCCTGCAGCTTACTTTTAGCCAAGTATTTTCATGTTTCTGAACCTACTGTAAGTGTATCATCTGACATTTGTTTCTTACATTCATGTTAATCAATATCAGTGAGATATTTGGCTTGTGAACTTTCTGTGGCCCTTTCAAAAATGATCAGCAACTGCTTTAATAATTCAAGCATGTTTTCAACCATGTTTTCTTTTTTTCTTTAAGTTTGTGAATTATGGGGTCCTCCTGTTGCATGATTAAGCTGTACTTGTTAAATAATGGAATTATGAGGTCTAGAAATAAGCAATAAATCTTTGCCCTCCAGTACTGTACAGCCTTACACACACTCATAGCCTTTTCCTCTGTAACTGATTTTTTTTTACTGTCTTTCCAGTCATTTCTAACCAAACCTTTTGATCCTATTTCTGTGATTTTGCTTTCTCAAATCAACCTATATTGTGTTGTTTATTCTCAGTCTTTCCTGCTGAGGCAGTCTTGAGGGTAGTACTAGCCTGACTTCTAGATTTATCACAGTTCAAAGCTTTGCTGCATGTACCTGCATTGTTGTTATTTCCTTCTTTATTACTAGATATATGTGGAACTCTTTGGAACCAGACACCTTCTGACATCCTACTTTTGGATTTAGCTCTTTTGCCTTTAACCTCTTGTTTCTTGGTTTCTTTACCAAAATATATTTGTAAAAGTTCCAACTGTTCAAACAGTCTCTTTATACCTTCACCAAGAGAAAACCATCTTGTTACACAATGCTTTTTCTCTGCTCTTTCCCACAAAGAGTCTGAAGATCTTTCAGTTCCAGTTGTCTATTCACACTTTTATCCAAATAAGATATGTTCACTAATAAGTCATCAAAACTAATAGGCAGCAATCATCTCCTTTGAAGCTACTAAATGTATCAAATGGCATAAATATCCAGATATAAAGAGGGATTCACCATAGTTATATGTCCAAATATACCTTTATTACATCCTGTCAACACTGATGCATTATCTGATTAAAAGGCAATACAATTCCAACTTATGTTTCTCTTTTTCAATCATCATCCAATCATGTGAAAATATTTTCCCCAGTAGAGGCTCCAACACATGCTGGAACTGACAAAAGCGTTTCAGTTATAACCCCAGCTGTGTTATCAAAATATCTAACAACAACTGGGTACAGCTTCTCAGAATCATTGCTACCATCAGTTACTATACCAAAAGGCTCGAAAGAGATACTGTTAGCAATGCCTTCATGTATTGACTTGCATTGTTGTGATACAATAGCAGTAGTATTTGTTCTGGCACACTGATAACTATTTACTACTGATGATTTGGTAAACATTCACTTAAAAAGTTTAGAAGCATGATCAGATGCAGCAATTTGCAACATTATGCTCAACCAAAAAGTTTGTAAAACATACTTCGGCTGTATTGACCTCCAATTCAGCTTCTGTCACACAAATCCAATAGATGTCAGTGACATACAAATTGATTTCATTGCAACCTATTGTTTATGATTTTTGGAATTTACGTGGTTGCGACAGTCATCTTGCCCACCTTGGGAAATGTTAAAGTCAACACAACATAGTGTGCAATAATTGTAATGGTCACCTTTTATACTTTTTTTTTCTGAGCATGACCAAGTATCTGAATAATCTGTTTTATACTTTTGCAACCACTGCTTCAGCTTTTTACGAGGTTAGATGTCCTCTCCACCTTTGACACATTTTCGTTTGAAAGACATTTCCAGTTGACCGGATGACAAAACAAAAAAAAGGAAATCTAAATCAGATGCAAACTTCTCACGAACAAAAAAAGCAGGTTTAAAGCATCTGAGGTACCAATGTATAGTTAGTCTGGTTCCCTACCAAAATCCACTCAATTTAATATGAAACTTCAAATCTGAACATGGAGTCTAATACAAAAATCTGGATCTGGAATGAACCATTACAAAAAATATCAGGAACAGAAGGAAAAAAAATCCCCAAACCCCATCATATATTTATAGTTTTTGCTATCATTCCGTAAGTTTGCAATTTTAGTATTTTTTTCATAAGACTTATGGCAAAAAATCATAACAGTTGTCAGGTTTGGCTTGGTATCATTTACAGAAATTTACAGGTCGTCATTCTCAAATGGTTTCTTTCAAATGTGGTCACATTCTGAATAACAGTTTTGGATAAAGATTATTTTCATTGCATTTTTGTAACCGTCAATTTTGATTGAAGATCAGCATTATCTTGAAACTTAATGTTAAAAATGGCAATACATAATCATTTAAATAAAGCATCTCTGAACAATCACAACCATACAGTTATGCATTCTCATTGTACCCCTCCCACAAAAATAATGGCTGAAAATGACAGTACTGCATAGTGCCACTTTAAACAAATGCTCAGTACTTCTTTCATTGACATAGTTGTGACTTGTACACAAAACACCAGTGGTGACACATCTGGAAGTAACTGATTTAATGCTCTTCTTTAGTGCTAATGCATTTTTATATTATATTTCCTCCAGCCATCTTGAATTTTTCTACTGGTATTAGGCATTCCACATTGCATGCCTGATCTCTTGCACAAAGCATCAAGGGTAGGTCAGGGTACCAGGCTACTCTAACACTTGTCAAGATAAAGTGCACTATTAAAATATGCTGAATGATTCAATAGCTTAGCTGGTTGCAAATATCTGCTAGTGGAAATTTAATACTGATAGAAAAAGAATAGAATATTAACTAGAATAGAATATTAACTATCCAAATTTGACCTAAAAAATGAAACCTTTTGCCCATATACAGATAAAATGCAATTCCCCAACACAATGGCATCCAAAAAGAGTTATGGGTTGCAATGTGAAAATATGAAGTAAACAGCATATCAGTCACCATATGTTTAGAATGGAGTTGATGAGATGAAATCTACAAATGGCTCATGCAGATACAAGACATTGTACACACCAAATTGCATAAAAATGTGCAGAATTGTTGATTAGCTTTGCTTTTTACATGGACCTGCTGCATTGAAGATTTAATACTGATGGAAAAGGACAATATCTTCAAAACAATTGGAACTGAAAAGATAGAACCTTAAAAATTCACCTACCCATTAGCACTCAATCATGTGTCAGGGTTGCTGAATTTTGATAGTTACAATTAGTGTGAATGGATGGATGAAAAAGGCAAGTAGGGTAGGTCTTTTGTATCCTGATGTGGGTCAAAAACACAGTCAAGTGTTGACAATCCTGGCCAAATAAACCATCTGTTTAATGTTAACAAAGCTAGCTATTCAAATTACCAGCTTTTTCTGAAAATGTATGCACCTGCAAATCTACTTAGTGAAGTAGCAAATTTGCTTCTCTTTTCTCCTTACAATACAGACATTTTATGTGAAAAATTAGCATATTAATGTCAACTGGCAAATTATACATTTCACCATTTAATCAAATACACAAATATACACACATACATACATACACAACAATTAAGGGTACAATTACCTTTCCTTTTCCTTGGTTCTTTTATCCTCTTTAAACCTATGAATATTGCTGGACTCCTGAAAAAAGGTATATTAATAAGCATACATATATACCACAGGCAACAGGCTAATCAAGTTTCTTTACATGGTACAGAAAGCTACCTAAGGAAAGATAACAACCAAAACCCAGACCTTGATAACATAGCATTCTGCAACTGACAATACTAAAACCTATGCAAAAATAGTATTTCTTATAATCAAATTATATATGATAATGATGAATCTGGCAAAATATCTCTTGAAAGTATGGTTGACAGAAACTTAATTTTAAAGTAAATTTCTCAGATAATTTGGTTTGGTTTGTTGCTTTTGAGCACATAAGCAAAAGTAGGTTATTTAGTGCCAAGGTAATTGGAGTGAAGTGTCTTGCCCAAGGCACATCATGATAGCTGACCCAGTCTGGTCCAATGCTAGTATTTGAACCATCACTCTTTCAGTTGTGCCTCTGGTGCACTAAACACATAACCATTGCAACTCAACTCTAAGAATAAACAAATTAACACCAGGAAATCAATTTAACTACTTCTTAAATCCAATTCTTCTGGAAAAACAACAAATTTTGTCTTTCATATCTATAAATCATAATTAAGGGAAGTACACTTCTGGATAACCTCCCTTTCCACCACTAGGTGGCTACCCATATACTGGATATTGTCCAGCTTTAACTTCAGATCGGGGAGGACTTTATGGTAATGAAATTGTGTTAAGTATTCTCAGAGAAGCTTAATTTGCTAAATAAAATTACTTTCTTCAGCAAATACATTCTTTGATCACATTAACTTTTGGAAAATAAGTAATAGGATGGAGAAATGCATGATCATCCAACTTCTACATAGAAACCTAAAGCTGGCATCCCCATTCAAAGGATTAACTTACACCCCCAATTTGAAGGCAACATAACTGATGCAGGCATAATATATTTGATATCAATATTGTTACCAGCTAGGTCTGGTAGTTTTATGGGCCATATTCATGCCTAGGCAACTGGGGCCAAGTGATTTTCCCATGGACACATTGGGGCAGCTTACCTGGGCTGTCCTGGACAGGTAGTGAAACCATGAGCCTTGAATTATGAGTCTAATGTTTTATCAACTAAGCTAACTCAATAACACATTGACAAATGAAGTGAACACTTGTTACACAGTCTGGCACCTTCCTGATAATGAATTTGCTAGGACATTAAACATGCTGAGAATGTGTCTGTTGTCCAAAAAGTTTAAAAAATGAAAGATACTGATTATAGCCCTCATTGCAAAAAAGTTCATGAGAAGGACCTTCTATTTCTGCTGCTGACATGATTGCAAATGGGGAACAGATTACTAATTGACAAACCATAATCTCCAGCTTGGGTTTCTCTAGAAGAAGACCTGCAATTGTTTGTCTCCCCTCTGATTCAGAAAACATTTTATGTCAGTCAAGATTACAATTCAATGAGAGAGAGAGAGAGAGAGAGAGAGAGAGAGAGAGAGAGAGAGAGAGAGAGAGAGAGAGAGAGAGAGAGAGAGAGAGAGAGAGAGAGAGAGAGAGAGAGAGAGAGAGAGAGAGAGAGAGAGAGAGAGAGAGAATTATTAAACTTATATTCCAGATATTGTGGGAACACTATTTCATCTAAAACAACTACAAGACAAAATAAATCTTGTTGACCATAACACCATTATTGGTGGCACAGCGATACTGAGTCTCCTATGTGTTAATTTGGACAAAATGTCTATTGTTTTTGTGCACCCCTACCCCAATTTATCTATGTCTATTGTAGTTTCATAATTAGTAGTGTATTTTTTCACCTTGATTTCTTCTGGAGCATCAGTGTATTCTGCTCGGATTTCCCTCATCAAAGTGCTATTAAGAGCCCTCTGTCGAGCATGCTGTAACTTCCTCAGTTCTCTCTCTGCAGCAGTCTCATCCCCATCTGAAATAAATCCAAATTTAATACCTTGTTTAGAGATGTTTACTCAATAAAATCAACATTTGTTATGCAAATCAGAAAGGTTATCATTATTCAATTATTTTATCAAAGACAAATATTGTTACCTCAGTATTTTGAACACTTTGAGATAATGGACATGATATCATGCTATTGTAATTTCTATCTCTGTCGAGTAACAGATAATAATGTCAACTTAAATAACTGAAAGAATCAAGCTGTAAAAGAAAAGTCAACAAAAAATATTTTATTAGCAATTTATGACCCGCTGTAGGTTTTCCATCTCAAATCTCTAAACTGGCTCTGTAGGCTTTCTGTCTCAAATTTCTGTAATTTAGACATGTCTGCTTTTTGCCTCTTATTTTTTTAACCAAGTTCTATGATTGTCATCCTGAAAATTTTTTTCACCAAATTTTTAAAAAATTTATTTGATAAGATCTTCAACTTTTGCAAATATGATGAATTTTTAAATATTAATTCATCTATTAAATCATGGATAATTAGTGACAAAGTGTTTTATTCCATACATTTCTATGTACAGGTAGTCGTTGACTTACGACCTATGCAACTTACGACCATTCGACTTTACGACCACAATTGCTGCAACTTCAGTGAAAACTGATTACCTCTGAAGCACCGATATATACTAAGGAATTATTTTTAAAAACATTGTCTCAATGTTTTTCAATTATTTGATTTTGCCGCAGCAATAACAAACAGGTATTTGTTTGGTCCGTCAAAGGGAGCCTTTAGCGGCGCCTTCAATAACACATGCACCTTCATCAAAGGAAGCAGGTGACCTTTGATCAAAGAAGTCAGCAACAAACTAAAAAAAAAGCATTGCTTCACTTTTCATAGTGATTAGAACATATTTATTTTTCTGCAAAACGTTCCGCTTTGCAACAAAAACGTGTGTACGGAGGCTCCTGTGTGGGCGATTTTCTGCGTCCCAAATCAAAACTGTGCGTCCAAATACACGTAATTAAGCGTTTCCGAGATCTCTGCTATGGTACGTAGACCAAAAAATGCACGATGTATGTGGTTAGCTTATATAAACGTGGGAATATTATCTTGTCACCGGTATATATAAATGAGAGATCAATGTGCTTAGCATTTTTTAAATTTTTAAAACTGTCACTATGCCGAAGCGAAAATCATATACGGCCGACTTTAAATTAGACGTTATCAAGTTTGCCAATGAGTGTGGCAACAGAGCTGCTGGAAGAGAATTTGGCTGCAGCGAGAAAAATGTACGTGAAGATTACGAAGATGAATCCAAGGAAACGAGCTCGTAGAGTTAGAAATGCAAGATGGCCGAACATGGAAGAAAATATAGCCAACTGGGTGCGTTCGCAACGTGACTGTAACCGTGCCGTTTCAACGATAGCGATCAAATTGAAAGCTCGAATTATTGCTACATAAATGAAGATCAATGACTTTGGCGGCAGTGTCAACTGGGTTTTGAAGATCATAAATAGAAGTACCGGTATATAAAATGCGGGTTTTGACGATTTGTGTAAAAAGTATTTTACATAAGACGCACCCATATATAAGACGCACCATGAGTGCGGGGTAAGTAAAACTTTGTATAAGACACGACTTGTATACGCAAAAAGACGGTACTGACAACAGCTGCCTTCACAATTTAATTTCAGACAGATTAACAGATGACAGACAGAATTTCGGCACGTAGGCCACTTTTATACAGCAGTATAATTGTTCGCCCAGTCGGCTGAGCCACCGCGTATCCACAGTTACTCGCAGTAACAAACCTAACGAATGTAAAAATAAGAAACAAAATGGTGTAGAGATGATACAAATAGCATAAAATGAACAAAGAAAATGATGATATATACAGTATAACAATAATGAAAGAAAATTTATGATAAAATACTACTTAAAGAATTTTATAACATCATTTCACAGTACTGTACATATAGCCTACTCAACTTACGACCAAATCGTGTTACGACCGGTCTATCGGAACCAATCCTGGTCATAAGTCGACGACTACCTGTAATGACTGTTACCAGGGATATGGTATATACTCATAATCTGGGTACAACTGTAAACAACACAGACCTGATCTGCATGCAAATTATATGACCTAATATAAGAGCCTATTGTTTGTTTTACTGGTTACTCCATACAAACTGCATAGACCAAGATCTGTCAGTACATTATATAACAGAAGATAAAGTCATTACAGTATGCTGCTAGGTCTAACTTAAAAGCAAGTAAAAACAGTAGATATTAAACTAAAGACACGCAAGAAATTGCATACCAATCTCTACATGTTCAGAGGTTTTGGGCTCTTTGAACCAATGGCTATGTAAAAATATTGATATCTAAAAAAAATGATAAAGCCAACACTTCAATTTTAATCACCCTTAAATACATTTCAACAGAATTTAGCATTTGTCATTAGTGATGAAAAAAGATCTCACATTTCTGCTACTGGATATTTGGGAAGACTATATTCAAGATAGAAACAAGAAATGGAAATTAGATATGGATAAGTGGATAGTATGAAAGAAATATAGTGGATGTATCATTCTGCATAGTTGACATATAACAGTGTATGAATTTGTGACATGAAAAGATCTGTAAATCCTCATGCTTCAATTCTTAAAATTTAATGGCCATTATGAGCATGACACTGAGGTCTTATTTCATAGGTAAAGCAAATCAATAATGCTTTGCAGGTGTTCACTGATAGATAAATAATAATGAAACTAGATCTTGGTTTTGCACACACATTGTGAGAACCAAGTTTCGGTTTCACTGTTTTGAAAATAATTGTTTCCGTAAAGCTTATCTTTAAACCAAGCAAATATATAAAAGCAAGGTAGCCAAGCATGTCACAGAATAAATCTAATTTAATTATGATTCGTGCCAAGTATGACAAGGATCAATCACATGTTTTAGGAAATACACAAAAATAAATATCTTCTAAACTGCTGACAATGCCACCACTGGAAAGGAAAACTACTCCCAAATGGCAAATGACAAACTTCAACCCAAGATATAAACTGTTGACATTACCTCACAGGTGACTACTTTGAAAATGACTTGAACTTGAGTAATAATATTTTACTATGACTTTGTACAGCCTAGTAATAATTTTATTACTTAATTTGTAATAATAACTGTTTTACCAGTTTTACATGCAAAAATGATAATATTCTTTTTCCTATGAGCCATCATTATTCTGTACCAATGAACAGTGACCATATGTGTAGAATGTGATGTCATGCCATCTCGTTTTATGATGGGCATGACAGATCTGAGAATAGATGGATAATAGATATTCTACATTAAAAATATTATGCAATAGAACAGGTCATCAAAAAAATCATAATATCTACATATGTACATGTACTTATATTTTAAAAATATTTTGAGGTACAGTGCCATGATGGTTAACAGATACTGACAGTTAAAAGTGTGACGGAGAATCAAAGTTCTACTGTATAGCAATTACTGAAAAGGATATTTCTGAGAAAAACAAATCCAAAAATAATTTTAACAAATATCATCAACAATTCTAATTTTTCATAAATATTGCAAAGTTCTGAAATCATGTCATAATGTTAATATTTCACACACAAAGCAGAACTCTGATGACCAATGCAAGTAAAAATCCTCAAATTCATTTCTTCACAATATGTTGCAGCTTACTTGAACAAGAGGCTCAAATGGACCAGACATTACTCACATGGTTCACATATTTTAACAGCTAAACATTTCAATAAGTAGGCTTATGTAGTATTATAAAAAAACCCATAAATTATGACAAATATTTACCAAACTTTTATATTATGCTGATTATTCCTATTTTTATTACAACTTCATAAAAAAAACTTTCTACAGATAAAGACATTTAGCTTCAAAATCTTAGTCATCTAAAATCTTGATTATATAAAGCCAATTACCAAATTTGATAAAAACTGGATGAGAAATATAGCCTCTAAATCTACAGAGGTAACAAGCTCAGCCAATCAGCTACAGGGTATCTAATTAATATGTACACATTTCAATTTTTACAGAACCAGTCTATGATAATGGTTATTTAAGCTTTATTTTTTATCATGGTAGAGCAAATTCCAAGTTTAATTTGGTCTCCAGACTGGCCACATGTTTAGTCAATTACCTTATTAATATGTATTATCAAGGAATTGGTGATGTACAGTGAAAGGACAAGTCAGAGATGCAGTACCACAAAATAACCTCATTTGACCTTGCAGCATGGTGAGGTAAATAAGAATGAACAAAAAAAGAAAAAAGTTATTTGATGAAAGTAAGAACCAGCAGATGCATATACACTTACCATAGTGAACAGCAGCTAGTTTGGGTGGTATATATAACTTGGGTTTACTGCCTTTGTCCTCTTCTTCTTCCTCTTCATCTTCTGACACTTCAGTATCCAACTGTAATTACATAGGAAATAAATCTTAATTCACTTCAGAAGTGCAAAAATATTGGATAGCCTGACTTTTGGGGTACCTCTAAACCTATATTGAGCATAAGACAGTTACAAAACTTGCTTCTACAAATCAAGGACGACATTTACATTTACTCTTTACATTTATAACTTTAATCTTAAATTCGAAAATTTAAACTTTTAATCAGCACTAGAGTAACCTGGGCTATTTCTGTAAGTTCTATCATCAATGCACTGTAAATTAAAATATTGTTTGTCAGTTAAAAACTGATGAATTTTCTCCCAATATGACACTGAATCAATCTCACCACCAAAGATTACTGCAGATACTGGTGTACCATGTGAAACATATGTGAACTCTGCTGCATGGAATAGAAATGGTAAAATTCTAACATCTTATGACTGCCATTATCATGTACTATTAATAAAGAATGACCATGCATGCATTATAATCAAAAAGCAAGTCAAATGAGCTATTGTACAACAAAATGCATGCACTTTGGAAATTCCTGCTAAATACAGAACAAGTTGGCCTGGGGGGTGGGGGTCAACAATAATAAATTTTCATGGCAAGAATACTATTATGACCTATGACCTCCTTCAGCAACCCATCACCAAGTTTCATGATTTTAGATAGAAGAGTAAGTACACAGCATGCAAAAACACAAATTTGTCTAGTAAAATATGCTTCTTTAATGATACTTTAATAATCCAATCATAATACCTTAGAAAAACTACTACTATCTTGCAAATCCTGCCCTTCCAGAAAAAAACTTGTAGCTCAAAAAGCTAGAAGTAGTGTGCACAAATAGGTGTTTGTAAGTATGATCTCCCTTTGCATAATGTATTTTGAGAAGAAACATGTGGTCTTGGGCTAAATGCAAACACTAAGACAGTATGTTTGAAACATTCTTCTGCATCCATGTATTTAGATGAAATACCAATAAATATGGCAGCGATAAATATATTGCTGAAAGCAAAATGAAGATATATGTGATAACAAAATATATGTGTGACAATAAACATTACTTAATTTTACATAAAAAAACCTATTAGTGCACATCAACTCAACACAATGACCAGCCAATTGTAGAGAATTGTACTTAGAAGAAAATCATACAAAATTTTAAAATGCTAAATATGCCAAACTCATTCTCAAAGATA
Organism: Potamilus streckersoni; assembly: GCA_016746295.1. Taxonomy (NCBI): domain Eukaryota; kingdom Metazoa; phylum Mollusca; class Bivalvia; order Unionida; family Unionidae; genus Potamilus; species Potamilus streckersoni. The sequence continues at coordinate 178,696 of JAEAOA010002272.1, read as the reverse complement.
AATTCTTTATCTAGTCCCATTCATTTTTTGAACTACTCTTTTTACAAATGTATCAAAGAAAACAGGAATTTACAAAGGTAAGAAGTTTACATCAGATCATTTGGTCCGAAAAGTGTACAATACAGTTGTTTATCCATATTTTCTCAATTGTAGTACTGTTTGGGAATAACTGCATAGTTTCTCTTACATTCACAGACCATGCAGTTTACAGAAAAGAGTATTCTAGCTGATTTTAAAAGTCGAAAGATATTTTAACAAAATAGATCATCTGTTTTCAACACATAGATGGATGCCAATTTGGAATTATTATTATTAGAAAAGCAGCTCTTACTTTCATGGTTTTAATAAATCAAGTACCTGAACATCTTAATGTTTTTATGTTTGTAAGAACATTGCTGCACATGTACTGTCAAGTGACAACAATAACTGATCAATCCCAGATATTCTGACAGAGCATTTTAAGAAATATCTTGCTTAAAACAGTAAAGTTTTATGAAACAGTCTACAGCATAATATTATTAAACAAGCACAATATTTCAGCTGTAAAGAAATAATATCCCTAGAAAATTTTTAATAAGAGATAACATTGTACGTGGTAACTGTGATAACAGCTTGTTAACAATTTGCATTAAATTATGTTATATTTGGTCTATTTTTGCAGCAGGTGCTAAACTTATAGATTTTTGTAACAATTACATGTATATTGGTTGCAAATACAGGGCCATAATGTATGCTTTTAGCTAATTAGGTCATCCTGGATTTATAAAAGCCATTAAATTATTATTATTATTATTATTATTATTATTATTATTATTATTATTATTATTATTATTGTCAAATATGAAATGTAAGTCAATGATATCATTTATTGAAATAATTGATCTGTATGCAATCATCCAGTTTAATGATTCAAGCACACACAACAGTTTAAAACAAAATTAAACACAAGTCAAAGAAGCATGATGTATGGGTCATAGTGATTAATTTTTGAGGTGGGATGTAGTACTCATCAAGTTTCATATTTCAATGTATAACAAAATATATACAGCGTGCCCCAAAACAATCTGGTTATCAGCTATATGCAAAAACTAAACATAAAAGTCAGTAAAATGTGAAATAGATGTCACATTGACCATTATTCTTGCAAGGGTGTGACACTAACTAATGATTCTAGCATCAACAGAGTTTGAGAAGTCCGACTTGAAAGTTACAATTCAACCCAAGTTAATAAGCATGAAACACAGACACAGTGACCTGCTTTTCTGATGAGGACACAGTACACAAGATGCTTCCCTTTACAAAGTTTATCAATTCTGGGTGTAATAGTATGCTTATAGTGTGCAAGAAACCTTAGCAGATTGCAAAAACTTAATAAAGAATATACAGCTAAAATACAAGTAGAGTTAGCTCCTTTCTTTGAAGGTAACTGTTATAAAACCTACTCCAAATTGTTGCCTAGGATTAGATGCAGTTATGCTTTTATCTATGCAGACACACAGACACCTTCACCAAATTCATTACAATGACTCTCCTCCACTTCATATAGTTAAACTAAATTGAAGCATGTTTTTCTCCAGTAAGCTCTTTCAGAGATGATGCTTGGCATGTCACAGTTGCAAAAATGATCATTTTACCCAAGAAATTATCTAAAAAATAATTTCAGTGATAAACATTAGTGAATTACCTTGCTAACAAGATTGCTTGGATTTGCTCGGAATCTCAGAGGATCAGAGGAATCTGAAATAAAAGATATTCAAAAATCAATACATTGATTTACCCTGGCAAGATTTAATCAAAAGAAAAACTTCAAATTTGCTTGACTGATTGTCCATTCTAACTCCAGAACCATGGAATGTGTTTTTGAAGCATAAATGCACTCACCTCTACAATGCTTGAATACCAACATAAACAAATGGACCAATAAAACATCACAGACTTCAATAGGAAATGACAAATTTTAAGATGTTGATCATTCTACATGCACATGCTTATGTAAAATTTGTAAATAGTTATTCTCATTTTCTTGAAATAGAAATTATTTTTTTAAATATAAATATTTTATAGATGTTACATAGGTGATTTTTTTCTGGAATCCAAAATATATGCACCATGAAATTCTGAAAAGCTACATTTCAAAAAGCCTCCAGTACCCTTGTAATTAGAAAATATGATATGAAAGAATCAAATTTCTGTGAACTAATCCATGATCAAAAAATAACAAAGAATGAATTTATTCATGTTTTGCCAAAACAGTGCTACTTTTCAAATAGTCTTAAGCCAGACTGTAAAGAAAAAGCCATCACAGAATTTGTCACTCATTCATTAGTCACATCCTTTAAAATAATTGATCCTTGACAAAATCAATTAATCAGAAACATACTAGTGAAAATTAACACAAAACTTTACACATATCACAGTTTTATAAAAAGGTAAATTCAGACAATACCATATACTCTGGTACATAATTTAGTCTTGCAATGTTATTTTTGCATTTGAAGTCTAAAAAAGAATTTTGGAAGTAGGAATTTGGATATAGATGAAATAACAGATGTACAGACTGGGATAACACTATATATACCCTCACCAAACTTCTGCTGTGCAACATAACATTTATGGGAGACCATAAAACCATAAAAGTTTCATAAAATTTATAATAAAAAAATAGTGTGAAAATTTGACATTATACTGAATATTGGTCTGATGAGAATGAAATCTCTTTGTTCCATTAGAAATGTAAACATTTTTGGTACGATTATCATGTAATGTATTTTTGGAACTAGAGCAACTTTAATTTCGAAGGTGTTGTTTCACGAAGTGCACTGCAGGGGAGACAATCCTAATATTAGTATAGCTGTACCTAAAGTGCTAAATGCATACATGGTTTACAATAACAAAAATGTTGTTTAAGTGTAATGATCTGAAACCTAACCTCTGCCGCTGTCTTACCATAAGACTTATTGGTAAACTAGTAAAGGCAGTAAACTAAAATAAGCTGTTTACATGTAAACATTACAGCCTTGAATACTGTCCAACAACCCCAAAGCAGAGAAGTTTTTTTTAATAACCTTTGTTCTGCATTAATATTGGAAAGACCATTGCATGGGAACTGCTATTCTCTGTATGCTGGGCTGGATTAAGGTCCTTCTAGGCCCTATTCATTTCTTTAATAAGACAATTGAAACTGACATGCCTTTTGGTGTATACACTGTCAGTAACATAGTGTCTTCATAGGCACTAGGCTGTGAGTAATGTGTTTATTGGACAATATGGTCCTGCCTGCATGTCAGTTATGATATATACAGCTCTGGATCCCATTTCAAAATAGTAACAAGAGTTACTAGAATTTTTTTTTTTTAAAATCTGGTATGTTGTGATATATAGCTGCATAAGACAGCGTTAAGCTAGCATTTTACAATTAAAATCAAAGTCTGAAGATCACATCTGTTACCTGAAACAACACACACACACATAGCACAGCAATACAAGATAATTTGAGGAAAATAACAGAACACATCATAGTAGCTGTCACAGGCAGATCCAATGGTAGGATTCAAACTTGCATGCTTCTGATTGGAGTCTGGCACACTAACCACTACACTTGGACTGAGGACATCATTACACTGAGATCAAGGGAATTATTACACTGGGCCCAAGTAAGTCATTACACTGGGACTGAGGAAGCCAATGGAGTAAATGTAAATATTTAAGTAAATGATGTTTGAGTAAATTAACTTTTACTTAAAGCTATATTTGAAATCCCCAATGCCACTAATTTTTATATATATATATAAATTTTACTATTCTTCCAATCTAAAGTTAGGAGAGAAGGATTTACTAAAAATAAGCATCTGACATTAACCATTCTTTGAAATAATTAAAATGTTAGATGTTCAAATATTCAGCTAAGAATTGAGATGTGCCACCTTTTAATTCTGTCCCTGAATTTGCTCATAATTCTGGGTTTGAACAAATTGGCTCAAGCAGGATTGAAGAGAGACAGACCTGCTTTATTTAAGCAGATCTGAGAAGAAAACGTCATTATTGGGTTTAATGCCATTTTTCAGCATATGATAGGCTATACATGGCAGCCAGTATAAATAGTGGAAGAAGAACACAGGGAAACTCTGGAAAGAACCAACAACCCATGAGAATCTACTGTCAAGTTTTCACACATACACATATTGGCTAAACCCAAGACTCAAACACACACTGAGGTGAGATGGCAGTGATCCATAATGGTTAGCACTCTGGGCCCCATTCCCATATTCAGCATATGACATAGACTTGCAGAAAATAATGTACATCAGTTTTGCCTCTGAATAAAAAAATATACTTGTAAATGATAGGCCAAGTACTGCATCATATCAAATGCAAAATGAGAATAGCTTATTACATAAGGATCACCTACTGTATCCAACATAACACAGTTATGGTTTCTTATGTTTACGGTGGTGACATCATCATATCTTTTGTTCCAGCTATGAATAAATTGGTTGATCCATGGATGTTGCCGATCAACTTTTTATTAATTCATACACGAGAAATGGTGATATCTAGTTTTAATGATACCCAATTTAAAGGGCCAATATCTTTGAAGATTCAGAATTATTCAGATGATTTGGCATTTGTGACTGTTTGCATGTAATGGCAAAATTTGGGGTTTTAAAACATGTCTGTATAATATGCATTAAATAAACTGTGTTATTCTGTCACTAAATATACAGCAAGCATCAATGTTTGATTGACAAATAGCTCTAGATCAAACTTCAATGAATTGGATGTATTACTTCATGCTCACGTTTCTCTTTAAATAAATTGCAGTTAGGTAATTTATAAACATGGTACAACTGAATTTACAATAGAAAACCCTGTGGTGATCATGCAGATGTTTATCATGCTTTTGAAAATACAGTGAACCAAGTCTGACTCTGGATGTGCTCGACAGCAAGGGTCTTCTCGTCAGTTGTTCTCAATGTGAATTAATACAATCATTTCAGATGTGCATGGAGTATCCTTACACTGGCCTGTCTGCAAAATTATATTGATGAAATTTATCTAAACCAAAACTTAACAGGGATTTCCCCTGATTTTGACAATATGGAGTCAAGGGCTCAAGGCTCCAAAAATTGTGGAGTCCCAATGAAAATTCAGGTAGGAACTAAATATGTCCTGCGCTATACTTCATGCAGTGCAACAATTTAACACAGTTTGTTTAGTACATTTTTAGCATAAAATAAAAAAAACCAAGGTTTATAATGTTGTATTGAAGTGAGAGAGAAAACTGATCTGTATTTGTGATGTATATGAACAGAACCATTTTGTTACAAATACTGATATATTGTGCTGTGCTGAGAAAAGTAAATGGAGAGGGACAGACTCACAAACAGACTTTCATGGCATTTAATTGTTGTAGTTGTGAGGATTATGATATGTAAAAACAAGTCTATTTATCAAATATTTACAAAAAGACATAATAACAAACTGAAATATGACAAGCAATTGTTACAACAGATATATTTATTGACACCAACATTCATAAAAATTCATACTGATATAGAGGATCTCCATTCTTGGCCAGGTAATAAACAGCCCTAATCTGAGCTACCTTAGCAACTTTGTTTCCAGCAGAATTGGCCACATTGCCTTAGCATGTACATAATTACAGCTTATCTTGTGATGGGTAGATGCAGAAAACTATTTACAATTGCTTTCACTAACAAAGGAGTGTATCTTTTTGCACCAAGAACAAACAGCACTCCAGCATATCCAAAGAAATTTTTCTACCCAATCTGGGGCCCTAATAATATCAAGCTGCATACTAAATTTCATTAAAAGGCAGACATAATTAAGGGAGCTAGTGTGCAGAAATTAAAAAAGTGGGTCTTACCATCAAGGGCTATAACTCTGATTAGGACAAGGTATTAATACTATCGAGCAGCACAGCAAATCTGGTAGTAACAATGAAAGGAGTTTTGTGGATCTCTCAATCTGGTCTACTCAATGATGACACAAAAAATGAAAAAATGAATGCTGATAAATAAAATCAGAATCCTATCAAGCTACAAACCAATGTGGTTAAAATCTAATCATTTTCCCAAAAAAAATCTGCGAATAAAGCTAACTTGTGACAACTTTGGATGCTAAAAAATAATCAGTAATTCTGCTTGAATGAACCTAAATGAAGACATATGGCTGATAACTTGCACCAAATTTACTTAGCCCTAAATCCCAACAAGTTTAACTTTTTATACTGAAACAAAACTCATGGGTAATTATTAAATAAAAGGAAAATTTTGAAACTTGCTCAACCAAACTGACAAGACTTAAATAATGATAGTGGTTAAACAGCACTTCAATAAAGAAAGCAGTAAATCTTTTATATAAAGGAAGTCACATAACTTCCTACAGTCCTGCAAAAGCACCTGCCTTATAATTAGGCACCATGCTGAGGAATTACCTAATGTACTTTAGAGTCTTACTTAATGTACTCCAAGTCTTATTAATCAATTGATCAATCCTTGAAAAGGTGTCCATATGTGGGTGAAGCAATTTATGTAGTATATTTTTATTTTGTACTGTAAAAAAACCCACAAGTAATCATATCAAAATATGGTTTGTCTTGGGGACCCAACAGGGTAAAAAGAAATTCCTGAGGATGGAAGCAAGAACAAGCCCAATTAATTTAATTTTGCAGAAAAGTATGGGATACAAATTACATAAAGGAAGATGAGTTCCAATACAAAATTTCAAGTACTAATTATTTATACATGTACCTGGAGCCCCAGCTGCAGCCTTCATGACTTTGTCTATTTGATACTTCAGTTTCTGATCAATTGGTCGCAACTTCTCAAGAACCTGCATCACAAATACAACATGATTATTAGCAGACAAGTAGAAGAATTTTTATATTAAGGTCCATGAGGATGTCATTATGTAAATGGTAGTCTGAATGATTGTTATAGCTAGTGTCAGTGGAATGCCTGTGAACCGCTTTATTATATCGCTTATGTAGGCATGAAAGGTATTCCTAGCACAGCATATACCATAGAAACTTTATATTCAGTGTGGCCCCCCCCCATTCAACCAGAGTTGCAGCTGAATACAACCACTTGTGTAGAAGATGCACTGTGTGTGACTCAACAATTTTTAAAAACACTATCTTAATACTCATTCCACTGCTCATGTTGCAATCTCAGATAAATTATTCATACCTGTTTCACCATTTACAAGACAAAGTACTGCGAGATCCTCAGATATTTCTTTGCCACAAAAATATTCATAATTAGATAACCTAACAGAACTCAGGTTTTTCTTTATGAAATTTTTTTCTGCACTGGATAACTGACAAAATGATTTAATCTAACTAGGTATGAATTTTCTTGGAAAATAACTTGTACATTTGCAGAAATAGCTATAGTAATCTCTTGCAATACTCATTAGACACAAAACTAATAATGTCCTAATGGAAGTCCTACAAAAGTGATATAAAACTGATGCAATCACAAAATTTAACTGGATATATGCATGCAAAAGTGTAACTAAAACTATTATTTCCTACCAAATTTGCACTGGTGTATAAGAAAGAAATCTAAATCACAATGGAGAATGACATGACTTTTAAGTTGTATCTCAATACAGTTAGACACAGATAGATAGATTGAGAGAAAGAAATAAATTACCGTTCTAATCTCCACAAGTCTTTCAATTGAAGCATCACCCTGAATTGATTTGCCTCCAGTTTTCTTCACCATGATGTAGGACAGATTCATTAGATAACTCAGTAACAGTTGATATTTCACTTCAAGAAAACTAATGCCCTGAAAATCCAATAATCAAGGATTATGGATAATAAGTGGTACACATGGGACTCATTAACTACTGCTCTGAAAACCCAATTATCAAGGATAATTTAAATCTGCTGCTGATTGGAGCAATGCAGTCACCTTTATCAATGAAATTTAGCTATAACAAATGTCTGGAAAGCGAAAAATTGGCCTTGAACTGCCATGAATCAGCACCCCCCATTGCATTTGATCACTTGAACTCCTTGCTCAGCCTGCAAGAAATATCAAACTTCAGTTTTTTAAGCCACTGACTGCTTTCCAATAATCCACCAAGCCAAGTTCATCACATGGAGGAACTTTCAGAGCTGGTCATTCACCAATTACATATTTCTTAGCCAGTGTTGCTTTTTGGTATTGGTAGGAAGCTTTTGTTTTTGCATTTTGACATGAACTGAACTAAAACATGTATCAACTTCACTTAAATATTCCTCTATATAGCCAGACAAAAACAATTTTCTGGTTGGTCGTCCCTATTTCTCACTGCTAACTCTAGCACTTATTTCCCTATGGTTTAAAAAAGGAAGGACTGCCTCTCTTAATTTTAAAACCTGTGCAATTGCAAACACACATATTATTTTGTTTAGCATAAACATCTTAAGCAATAAGTGTGGTAGATACTTTTTTAAAATGGCAATTTTGTCCTACTGCAGATAGAATCACATGTATGTTGATGGACAGTCAAACAAATGACTATTTGCTTGATTACAACTGTGATTACAGGTTGTTTGGTTTGATGATTATGACTATGATTACAATTACAGGATGATTAATTTTAATTAAATTAAATTAAATTAATTTTAATTGACAATAACTTACATACAAATTAACATGTCAAATGAATCGTACTTAGCAATGTTTACGTCACACTCACATCATCAATTTGAGTTGTTACTGTTGTTACAATGAATAAATATTAAGCATTCAAAGTCTGACAATGATAACAAGCCAAACAACAGGTCTTTTTATCTGGGCCTTATAAACTTCTTGTCTAAACTGTATAAACTTGGCATTATGTTGCAAAGCTAAGTAAAGTACAATTATTTGAAGTCTACTTCACTGCTAATTTATACATGATGAAAGAGTTGCTGTGTGGAGTGGGCCTGTTAACAGCTAGATAGTAACCAATACAGTAAAACTAAAAACTTTCTGTTCTTAAGGTAATACCTTAGAAGTTGAAAACTCTCCTGTTTCTGCCCTCTTGCACAGTGTTTGGATGTGCGTGTTGGCATCTTGGATCTTCTCCTGAACCTCCTTAAACAGTTGAATGGTCTTCAATAGATCTCCCTCGTTGGTATCATGTGCAGGAACAACCATCTTTTACCTATTCAAACCTGCAAACACACATGCATATATTATACCGGTATCATTATGCACTCATATGCAAGTGTCCCAACACTAGGCTTTAAATGAAAAGTAGACAGCACATCTTTATGCTAAATTAGCTGATTTCTTATGTAATACTGAGCATGCTTTGGTGGCCTCATGGTTAAAGCATCCAACTAGGATGTGGGATGTCGGATGTTCAAAACCCGGTTGAGTCATATGTTAAATAAGCTGATTTCTTATCTAATACTGAGCACTGGAGAGAAAAAATTCACATTGCCAACTTGAAATGGCAAGTACTGAAGCAAGGGGAACCAGTGTCCATCTTTAAGAAAAAGGCTGTCCTGTTGGGAATATTGGTAACTTTAAATTTTTAGTGGAAGTGTGTTTTTCATGTTTTGTTCTCCCTCATCAATACTAATAAATGCTTTCTAAAGGGAATGCAGAAAGTTTCAATTTGTATGTATCTACAAACCAATATTCCCATGATCTCATTCAGGTCATTAACACTATCAAATTTTATATTTCCATAACAAATTACTGAACTCATGCAAAGTGCCAATTAGTCATGCAACTGACCAATCATCACAAGTGTAGTAGATTTGTGTGGTTGATTCACATCATCAACATGAAAAAGCACATTTAATTTTGATAATGGCAAAAATGTGTGCCTTTGCATCTCAAAATGAGTTGTTATTCCAATCCACAAACTTCAAAGTTTGCATAAATGCTCAAGGTAGATCAAAAGTTGCAAGTGTCCCCATGAGATCAGTTGAATGTCATAATAGTCATAAAAGTTACCATCTGTATATATGAACAGCCCTTTCAAAACAGACGAGATCAATGACTTATTACAACATGCATTTTGATCTAATCAAATACATTTGATATTAAATATTCTGTGATTTGGTAGTTATCAAAATGACAAATATATACAAAGCCCCAAAACACATAGTTCATATATATATATATATATATATATATATATATATATATATATATATATATATATATATATATATATGCATCAAACTTTTAACAAATAGAGCAAAACTAGTATCTAACTAGCCAGAGCGCTTTCGACTCGCAATTAGTCTTTTCAAAGGCATATACAAAACAAACAAATAAAACATAGAAAAAATGTGTTTGTAAAACTCTACATGGCTGTTTCTACATTATTTAAATCTATAGATGCATCATGTCTCAACCAGCCTATAAAGACTTGTTTCAGATAACAAGAAATATTTGTTTTTAACTAGAAAATCTGAGTCAGAGCGACATTATTACTTTTTGTACATTTATGAAATGCAAATTATATCCCAGATATTTGATTCAATTCCGGATATTTTATTCTTATAGTAGTAATTAACGAATATTAAGAAGATTTAAAAAAAATTTGAAAAGAAAATGTGTCAGCTGCAAAGGATAATTCTACTTTTGCATAGCTTTCTTTTTCTAGTCTTCTTGGTTTAGACCACTTGGTTTCAATGTTCTAAGGCGGCGTATCCAGTATGATTCCTTTTCCTTCCTGGTTTCAGAACTCCAGCTGTGGTTGTTAGCAATAGCGATAAGTATTATATCACTGAAAGTGTGGTCAGGGGAGGAGAAGTGTTCTGCGATTCTTTTTTCTTCCTGGTTTTGCAACTCCAGTTGGGGTTCTTAGCAATTGCAATAAGTGTTTTTTCATTAAATGTGTGGCCAGGGAGAAGTGTTCTGCAACCGGGTTTCTGTACAGCTTCTTTGTCATCCAAGCAAATCTATGAAGGTTTATCCTTTTGTGTTGCTTTTCAGTTTCTCCGACATATTGAAGGCTACAGATCTTAACTGTGATGAGATAAATTACATGCTCTATTTTGCATGTTTTGTTTCAACCATGCATGCTTAGTTTTTCTCTAGTCACTGTGCTAGTGAATGTCCTGGTTTCTATCACATGTTGACAGGTTTTGCATCTTTTATCTCCACAGGGTCCAGATTGACTGGGGTGGTCTTGACTAGTGACTGGCATTAGCTTCATCCGGACTAGGATGTCCTTGAGGTTTTTTGGTCTCCAGTAGGCTACTACAGGTTTGTTGGAAGGATTGGCTTTAGTACGTCCCAACATTTCCACAATGTACCAGTGTGTCGCCATGATTTTACCTACTTTGGGGTTGTCTGGATGGTAAGTCAGGATAAATGGTATCCTATCAGTCTTTTCCTTCTTTCCATATTTAAGTAGGTCATCATGGTTTGTTTGTTTAGCCCTTTGGATTGCCTCCACATTATACGTATGTATGTATGAATGCATGTATGTATGTATGTATGTATGTATGTATGTATGTATGTATGTATGTATGTATGTATGTATGTATGTATGTATGTATGTATGTATCTATGTATGTATCTATGTATGTATCTATGTATGTATGTATGTGTGTGTATGTATGTATGTATGCATATATGCATGCATGCATGTATGTATGCATGTATGTACATACACACACACCACTCCCACAATAATTTGCGTGCAGATAACTCACGAACCTGCTTAAAATGTGGTGTCCGGCATGGCTCCCAGTTTTTTCAAAAGAAAATGTTTAAAAATGTGCTGAATGTGAAAAAAAAATTCATGATAAGAATTGGGAAATATTTTATGGAAATTTTCATACACAAAAACAAAATTACCGTTCTTTTTTTTTGTAAAAACAAAAAGAAAATACAGTATTTTTGATCTTTTTTGTAACTGTAAATCATAAAACATAATCTTAGTGGAAATTTTATGTCCAATAATTGAACAAATTTTTCAAATAATACAAAGTGATATGTGTAAAAAATTATGACAACATTTAAATAAATATTTTGATAACTGGATTGTATACAAAGAATTATAGGGCACAAAATAAGACATGAAATATGGTGGCTCATTTCATCATCAGAATCTGTGATTATTGCCCATAAAGATAGAATCCATATTGTGAAATTTGCAAGTTCTAATAAGATATCACATATTATGTTTATGGATTTTTTTGAGTGAAATAGTTGTGAATATACCGTAAATAAACAATGATCAACAAAATATATAACAGGTGGCAAGAGAGTATCAAATTAACATCAATTAAATGTCTTGCTGTGTGAAATTTACATTCTAATCTGTTAATTTTGCTTGAATGTAAACACTATAATCGCAACATATTCTCTTCTATAAAAACATGAAAAGAGTCAATCGATTGTCACATCAAAACCTGTGAGTACTTCTGCGAGAACCTAATTACATGCTGGATTTCTTTTGATCAACAATTTGGGGAAGTGTTTGATGCATTTAAAAAAATCAATAAAATAGACCTGTGTTGTTTTATCACTTTGAATATGTCTCTTGTATCAAATCAAGCAAGGGAAGTAAAATTAAAACAAAATTCAAAGGCATGCCATTAGCAGCATAAGTTTTTGTGGTCATTACCATTCTCAAGCTTTATTTTATTTGACCAATCAAAAATGATTTCACATTTTTATGTACTTAACATCACTAAAGTATATAATATCAGTAATGTCTCCTAATCATTTGCAAATGTGACCATGGAGAGTTAAGGAAATAAGCGAAATGTGTACTCAGTGACTGAAAAGCTGTTAATCATATAAAGGGTTCATAATAGCAAAGTGAGATACGTTTGCAATTGATGAGTCTACATTTAGAGGTTGGCTAAAGTATAAGCAAAAAGTTTGGGATTATCTACATGATGTTGATACAGATAATGGGATCAAATGAAAATGAGCACAGAATGCAAACAATACTGAATTAGATGATGCTGTTAACAGCAACATGAGCTAGGTATTCCCATCACTGGATCCATTATCAAGACCCAAGCAGAAAAAAATGGCAAAATGTATGGAGAATGAATCTTGTTTTATGGTAAGCAATGGATGGCTTTGGAAATTACAGCGCTGATATAGAATTAAACTAAATTCATTGTCGGGAGAAATACGTTCAGTGAATCTGGAAGCCACACGTAATTATCCATACTAGCTCAGAGAGATGACTAACCATGAACAATACACAGACGTGGCAGAGAAATCAAAGAGTAACACAAAACAATGAACAGATGTTTTCAAAATGTGAAGTGATATTTGTCAACTGTGATACAAACTGCAAATATTATTGTGTTCTAATTTACGCTATTTTAAATTCGTAGACCCATTATAATCATGTTGATAATGGTTAACCCTTGTAAAAAAAATTCATTTTACTTATACCGCAATCAAATCTACCCATCGTTTGATCAACATTGTTTTTAAATCAGTGTTGAGCTTTTTTTTTTATAAAATAAGTCTGCTTTGGATCAAATAATTAAACTATAATTTATCCAATTCAGCACAAAAATGTGCAAAGTCATACATGTGTTAAGCGAACAGAAACCATGTGGAATGTTTTGATGGTCTCCTCAATATACTGCAAGTTATCCTGAAACTGATGTTACTCTTTGATGAAAAAAGTATACAAAATAAAGCTACTATGAATAGATCATTATTTGCAGTTAATCTTAGCACAATTATTGAGTACTCAATATATACACACACACACACACACACACACACACACACACACACATATATATATATATATATATATATATATATACACACAGAGGTCTCGCTAGGATTTTAAAACTAGGAGTATGGTCACATCCGAACTATCAGTTATAGCAACTTCAGCACAGTTCTGAATCTCCTTGAAATCTTCATCATTTTTCTGTTTAACTACAAAACACTGTCTAAATTTGCAAACAGCATTTTGTCCAAGTCTTTTGATTTCGAGTTCACATGCAATATTTATATGGCAACAACTGGAAATGAAATTAATAACAGTGATTGCACTGGCCTTCTCCAATGTCGTAAATTGCAATTATGTTTTACATATTGGCAACAAAAATATACCTTCTGGCCATATTTTTGGCTACAACATTTTTGGCTGATAAAAACAGTACAGTCTTGAGTTTGGAGTGGAGAAGTTCAAAGGCACCATGACAGAAAGCTACAAACTTGGATATAAAAATGCACTGAAATTATTTGTTAAATAAATCCTTATTTCATATTGTCCAACCACGCTAACAGTTAATTGTTATGTCATAACCTGCATATGCTGATATCTGGCCTTGAAACTTGTATGCTGTAATATAATGGAACTAGCCATGCAACTGACTAGTTACAATCAACCACCATTGAGGGCAGAAACGTGAAATGACTACAGTCAACCACACAACAAGCAAAAAAAAAAAAAAACCCACGAAAAATAGTTTTGCTGCAACTTCAATGAAAACTGATTGACTCTGAAGCACCGATATATAATAAGGAAATTTTTAAAAATTGTGTCAATGTTCTACAATTCATTTGATGTTGCCGCAAATGGGTGTTTTGTCGATCAAAGGGAGCCTTTAGTGGCGCCTTCAATAACACATGCACCTTCATCAAAGCAAGCTGGTGACTTTTGATCAAAAAAGTCAGCAACAAACTAAAAGTAAAATAAAAACATTGCTTCAGTTTTCATAGTGAATAGAACATTTTTTTTGCTGCACAAGTTTTCTCCTTTCAACAAAAACGTGCGTACGGAGGACTCCCATGTCGGCAATTTTATGTGTCCCAAATTAAAAGTTTGCGTCCAAATATCTGTAATTAAGCGTTTTTTCCGAGATCACTGTGTGTGTTTGTTTGTGTGTGTGTGTGTGTGTGAGTATATATATATATATATATTTTTTTTTTTCTAGCATATTTTGCTTTGCATCCATCACTCCTTTTTTAGTTTTTACTCCTCCCTGTTCTGCCCACATGGAAAAGTCACTTCTCCTTAAAATTCAAATCTAACTGACCACTGATACTATATGGCTTCAGTCATGATGCAACAAATGCGTGCCTACAAGTGTGCTGTGAAGAACATGATTTCAAGAAGTCATTCTAGAAAATTATTCTCTAACATGTTAATGCTGCTTAGCACATTAGAAACAAAAATATCTCAATTCATCAATCTGCAGAATAAAAGGAATGAAAGGATATTTGCAAAAGATTTACCAAGTACAGGTTTTGAGAAGTCCACAGATTTTTAAATTCATACAGAACCTTGATTCCAGCAAATTGTGCTTTTACACAGCAAACCAAAAATATAAGAAATATTTACTTATGGCATCTTTAGTTCATGAAAGCAAACACCACTGTGTAGTCAAAAAAATCATTAATCTTTCACTTCAAAAACAAAATTTTTGCTTGATTAACATTGCATTTAATTTAACCATATATCTCATAAAATATTTATATGTGCACTGATACCCTTTACTTGATTTTATCATCTTTTTATTTTTCTTTTTATTTTATTATTAATTTCAAGTAAATTATATTTTTAATTTTATAAATGCATGGGATTTATAAATATCAAAATAAAATCAATTTTATATCATTGATATTTTGCAAGATTTATCTAGAAAGCTTCAGTAATTTATTTCAGACAATCACATGAAAATGGAAACCAATAATACTGACATTTTCTACCAAAAGCCACGAATGAGTGGTTAAATAACATCATTTTAATTAAAATACTTACACAAATATCCCAGAATCAATGATGTTTTGGACCAATTTATAATTTTTATTTGAGTTTATTTGAGTAAAAAGATGCGTATATGTTTAAAATAGCACGCAAGTTTAGTACTAGCTTTGTGTCTATTGTTTATAATAATTTCAGCTATAGTCTGACTATATCAACCCATTTGTTTGTACTCCCCTACTGATTTCAATAATGGAAATCTATAATGTGATAAAAAGTTCAAGGAACTTAATTCATTCATTGATTTATATATTCTAACTTGACTGAGTAAAATGATCCTAACACCATCATCATCTATGTTTCATGCTTAATGGAACTTTTCAATATAATAGTCAGATATGCTAGATTCCCATTTCCAATTCCTGTACAATTTACAGAATTATCAGGCAGTTACCAAATAGAATAAACTCAGGGGTCAAGCTAGACTTAAATTTTAGGGAGAAGTGACTTCTCCTTTTGGTCAGAACAGGGAGAAGTGGGAGCTAAACAGGGAGAAGTGGGAGTTAATCAGAAAGAAGTAAGACCGAAACAATAAACACTATATATATATATATATATATATATATATATATATATATATATATATATATATATATATATATATATATATACACACACACATACATAGAGAGAGAGAGATGCATTATCATATTTTAATGATGGGCTCTATTTTTGGTAAGCTTTTAACAGTTTTAAGGAATGCCTTATTTTCAAGTTGAAAAAATTTTGTTATTTGTGAGTATCAATATAAAAAAATTTTATTCATACACATTCTATTCATACTTAGTATATGTGTTTTTGAATTGAAGTAAATGCAGTTTATTTTGGCTGTATGACTTAAAAATCTCATATGAAGCTATATGTTGCAATTAATTTTCACTGATAGAAGTAACAAGATTAGAGCCTTGTAAATGCAAGTTGGTAAAAATGCTTAATACACTACCACTTAATTATTTTATTTTTCATAAGTTTTGTGTGCAATTGCTGTCAAAAAGATTTTTAGCATTCTTTGAAACAGCCCCTAATACATGTACATAGGAATAAATGCAAAGATGACTTCAAACCACACTGTTCGTCATGATTTCATTGTTCCGGATAAAACATTATTGTAACTATTCATAAACAACACACTGAAGCACTAAAGTTGATATATAACTAAACTGGACCCTATTTTTTTACCCCCAACCAAAATTCCAAGAATTGGTCTTGCACAGAGCGAGTGCATCTATTTTTAGACCGGAGGGGGGTATTGAACTACACACTTTCTTGCTTCGTTACAAAAACCCATTAAAAGTTCTGCATATGTATGGTTTGTCTACCTACTGGTAATAAAGACATGGATTGTTTAAATATTATTTGCTTTATTACTATATATATTTTTCATATTTTCACAGTTTAATGAAGTGGTATATCAAATATGCAGCGATGTCCGCCATTAAAATTTCATTTACGGTTTCAAACTGATTTTATACAGAAAATACGCAAATACGGCTGTTAAAATCTCCATTTATTAAGAATAGGATATAAATTAGAAAATGCTCTTCACTGATCATATTTTTAAAAGCAAATTACTATTTGCTTAGTGATGTTAAAATTTCAAAACAGAATTTGGCATCTTTTCATCATAGCACAGTAGGCCCAACTTAATAAAATCAAGCAGTGATATCTTGCTCCGGAAAAGGGTTAATGGTCAGTTAGCTTTTAAAACTTGCATGTGAATGTCAAGAATTTCTTTGTCGCCATAAGCTGATTGGTATCAACACCACGTAAATACATTTGGCGTTGGGTTACAACAGTGCTACAGCGAGGGGGCATCTCAAAGTTGTAATATACAGTTATATTATGTCCGAAAAATCAGAGGGCGAAGTCGTTTGCGCTTTCATAACAGAAAGCGGTGAAGTTTATGCTTCTAAGGCGACTTTTTCGCCCACTTCGCCTGGTAGCGTGACCCCTGTAAACTACGTCATTATGGTGTCTGATGGAAATAAACTAACCTGTAGTGTACCCAATATGGTGCCGTGCACAGGAGTCCGCAGTTTTATCAATAAAGCACAATAAAATTTCTGACTACATTAAATCATCTTAAGGTATTACCATTAAGGTGATTTCACGTATTCAGAAATTTTATCGTGCTTGATTGATAAAACTGCAGACTCCTGTGGCGCCGTTAAGTATAAAAGGTGCAAACAAATTCCAGTATTAGTGCCATTCTGGTCACATTCAAGTTAGAAATTATAAATCAATGATTCAGCTCATTTAGATCTGTGCACTTTTTATCATATTAAACTTTTTGAAATCGGGGGGGTACAAACAATCGGGAATGTATAGTCAGACTATAGTTACTCTTGTAATTGTTTAAAAAATTAATGAATCACTATAGTCCGAAAATACATTCCCATTGGTTTATACCCACCTACCGATTTCAATAACAGAAACATTTAATTTGATAAAAAGTGCAAGAAGCAT
The DNA here is from genome assembly GCA_016746295.1 of Potamilus streckersoni. NCBI lineage: Eukaryota > Metazoa > Mollusca > Bivalvia > Unionida > Unionidae > Potamilus > Potamilus streckersoni. Next base: position 160,501 of record JAEAOA010002272.1, on the reverse strand, counting down.
AGTCAATTCATTCATTGATTTATATTTTCTAACCTGAATGTGAGAAGAATTGCCATAACACTTGTCATCACCTGTGCATTTCATGCTTAACGAAAATTTTCAATGTAATAGACTGACATGCTAGAGAACTATTTCCAGTTTCTGGACCAGTCCATTTTCAGCACAGGGGTGCATGTGTGACTAAATATGTACATACATATGTCGTCTGCTTCCGATATTTACAGTGTCGAATCAAGCAAAGAAAAAGAATGACAAAAAATTTGCCTTTCACGTGGATTTCACAAAAGGTTTCATTAATATGTTCACGTGTGCAAAGGAATATAATTCCAAAGTCAACGTTATTGCAATTTACGGAATTATCTGGCAGTTACCAAATAGGATCAATTACGTCATTATGTTGTCGGATGGAAATCAACTACCGCGTAGCGTACGGAATATGGCGCAGTGTTAGTATCGAAAGTTCAATAAGTATGAAAGGTGCAAGGGGATGCACATACTAGTGCCATTTTGGTGAAAGGTTAGAAATTATAAATCAATGATTAAATTGACTTAGTTCTGTGCACTTTTTATCACATTAAACTTTTCAGTTATTGAAATCGGTAGGGGTGTACAAACCAACGAGGATGTATTTTCGGACTATAGTTATTTCTTTCAAACTAAGGTAAATGTTGGCACTGTCTCGCATCATTTTAAGTATGTACTGTGTACATAAACGTTTAGATTTTTTTATATCGCGTGGGTAAAATAGTTTTCAGCGACCGTTTGTTACGTTTTACAAACTACAGACGTACCATAAAAAATAAATTGTAGAGTTAAAAAAAAACAAACTCGAAAACGTGTGATGACGAAATTAACCGGTTCCTTCAACATTAATGTAATTTAATATATAAAAGTTATATAACTTAAGTTATATAACTTTAATGAATTAAATGAATACTTTGAGCTACATATTTAAAGCTAATGTTTATGTTTATCCTTGTAAAAAGTGAATCATAACTATTACCTCAGATAACTTTTAAAAACCATGAGCACCTGCAAATGCATCTATATCCGGGTAGTTTTCTTTGTAGCATGGTCTGGTTCCCTGATTAGTATACTCCCTGCGTTACACTCCGCTATTCTATCGCTTAGTAAAGCGGAGTGCAACGCAGAGAAGGTACTGATTAGGGAACCAAACTATTTGTAGCACAGTTGGGTGACAATTTAGGAATAAGACTCTTCATGAAAAATTGTGTACAACAAAATAGAATTTCAAATTGCTGCGCTCATTCTCGATAAATTGCAAGGCGCGGTTTTCAGCCCGTTTTCAAGTTTAACATTAGAAACCTCAACGCTCCTACAGAAACTAGGAACGAAGCAAAATATTTCAGTTCCCTATAGCTAATTGGAAACCGATACCAATACACTGCAATAACATTCCCCATGCAATCATGAACAGGATACACAAAATGATATCAGAACTGATATTGTAGACCTATCGTCTACATTCAAAAATGGAAGTCTGAAATCCCTGGAAAAGAAATATACCTTTTAAAATGAGTCGAAACAAATGTTCACTACCATGTGTCAACAGGAAGCTTAGTAGATCACTAAAGGGAGAAAAAAAAAAGAACAACTCTACAAACAAGTAAAAAATAAAGAACAGACAATTCTAGAAAGAATGCAAAAACAATTCAGTTGGACAGAATGGGTCCATGTGAACAATGTTATTTATGAAAGATTACAAGAAAAGAATCCTAAACCATTCTGGAAGTATGCCAAATCAAAGAAATATGACATGTATAGGGCACCCCTCAAGCAGAAAGACATCTTTATTACAGCTTCTAAGCCAAAGCAATTCCAACAGGTTTTTACAAGAAATAGAGACAACTCTTTACCAAATGTTCAAGAGCAGAAACACCTACATTACATCATACATTTATATAGGAAAGTCAAAGGAGTCCTCAAACAACTTAACATCAATACATCCAAGACCATGGAACTTAACAACACACCAAACATAGTCTTGAAAACGTGTGCAGATAAACTTTCTAATGGTCAACCCGATATCATTCAACTTTCAATGAACGCCAGCACAAATTTCACGTGTCTGGATAAATGCCCTCATCTAATCTGCCTTCTAGTAGGATTACAGACATTTAGCAGAAAACTACCGACCAGTATCCTTAACGTATGTCTCATGGAAAATTGTCGAACACATTAGTTATTACCACATATAAGACAATTCGCCACACAAAATCCTTGCTATATTAAATCATGGCTTATGATCAGGCTTTTCTACTGAATCATAGCCACTAATCTCCTGCAATCCTTCGACCCAAAATAACAAGTAGATGTAGAAATATTAGATTTTCTAAAGTTTTGAGAGTTCTACGCGACAAACTTCTTCATAAAATACAGTGCTATGCTGTACAGAGACATGTCAACAAGCGGCTATCTACTTTCATAAAAGCTAGGGTCATGGACGTCGTCTGCGAAGGCGAATACTCAAACAGCGTTACGGTATGCTCTAGTGTACCTCAGGGCACTGTACTCAGACCCCTACTGTATCGGTGCCATATAAATGATCTGCCAGAGTGCGTCCCAATAACAAGCTAGACTATTCACAGATTATTGTTTACTCTAAAGAACCATCGAAACTATTCAAACTCATGTAATTTTTCAAAGCGACCTAATCCAATTGGACAAGTGGGCTGCAACGTGGGGCGTGCAATGTAACGCTAAGAAACGCTGTATACTCTGTATTAGGAACAAATCTTCTACATCTTACCAAATAAAACAACACCATCCCACGACAGATACCGACTAGTTCATACATAGGGGTTGTTTCTGAAAAGGAATTAAAGAACTGCCCTCACGTGAGTAGGAAAAACTCTGCTCCGATCAACACCCATGAAGGCACATCATGGGTGTTACCGTACTAAAGATATACAATCCATCAATGGTTCAGCGCCAAGCTGCGCGACTTATTCAAAGGAAATATTGATTTTGTGATAAAGGCTGAAAATTGTTAGAACTCCAAATGCACCTGGAGTATGCCTTTCGTCTTTTAGATGAACTGACTAGGGAGGTTATAGAGGAGAAAAAAATAATAGAAGAGGAGGACGAGATGAAAAAGAAGAAAGAGATGGAGGAAAGGATCTTGCCTCTTCATTTACCTCAGTGTGAGGTGAAACCTAAAGTGAGGACTTCCCCACAACCAGTAACAGCACGAGAACCAACAACATTACGTCATCATCCATGGTTGTGGTATAGGAGAAGGGATGCCTTCACTATCCCAGAGAAGGAAGACTGAGAGAGTGAAGAAACTCAATCTCCCTCTGCGCTCCCAGCCACACACATCATTCGGGAGCAGGACTGGAGACGGCGATGCGTGTGTCGTGCCAGGCCAGGAAGGTGATACCATTAGCTAGGTGCATTTGGAGTTCTTAAAAAAACAGCCCTTCTCAGGGTTAACAAGATCTCTAGAAAAGAGAGACTATTCAATTTATGTGCATGTAGTGTAGTTAACTTTAAACACTCAATCTTTTACTGATGTGTGCGTGTGTGTGTGTGTGTGCGTGCGTGTGTTTGCATAAGCGTTCGTTGGTGTGGATAGTATTTGAGTGTGATTATTTTCTTCTCTTCCTTCGTTGGTGAGGATAGTAGCTTTTGTGTGTTTTATGCTTGGTCGTTCATTGGTGTGGATAGTACATAATTTATATTTTATTCTTGCTCGTTCGTTGGTGAGCATAGTATAAGGGTGTGTGTTTTATGCTAGCTCGTTCGTTGGTGTGGATAGTATATGAGTGTGTTTTATGCTAGCTCGTTCGTTGGTGTGGATAGTATACGGGTGTGTATTTTATGCTAGCTCTTTCGTTGGTTTGGATAGTATATAATACGTATTTTATACTTGCTCATTCGTTGGTTTACAACTATATAATATATGAAGTGAGCGTAAAGATGTTTTCTGCTTGAAGTATAGAAATTCAGAGCGTTCGTCATTCTACACAGAATAAAATGGAGCAGCAAAATGGATCTAATCAACAAGTTAAGAGATAGTTGGTGGTAGATGATAAATAGAGTCTATTTGGTGGAAAAACTTCAAAAGGAGTGCAAGTTTCCAGTCAGCCTAGACTTTATTGCCAGACTCAAAGTAGCAAGTTATCATTTGCAAATGATAATAATGGAAGAAGCAGATAAGTTGTGAGGCTTAAACTATCCGAAGTGTGTTAGAATAGGAACGTCGAAAGAGATATTGGATATTGTCGTTGAAGTGGAATCTCTTTAACAGAATGGCCTTATGTCAAAAAGGGCTTAGACAATATCAAGAAAGCGGAAGACCTAATAAGAAAAGTACTGGAAGAGGAAGTCCAGAAGATCAAGGAGACATGGGCAAAAGAGAGGAAAGAAAAGGAAAAAAGAAAGAAAGAGAGAAAGAATACTGATAAATTAAATTAGAACTGGATAAAGTGCAAAAGAAATTTAGAGCTCTGGGACATCCTGAGTGGATGCCAGAAGAAGAAAAGATGAAGAAGAAAGAATTATTGGGAAAAATCAGGAAATGGTGGAAGAACTGGAGAAGATGAAAGAAGAAGAACCCAGTTGCCCTTTTTCAGGGTCACTTTCTATGACTCGAAAATAATTCTCATTTTGCCATATGTATGTGTTATCAATGTGTTTATCTAAACCTGTTTCTCTATTGTATTTTTCCCTACCTAGAGTAGTAGTTGTGTGTGTGTATGTGTGTGTGTGTGTGTGTGTGTGTGTGTTTTAGGTCAGCCCCTTACTACTTTGTTGTCAGTGTCCAGTACCGTGACGTCATGCCACCTGTTCCATCCCTCTTCTTCCTATACAAAATTCCCATTATCCCTATATCTCCCTGCTGTTCCATTTGTCCCCCCACCAAAAAAACAAAACAAAACAAAAAAAACCTCGTGTCCCTATATCGTCTCAGGATGATTTTTAAATGTCCCATAGTCCCTATATCGTCCCCATATACTACTGGTGGCTGTGTCTTATTTTTATTTTTTTTAATAATATTAAATAATTCAGAACGTGATGTTGTAGTGTTGTGTTTTTCACACGACGTGATTTCAAGCCAGTTTTATTTTGGGAATATTTGATGGGGTGGAGAATCAAAGCTTTGTTACTTCATATATGAGGTGTCTGAGTTTTCGTGGCGAAATGTGACTAGAGGGGAGGGGGGCAAACAAAATCAGTTCATAATTGGGTAATGTCATATATGGATTTCCCTTAACCCAGAGGATATTCATGAGGGTACATTGTATCGTCGGTTAAACACTGTTGGTGTAACCGACGATTCAGGGTTCCTGGAAGAGGGAGAGGGATCCTGTGTATTTATATTGTTTTGCGTGCTCCTGACATTTCTCGAGAACTTAAGTGTAGGGCATTTTTTTTTAAGGATTCCAATCTGTCTAATTATTCCAAGTTGTCGGCTAACATCAGCTCAACTAATACTAATCCTAGATTTTTCAAGTCTGTAGCTAGAATCGAACTAAAGCATTAAAATAAATTTTCTATCAAATATGAACAGTATTGATCGTTTGATGAACTGGACGAATCTCTTCTGATTGTAAATTTGGCTTATACAAGAGGTTAATGAAAGATACGTATTGAGCTCTTTCGAGATACAAACTTAATTTCGGTCTTCGGATATAATCAGCAGTTTTCCTTGATACATCGAAGATCAAATTCCAGACAAATGTCAAATAATATTCACAATTTGCACAATGATTGACTGGATAATCAAACCGTAAAAGGATGGAATACCTGGTTTGCAAAGTTTTAACATAATTTATGTTCTTTTCCATAGTGCATGCTGAAGAAATATACGAGCAGTATAAAGACTCAGACTCGGTTCTCTTCATCAGCGTCAGGTTTATTGAAAGTTGTTTCCCTCTTCCCTCCCTCTTCTCTCCCCGCACCACCCGTTTCTTTGGCATGACTATTGTCAGAGAGAAAGAAAGTCGTAAAATAACTTGTTGGTCAACATTATGTTATATTGTCACTTTCATTAATATATAGCAATAATGCTTCCCGTTACGGTCACTAGCAGACGATATTCTGCCCATTTTACCTGGACGCTGGGCAGCCTGGCAGTTTCTCTTGTATGCGACCACTAAAATTGACCATTGTGAGCAAAACCCACTGAAGCAAAATCAGTTTATAAATTAAAATATAAATGCTAGTAGAAATACTGATTAGTTTGCTGTGTATGTATTTTTTGCAACAGTAACTTGAAATTCAATGAATTCAACTTCGAAAAACCATATAAACTTGACGGTAAATCTGCCAGCACACCAAAGATATGGCTAATGATGATGTAATTGGGTAACTATCTATTATATATTTATTGGTTTAAAATCCCAAGGAACAGCATGGTTTTCAGATGACAAGAAATAAGATAACCTGATCCTAATCACACCGATGAAATGTGGCATTTTTGTTTCGATTTTCTTGAAAGACACTTGTAACCTATTAATATTCAGTTCCCTGCTTGGTCTTCATTTTAAATTATTATCTGCCATGACAGAAAATATTAGTATCACACATACACACACACACACACAATTCATGCATGCTTTAGCAGTAGGTCTGTATGCATGCTTTAGTGGTAGGAGTAGGGTTGCCATACATCCTCTTTCTTGGAATGTCCTCTTTTTTGATCCTTAAATATCTATACAGGTACTGGTAGAGATACATCTACTCTCTGGAGTGTCAACAGTTTTTGAAAGTCTAAATATGGTAAGGGATCATCCATAAAGATCGTCTGCAAAGATGGGGAAGGTTTTATTTAAGTTCGACTGCGGACAATGAGGAAGGAGGGTAAAGAACCTTGCGGACGTACATAAGATAGTATTATTTATTATGTCCTGTGTTGAACAGCTGTTCTAGGCCTACTGTGTGTAATCTACTATGTTTTGCAGACGTCCTTTATGGCTGATCCCAAAGTATAAATTTTTTGTTAATTTCAATTTGTATAATTCGTGCTACAGAATATATATGAATGAACCAGAGTAATGTATAATGCTAGTTTGGGATGTCTGCAGCCAGGGATGATGGTGGGGGTAAGCCACATGCGGACAAAAGTGGACAAGGGGAGGGTGGTTAGGAAAACAGGTATTATCTGTGGACATCCTGTATGGATAACTGCTAATCCTGTGTAGGAGTTCAATAGCTCATGGATTGGTAGTAGGTGGTCAGTTTGAAGAGAGATTGCATAAAAGAAAAAAGAAAAACATTTTATATATAAAATATCTATGTAGCATTTTCAGTTTTCTATTTTTATTTCTCAAATATTAAAATTTGTTCATCCTCTACTGGTAAAAACTTTAAGACTTTTGCTGCAGTGGATCATTAGAAGATGCATTCCAGTTGCCTTCTGGGTATAAACGTTGGCCAGCATAATTTAATCCATTCATTGTGAGCCACAGAAAGTCCATAGTTTGTGATGATCATGTCATTTTCCAATAAACCATATGTCGCATATTTTTCATTGCGGCCTGTTTATTAAAAAAAATGTACCATTTTATCACAGTACATATAAGCAGAAATTAACAAATCCACTTGTCAAACTCCCAGGACCAGCTCAAATTGGGCTTGGGCAAACTCAGATTTTCAAGAAACTTGCTCATGGTCAAGTCTAATAATTTAAGATTGGGAATGGTCAGAGCCATTTTAAGAAGTTACAGGCTCTAGGCACAAACTAACCTTAAAAGTAACCAGAATTGCTCCTCAATCTCTCAGTCTCTGATATAAAGTATTGCATTGCATTTCCATGTGTATGTGTGTCATTTTGTTAAATTTATTAATAGGCACCTAGTACTCAACCACACCAAAATTTTGTTTTTGAGCCGCTTTGGGTCCCCTTGCTATGTGGGTCCCTAGGCATGAGCCTCGTGTGCCTATGCTTTAAAACTGCACTGGGAAGGGATGTATTCAAATGTCAGGATCACTCACTGAATTTGAGAAAAACAACAATACTGAAACTTGTGTTATTTTTCATTTTTATATTCTTCTTCTGTCACTAGCCTGCTCAATGGATCAATAGATTAAGTTACAGTAGAATATACAAAATATTTTATAAAGGTTAATCATTTTTAACTTGAATTTAATGGTATAAAACAATTAAAATCAAATGCATATGAGAAAATGATAATATTTGCAATTTGTGACATACTTGACAAATATCACTAGACATGTTACTGCCTGATTCACTGAGCATATTTCTCTTGACAATGAATTTGTTTAATTCAATTTCAGCACTGGAATATGCAAAGCCACCCATGAAATTTGAGTAATTTTCCATACCATTTGCCATTTTCTCTCCTGGAGAATTGAGAATTGTTCCAAAGATGGAAACACCTTGTTCACATTGCTGTGTGAACCAGGTGTTCACAGTATCTAATTCCATACCATTTGCAGTCTATGCCAGTTTTCATTTGAATCCATCCTTGAGCCAGCCTGTATGTGTCTACTCTGGAATTTTGAATTCATATCAAAGTTCGATTTCACTTCACCATTATGAATCCTATCTATGATACAAAGTTGTTCATTCACTGACTGCGTTTTGCTTGATTCCTATACTCTTATTGATCACATTTACAAATGATTATGATACATTTCTGAGTAATGTATATACTTTACTGATGTTAAGTACATAATATTTGAAACCATGTTGGATTAGTGAAATAAAATGAACTGATTTTGAGACATAATAAAAACCACAAGAGCTAGGATTTGCATGCCTTTGATTTTTTTTATTATACCTTCCTTACTTAATTCGATACAAAAGACATACTTGATGGGGTGAAGAAACACAGGTCTCTTTTAATTAATCGAGTTTTACAGTGCAACAAACACTTGCTCAAGTTGTAGATCAAAACACAGCTGGCACATTATCAGCTTCTCATAGAAGTGCTTACAGTTATTGATGTGATGGTAAGATCTGTTTTCATGTTTTAATAGAAGAGAACAGGAAATGATTAAGTACTGTTTATATTGAAGCAGAATATAAGATTTAGATCTAAATTCACTGTCAAGACATATTTATATATTTATTATTTCAGTACTGTCACCACTTAGCATTTACCAGGTTTTTGTTCATTGCTATCTTGACCATTATAGTGTCTTTTGAAAATATTTTTTCTGACAAAATTTAATAAAATAGTGATTTCTTTTTAAATTTGCAAATTTGGCAATGTTGATTTAACATTTTGGGCATTTTTGACATTAAATTAAAGGTTTTATCTATCAATTCTGATAGTGATTTTCTTCACTTTTAACACATAGTGACCATAGTGACCATTTTTTAAAAAATTTTCTTTAAAAAAGTTGGATCTATGCCAGATGCCATTTCTTAAGCAGGTGCGTGAGTTATCAGGGTGCTTGTTATCAATAAAGCGGTGTATAAAACATTCTAATTAGTAGATTGTCATCGATTATTTGATATCTTAAGTCATATACATCATAGACTATGGATGGGAAGCACCTTTTGGGGCAAATAATACAAACCACTCTGATCTACTTCTAGCTTTTAATTGTCATTTTTGATGAGAGAATTTTAACTGAGGGCTTTCTCAGTGTGCACAGCCATGTTTATTGTGTCAATGTCTGCCTGTAGCTCCACTTGCAACCCCATGGTTTATATAAGCTGTGTAGAAAGCAGACTTCTTATTTTTGCACCATGCAGCAGCACATTAATATGGTGGCAGTGAGCTAGATGTTGAGCGTGAGATCAGACAAGCTGTTATCTCAGCTTTTGCATTGTGTCTGCTTATTTCTGCTTTTGTTGTTTTAATTGACACCATACAACTCACATTTATGTTGAATTTCCAGTAAGACTTTTTAAAATTTTCTTAGCTTCAGTTGTCAGTTTGTTTCTTGCCACCTTATCAATGACAATCAAAGTGTATGCCTTGTGTGATGCATTCCATATTTTGTTATTCAAAGTTGTATATTAGGTGGCCCTGAGTGGCTGAGTGGTCTCAAGTGCTCTGTTACGAATCACTGCCATATCACCTCTGCCTGCGTGGGTTCGAGTCTAAGATTCGGCAAATGCGGATATGTGAGAAAGCTTGCCAGTAACTTCTCATGAGTTGGTGGTTATTTCTGGGGATTTTCCGGTTTCTTTCTCCACCATTAATACTGGCCACCATGTATAGCCTATTGTGTGCTGAAAAATAGTGTTTAACTCCACAACAACAACAGCAAAGTTGTATATTGATTTTATTGATGGTAAGCTTACTTCCTCATAGATGTAATTGTCATAGAGCATCTTATAGGCAGTCAGATACTGTGTTAAGTTTTATTTTAGGCAGTACATGGCAAATAGATATGAAAATAAAATAAATAAAATCATATTAAATTGACTTGTATGTTTATTCAGACCTCAAACTATTTCACATATTTTTCTCCAGGTCCTGACGTCAACCATTGTCGAATTGTTTTGTCAAGGTCCTCTTATTCCTTGAATCAGTGGCATTGATGCTTATTAGCATCTGAAGCATGGCATGACTTGCATTATTCAGTTTCCCTTTTCACTTTTGATGTTGTTTACAGATGCTGTTATATGTTTAACCAGTGTTGCATTACTTAAGTTTTTCAGCTTAAATCATTTATAGATCAGTCTTTCCTTTTTATCTCCAAAGGACTGTTGAAGTTCTTTTTTATCAGAGACTAAAAAGCCATGAGGGAGGACCATAGGTCCCTAAATTACTTAAAAAAACATTCTGCATTTGGTCTAAACACTCCAGATTACATGAGTAATGTAATCAATTAACAGTTTATTGTATACACGTTAGCCTTAATCCCATTACCCAGTCTTGCATCACTGTATCTGTTCCAGTGACTGCTGGACCAGTTCCAGTCCCAGGTAGATGGGTTCTCACTGGTTTCTGTAATGTTTGTTAGAATGGTTCTCTTTCTTTTCCTTTCAGTTAAGTGAAAAAACTAAATATTAATTTCAAAATTGGTAGATTTCAGATGTAAAATATATGCATTAGACAGCTTAAAATTAAGTATTTTTAGTATAGAATCATATGTATGATGAAGCCAGGTGAGCAACAGTTACAGGTAATCCATGTAATGTGTTCTTCATTCAAAGGTTACATGCTTTGCTTTGTACACAAAGTTTACAGTTTTTAATTGAAGTATGTTAAGGTGACAATCATTAGGATGTACATGGGGATAAATATTAAAATTTGCTGGTCTTTCAACAACTTGCATTTGTAAGATCATGCAGTATTTTCTATTGAAAATGTTTTCTGTAGTGATTTGGGGTCTAAATGAATGTAGAGCCATAGGATGTTGATATATATGGTGGGGGATACATTGACTCCATAACACTACCAGGAAAATAAATTCATTGATGTTCTCAATCCAAAGATTTGCTTAAGTGGCTCAAGAACAAATTAGAATCATCCAACTGTTGTACCTTAATGTGTACATGTAGGTTAATGCTTAATTGAGAAACAACATTTTTCAACATGTTGAGAAAGTACTACAGTGTTCATCCAAACCATTTAGGTTTGTGATCACTTGAAGTCAGGAAATGCAGATAATTAAAGATGTTTTCACAGTTAAGTAAAGTTTACGATGTGTGGGACAACTGATTGTGGAATTAGCATATGTGATTCATGATAGCTGTCGCCAGCTGTTCCAGATTCCAGTGCTGTTGATTTGTAAACATGATGGTGGGACTACTGGAATTTGCATGAAGCTTTTAATGCTTTTACATTTACTGCCAGGTGAGATAGATTCTTAATCAGATAAAGTGCTCTATGTGAGGCAAAATGGGATGGAACTAATTTGAAAATGGCACTGGTATGAATATGAGGCCATCTGAAATCCCTTTTTCTTGAATAGAGGTGACAAATGACTGATAAAACATGGCATAATCAACCACCTGAGCAGTATGTATATCAGTTACATTCCCAGAGGGTCTGTTAATAAATTTGAATCTGGAATAGCAGTATGTCAAAGGCCTACTCACCCACATATCAGACTCCACTATATATATGAAACCAATCATTAATGCTTGAGGAATTAGATAGAAAACAGCATGTCACATATGTAGTGTGCAACGAAGACAAAGTGGCATGTCACATATGTAGTGTGCAACGAAGACAAAGTGGCAAAAATCTATTATTGAACTACATGCTGGACATTTTGCAAGGTTTTGCCCACCATTCAGTATGTTTGGGTAATCCTTGGTGTGCAGTCCTAGATGTTTGCTTTGATCGTTGGAGGAAATAAAGCTTTTTATGCATAAAATGAATTTCTCACTCTCATACATGCAAAAATCTCTTGTGCTGACAACATACCAAAATCAATAGCTGATTTTAAGGACACAGTCACAAAATTCTGAACAAAGATTATGTCCATGGAGGTTGCTTTACATGATCACATGTAAGAGAGTATTGAATACTAGTGGTATGATGATCACATAATACAGTATCAAATACTGTTGGTGTAGTGATCACATGTAATACAGCATTATATACTTGTGTTATGAGAATCACATATAATACAATATCATATACTATATAGTACAGTATCAAATACTAGCATTGTAATGATTGTATGTAATACAGTATTAAATACCAGCAGTATTATGACATGAATGTTAATGTTTTATAATTTTTCATTATCAGAACAACATCAGAGATGCTGTTAGGAATCTTGATCATACCAGAGTTTGTGAATTGCTCCACTCCACTGGAGACAGACTGCCATTGTACATAAAGGTATATAATATCAATGTTTCCTGCTTCTTATTTACAGAGACTGATTCATTGAGGCCTCTAGAAAATAGGTTAAATGAAAATTTTCTCATATTTTGTATTTCTAAAAACATTTGATATTAATAAAGTCTATTTACATCTTAGTACATTCAAACCTGGTTATTTGGATTAGGTTGGGGGAGTAAAAAATTAGCACCTGACTCATTGGTGCAGACTTGAAAGCACATGGTTCAAACACATGCAGATCCAGAAATGCCATGGCTAATATCCTTTCCTTTAAACAGAAGCTGACATCAAGATTTCATTTCATCTATACTGATAAATATAGGTTTGATCAAGGGCACTTAGAAATTTTAAGTTATTGAATTTTTAATACATTGGTGTTTCCATAGGTTTACAATGGGAACTGAATTAGTACTGTGAGTCATTAAAGTATCTCCTGAGAGCACCTAGTTTGTGAGAAAGGGCAATATGCACTCCACTGGTGCATAATATTTGCATGGCAAGTGAAGAAATGAAAGTTTATGATTCTGAGTATGGACATGATGAAAGTTATATATAGAGATATCCAGATTTTCAGAAATTTCTATTTGGTACCTGTCAGTCATAATGATCAGTTACACAGGTACCCAATCAAAAGAAAAGTGTATTGAATGTAAACCTGAATTGCTTTGTTGTAGATTCAGACATGCCAACCTCCAAGAGAGGTATTAGTGTAATTTATTACTAATGTAAGTGGCACAAGGGGTAATCAGAGCTTAAAATGTGAAATTTATGTATTACATGCCTTATAACATCCAACAGTCAGATCAATACAGCCCATTTTTTATGATATCTAGCGCCATTTAGTTTCAATTTAGACTGGTCCACTATGTATATAGTGTCAAAGTAGAATGAACCTATGACAAGTAGTTTCACTTTCAAGAATACTGTCTGTTTTCTTGGAACTGTTTAAAGTGAAATTAATGCAAAAATTGCCGTATTTACATAAGGTCAATCTTGATTAGATTTTTTTTCAATGTTATTAAATAACAGAGTTCCCTTATATTTAAATATTTCAGTGAAAAATTTCATTCTGTATAGATGTCCATTTCATTAATTTTTTTTCCTTCAATGATAAATTAAGTGCATGTTAAGGTAAAGTTTTATGTTACCTTTGCTGGTACAAAAATATCTACCTTGGATTTCCCACTAATAAAGAGTCCAGTAAACAATTGTAAACAGTGGTTCTGACTTCATCAGCTAATACACACTACAGGGCCACAAACTTGAGGTAAAAATGGCATTAGTTAAACTAGACAGTTATGTTGTGCTTTCTTTTATTTGAATTATAGCATGTATTTAAATTTTATTTTGTCAGTACTTACTATTGCTGTTGATGAAAGATATTGACTTAGTTAATGTCATCAGGATCTCAAAACAAAGTGCATTTAAGTCACAAGAAAAATATTGCACGAACCATGGACAGGCACGAAGCTAGGATGGTCAAGCTTTAAATATCATCATTTATTCTTAAATAGGTTACATGACAAAGGAGAAAAGTGTATGACAAGCTCCTGTGATGGTGAATAAATGCATACACAACATGAACCTTAAACTGTGATTGTTATTCTGTGTCTGGATCTGAACTTAGAATACTATTTTTAATGGGCACCCATTTGCTCATTTAATTACCTGGTTTATTATTAATTGGCCAGTATCCATATACCTGGGTACCTGTTGGCATCTTTAATCATATATGCCAGGTATTAAACATTCAGAAAGGAAAATGCCCTCAAGGAGGGTAGGGTGCACCCATTGGGGTGCCAAAGAACACATAAAGAGAGCTTAGATATAGCATGTTCCTAAAACAAACAAGAGAACATGCTACTATTGTGATTTTATTTGATACAGATATCTCTTTTATCAAAATAATTACACATAACAGAGACAGAAAATTTATCTCCCTTATAGATACTAAGTTTGGTTTTCCAATGCATAGTTTTGAAATCAATTCTAGCTGACAGAGACTTGTAGGATTATAAAAAGTTTTAGCTCTATATCATCCTATGAAAAAATTACCCCTGATTATCTTTATCTCCATTTTTTCAAAAATAATTGGTGGGCAGGGCTGAGCAAATATTTTTTTTTAACCACTAGTCCAGGACAAGTGTTTTCAGAAAATTCACTAGTCCCATCTTTCTCTTTAATAGTCCCATCTTACTCTTTTCTAGTCCCACCTTACTTTTCACTGGTCCCAAAATGGTAATCACTTGCTGAGATTCTATGAAATATATGTAATCCATAGAATAAAAACCAAGCAAAATAATATACAAAACAATTATTTCTTAAAAGAATTTAATTTTTCAAAAACATTGGTTGTTATTCATTTGGTTTCTTCAGGTTCGCATATATGTTTTAGCTGATGGATTTGAAAATTATGTCCATATATATGTCTGCCACCTACACCAGCACTAAGCCAGCAGTTGAAAGTTGTGTCTGATTTAAAGTTCTCAAGCTCTGGTCCACTTGCAGAAATGTTCATCCGGGTGAATTTCCCAACTGTGCCAGTTTTGGATATTGTTTGCAGTAACTGCAAAACATCTTTCCTTCGGAGTCAATATAATCAAGCCATGGATAACAATCAACACAATGTGGCTAAAAATTTATCTGTCTCTTAGTAGTGTCATATTTGACATGTTTTGTCATCACTGATTGTTGCTTATGTCTCTTTAAAGAAATAGCTACCGCACACTCACTATCCATCTTACGTTTTATCCCTCCATTTTCTAACAAATTTACCTTCTCCAAATCGCTGTTATTACCTTCCTTACGAAAATATTTTAGCAATCTCATTTTATCCACAGAATATCTATCAGCTTGCTTGGTAACTACTTCTAAAGTGATCATAACATTAATTTTCTCTTTTAAATACAAACTGAAACTGCTCATTAATTATAGTTCGACGCTACATCCCCGTTTGTTTGTAACCCTACCGATTTCAATAACTAAAACATTTAATGTGATAAAATGTGCACAGAACTAAGTCAATTGAATCATTGATTTATAATTTCTAACCTGACTGTTACCAGAATGACACTAATACTAGCATCCCCTTGCACCTTTCATATTTAACTGACTTTCCATCCTAACACGTCACCATATTCTGTACACTATAGGGCAGTTTATTTTCATCCAACAACATAATGACACAATTCATCCTATTCGGTATGTGCCGGATAATTCCATAAATTACCATAACGTTCAGTTTGGAATTATATTCCTTTGCACACATGAACATATTAATGGAATCGCTTGGTAAATCCACGTGAAAGGCAATTTTTTTTTGTCATTCTTTTCCTTTGCTTGATTCAACACTAAATATCGGAAGCAGACGACATATTCATGTATATCTTTAGTCACTCATACACCCCTTTACTGAAAATGGACTGGTCCAGGAACTGGAAATTGGTCTCGAGCATGTCTGTCTATTATATTGAAAACTTCCGTTAAGGATGAAATGCGCAGACGATGTCAGTGTTATGGCCATTCTGTTAGAAAATATAAATCAATGAATTACTTGACTAAGTTCCTTACACCTTTTATCAACTTAAAGATTTCCGTTATTGAAATTGGTAGGGAGGGGTTTACAAAAGCAATTGACTTGGACTATAGTGTAATTGTTTAGCTTCAAATACAATATTGCATGTGGAACAGTTATAAATTAAAGAATCATTACTGTCATTTAATCAGTTCAAAAAGGAAACCAACTCTAATGTCTGTAAAATACTTATAACAAATTTAATTGCACTGACTTACTGGATTAAAATCATAGTGAGTCACTCGTTCTGATCTAGATTGAGTAAACTCATTGCAACAAAACCATGTACAACACTGCTAATTGATTATACTGGCTTTCTTTAGTTAGACATGTTTTGATTTGCTGCTTTGCCCAGAGTACAGTCAAGTGGTAACAGGATGTAAAGGTATACACAGAGGTGCTAGAATCAAGTATTCAGTATGCCCAGAGGGCAAGATTGGCAAAATAAAGGTACATATAGTGTTTAAAGCAGGAAAATAATGACTAGACTGACTTTTTTAAAAAGCACTTGCCCATGACTAGGGACTAGGAAAATTTTACTTGTCTGACTTCAAAAACGACTAGTCTGGGACATCGGGCTATGAGATTTACTCAGCCCTGGTGGATATTTTGTTATCCTTCAGTCTGGGTATGCATGCTTGATTGCATGAGTAATGTCACACAACTGTTATACTATCTGATATTGAGACTTCAGGCTTTTGGGATATAATTGGGAGTGTGGGATTTAATTGGGGGTGCTTTTAGGATGTACACAACAGTTTTGGAATTGTACCTATCCCATCAAATGAATGCAGAATCAGCAAGAATGGTTTAGACACTCATTTATATAATATTTATATATAGTGGAGAGTAATAATAGTTATATAAGACAAATCTATAATGCTTCTTTGCTTCTTATATATAAAATGTTAGCATTTAAATTTAAATGTTGATTGAATTTTTTTAATTTCATTTCATTTCAGAATGTTTGTATGTACCATTCCCTGTTAGAGGGTTTGTTGAGTCTTCAAGACATTGACTCCGCCGTACAGTTGATTTATCAGCTGCATAATTATGGGTTCAACACAAATGATTGCAATGAGGTACAAAATTATATCTACATTGTACCCCATAGTTTTCAATATTCAGTGGGTGAAGTAGTTTTCAGTTCACATCCAAGATCTACATATCTACTATACTACTAATATGTACTATGGTGTCATTAGTTTACAAAATCATATATGTTCTAGTATTTGTGGTATGAAACTCAAACAATTTTTTTAATGTATTTAGCATCGAAAGACCTTAATATATAATAACTGACTATTCATGTTTGCACTGATGCTAATGAAGTATTTAAGCTGGTGAACATGTTTTTCAAACATGGGGTAAATTTTAAATCTACCGTATTTTCCTGCATATATCCCGCAGATGCAGATTATCAGTACCCTCATATAGCGAGCATGTTTTGGGTTTTGTGTAAAGATCATGGGCATAACCTGCATTTTTGTATAACCCGCAACCATAGATTGATGAACTTTTTTATGTATGTTCACATTGTCTACCATTACTGTTTTTAGAAAGACCGAAATTGTCAATGCTCACATGTGGATGACGAACGATACATTTTCACTCACCCACCCAATATGCATATTTATATTTACGCTATCAAGTCAGTTGGCTCCGGTCCATATTCATCACTCTGCATCAGTTTAAGTTAGTCACCCTGCCTCCACTATATTCCAGCTGGCAGCTGGTAGATTGTAATTTTGAAGCCAGGTACTTATGAGCCAGATATGCAATGATGTGAGGTCCTGAGGCTTAATGCCACAATTGTCGGTTTTGAATGTAGCTCACATGACATCAGTTAACTATTCAGGCTTGGTACTCAGTGCTTGTGTGCATAGGTTGTTTGTAGGAGCTGTGCCTCAACTACAGCCTACATAAAACACAGACATTTTTAAATGATCTTGTATTCTATGATCTTGTATTCTTGTGAAGTGTAGATTCGAGTTTAAATAATTTCTTTCTATTAAATTTTAAAAATGCTGAAACAAAATTCTTACACAGCTGACTTCAAGCTAACTGCTATTGAGTATGCTGAAGTGCATGGCAATAGAGCCACAGGCAGAAATTTGATATTGATAAGAGTGTAATATGAGGTTGGAGAAAAGAAAAAGGAACGTTGGAGAAGATGAATCCACGAAAACGTGCTCATCATGGACCTAAAGCAAAATGGTCTCACCTTGAAGCTGACCTGAAGCAATGGATCGTGGCCCAGCAGGAAAACAACCGACCAATTTTGACAGTTGCCATCAAACTGAAGGCCAAACTCATGGTGGCAGAGAAGCATATTGATGACTTTAAAGGAGGATTGCATTGGGGATTTAAATTTATGAAGAGGAACCAATTGTCAATCAGAACACCAGCGATCTTCAGCCAATGTCTACCCAAGAATTGGGAGAAGAATATGGATGATTCTCATGAATTTGTCGCCAGGGAAATTCTGAAGCTTGACCTTCCCCATTCTGCTATTATTAATATGGACGAAGTACCGATGTGTTTCAACATTTTGGCAACAAGGTTGTAGGATAAAATATTATTACATGTAAAAAAATTTGTGATATAGCCCGCACCATTTTATAACCTGCACCATGCTTGCGGGGTTTGTAAAATCTGGTATAACCTGCAGGATATATGCGGAAATATATGGTATATCCATCCAGATAGGTTCAGTAGAACCATGTTATAGATGCTGACAGAAACATGGGCCAAATTATGAAGTGACTTGGGCTACTCAGTATTAAAAGTAACTAAAGGATGAAAAGATGAGTCATAGGTTTTGATGACTGTTCACAGGTGTCTTTAGGATCATCAATGAGAGTTAGATTTCATTGAGTGTTGGAAAGACATTTAGAGAGACTTGTAGTGATATTTCACCCAAAGTGGGAATTTTGGCGGAAAAACTTTTGGCTAGATATATGTAGAATAAATCCCAATAAGGAAAGACTCACTTTGAAAGCTATGGTTGATTGCATTTTAACCATCAGTGAAAGACCTGCACTTTTAATTTTCAATTTTATCCTTGCAACTTTAAAAGAAACAAAGTATGAGAAAATTGTTTAGTTAGAGTAGACTTCAAGTCATACATGTGACAGAACAGAGAGGTTTGCTTAAGACAGATCAGGAGATGTGCAAACTTTGGTTGGAAGTTTTGACTTCAGAAGATGGAAGATTTTCATTGACCAACTTTTAGCATGTAAAGAAACAAAATTTAAACTATTTAACAAATTTCCATTTTTTGAATAAGCACATCATCTCATCACAATAGTCCTTTCTTAGTAATATGTTGCCATTCATGCTTTTATAATTTCATTATGCATGTACCATAAGCACTTTTAGCAACTCAGGACATCATCGTCTGGACAATATTTGTACCAGTCCTCTGCATTGTTGATCTTAACACCTAGAAGATGATGTAATGATAGGTGGTTCAGTGCACCCTCTATATAATGTTGTCATGATGGTCAGAAAATGATGTACATATTATGTGAGGGATTCTTACATTGAGGGATGTTCCAACATGGCTGTTATAATAATGAATTAAAGCAGAAAAATGAGTGTAAAAAATGCTGTAAAATCACAAACTTAAATAATGTGAAATAAACTAATAAGCAGTAATTAAATAAAGTTTAACCATACGTAATGAGATATATGGCCTAACCTGTATTATAAAGTGTGGCAGCATGACACTGAGGGGTTTTATAATGAGTCTGAGTGTTCAGTGTAAGCGTATGTTGAAATATGCTTAATGTGCAATTTGAATGAGAAGTTTTCTATTTGAGTTCTAAACCATCTTATTCTTTGAGACTTAAAGTAAATTGGGAATTTTAAAAAATTTCAATCTGACCTTCAGTTCAGACTTTTAATTTTTTTAAATATAGGTAGGAGATGCAGCCTTACTTACCTACTTAAAAACAAGTGACAATGTTTCTCCTAATATTGTGGAGGCTTTCCTGAGATGCAACACAGACCTTTTACTCAAGAGCCAGGTATTTTAAATATTCTTTTAAGTTAATATATCATCATCATCATCATTAGTAAAATATGTTTCTTCCAAAATGTTAACTCAATCACAATATAGTTGCACTCTCACTGCAGTAATATCTTACATCATGTGCATTTACACTCCAACAGTAACTGAAGTATGGGTGGGATTCAGCACCAGTTCCTCTATCCAAGGGGAGAACATTCTTTCTTGATTCCCATCCATGTTGACAGACTTGTAGGTTTTTCATTGCTATGGAACTGGCTTGGGAGGACTGAATGTGTGAGGTAGTGGTCATATTCCTAAGATGTTAAAATCTGGTGAGTATTATCAGAGAAACATACTTCATGCTGTTCTGTTGACTGGTATTTTCTTCAGATGTTTTGTATCTATGTAAATCTTTTTGCAGAGATACATAAGTTCTTCAGCATTAGCATGTATATGCAATAAGGCACTTTATTCCATGACTTTGAAAATGTCTTTTATTAATGATGAGCAAATCATGGAGAAGGGAGGTGGGTGCAAAATATGCTAAGATATAACTGATGGCAGAGATGAGTGCTGAACTGTTTTTAACCCACAATCCTTAATCAAGAGAGTGAGCGAAATTTATCATAAATTCAAAATTTTCAAGGCATACCAATTTTGAGAGATTTTGTGATTACAACAAACTGAAAATTGTAGTACCCAACAAATGATGATTTCTAAAAGAAAACAATAAAAATTCTTCCATCAGCCATAAATTAAGTAGCAAGTGAAATGTCATATTTTTATCTTCATAAAACTACACAAATTGATAGCCTGGAAAATAAATTTATTCATGGAAGAAGTTTCTTTTTTTTTTCTTTTTTGAAGGATGAGATGGATGTCCTCAGCTACATGCTATCGAAAAGAGAGATACCTCGGACAGTCAAAGAGCTGATCCTGAAATATATGGTAATCTTATCTGTGTATTATTTCTATTTTTAGAACTCCAAAAAGTGCTGAGTGATATTTAGCAGTTATTATAAAACCTCAGTACCAGCATGAAGGGAGATAAGGCTGCTCTGAAAGAGAATGTTTCTCCTTCAGATACGTTCCCCAATCATGCTAATCTTAGGAAAATAAGCTTCCTACCTCCTGAATCCAAAAAGATGAAAATAATCTTTTTCATTGATGTTATATGTACAAAGGGCAGTAACTCCTGCCCAATACCTCTCCTTGCTGCCCCAGTTGCACTCATTTTAGGTTTACTCTACTGTACAGGCAATGTTGTACTGTGGACCTCTAAAAAATCCTGTGTTATCTTCATGGTTTTCAACCATTCATTGAAGGATTTGGGTTTTTAGTGTGTAGTATGGAATCTATTAAAGGTAGTATACATTATTTTCTCTATTTTCACTAATTTATATCTGAATTTATCGTGTTTATTGGTTTTGTTTATTCTGACCATATGCTCCAACACAGTATCACTGATGCATGTTGTATAAGTTTTTGCAATCATGGCCTGATACAAGAATTTAGCAGCTTTAAATTTTATAAAAATGTTTTTTGTGCTACATGAACACTTACTGTTGCCACATTATCAGTGTTGGACTTGTTATCATTAGTGATTTTCCAGCTTGCTGACCAAATTGAGTGATGATCTGAATGGCAGAAATGCAACACATCATTCCGTGGCTTTGACTGCCTCATCTAACTTGATTTGGTTAGGCACATTCTGTGTTTGACATCATTTAAGTCACACCATGCCTTGACATTGTGGACAACACCTTTTTATCTGTGATTGCTTTTTGGAAGCATAATCAAAGAAGTGAAGAGACAGTCAGCTAAGGAACTGTCCCTCCAACTTGCCAGTCTCAGCCTCAAAGGAGAGATGATCGGAGACATGAAGATAAGAGATTATTTACTGCCCAGTCACAGAACCAGTCGGATGTTAGAAGACAACCTGCCCATTTTAAGACACAGCCTTTTAGAAAGAGGCAAGAAACAGGATATATCATTATCAAAGCCTTCTAGGTTTCACCATTTAATTGCCACACCTACTGCCCACAGATAGCCTACTGGTGGACTCCAGGTTTCTCTGTTCTGCATTCATATGTTCACAAAATAATTAAACAAGGTCCAAGTGATGGACTTACACTCAGATTCAGAGAAGGACAAAATGATACAGTTGATATTTGGTCATTAATCAAGAAACGAGGTGATTACATGAGAACCACATTATCCAGGGTTTTGTTTCAGGCTTTTCTTTTCCAGCTGCAAAATGAATCTCATATCCTGTCTTAGAACGGACAAGTCCTGGGTCGGCTAGGAGCCTCAGGTGGCTTAGTGTTGTAAGGTGCATGCCTTTTCAGATCACTGATATCTCACCTAATGGTTTCGAGTCTAATTTCTGCCAACATTGATATGAAAGAAAACTTGGCAGAAGCTTTCCATGGGTCATTGGTTTTTCACAAGGTATTCCAAGATTCATCTTCCACCAGATTTACTGGCCACCATGTATAGTGTAATGACCATAACTAGAGTCACAATGACTTGGATACTCTTTTCAGTCTTTGCTTTTATTACGTTTGTTTTTATAGATATGGTACATATGAATATGAATATGATTTATAATATTCATTTTACAAAGAAGAGTAATTATATTTATCTATAATGTCCTTTGACTGTCAAACTAGCAGAAAATTCTGGCAACTGATCTTAACATGTGTAACCTATTTTCGAGGTAAAGGTTCTTTCGGTAAAACGTCTTTGAAAGTCTGTTATAAAGTTTTTAGAGTGTACTGTTTAGCTTATCTGCTACACATATTATGATCTTATGCTATTACTGTTTGTAATATATGTAAAATACCTACAAAATCATGACAAGAACAGTCCATGTATGTCCTCGTATCACAATGTCCGCCATTTTGGATTAGCATGAGAGTTTCGTATTTAGAGATTCTATACTTTTACATTTGCAGTTATTCTTTCTAATGATAAATAAGGTACTAATAAGAAAGTGACTTGCATGTTTTAGTGATAATATCGTTGCAATACCGTTGTATCGAGGTATGCAATTCATGTTTCAATGTGACAATAGCGGTCGTCTGCATAAAGAGCAGAACCCGCGTCTATATGAATCGATTCAAATATTCAAGACTTAAGTTATCATCATAAAGTTTAATTTCACCTAAACTTGAGCTCATAAAATGTTCTTATTCATTTCATAGACGAGTTCTATGGTATTCAACTATTTATTGTTATGCATTTTTTGTATTTGTAATTTTGACATTGTATACTATGCAAAACTGTATTGTTTACAATGCAATGCATGGCGCACCATACAAGACACCGATTGGTTACATGGGTTGCCATGCATGCAACGATTGGTTGGATTGTCTCACGTGGTGCCTGGGGAAGCTTATAAATACGGGAGCGCTGTCAATGTTGGCCAGACAACTGACGAGTACAGTTGGCGCCAGAATTCAAAGTAAAGCAAGCTTTCGAGTATGTACATTTTTTTGATCTTTACAAATATCATATCATAATAATAAATAATCAAGAATTGATGGAATAATAGATTTTAGCAGTTGTCTCCCACAACACTTGAAAGCCTCCCCCACCTCCTGTTGTTATATTAGAATTACATGATCTAGCTGTACACAATAACTATAGCTTTTATTTATTATTACAATTAATTAAACATTGCCAAAATTGTTCTCAATTTTATGTTGATGATATAACCCCTCTTTAATTGCCCAACCCCAAACTTTTGACTTTTTTTTAAAATACATTTCTCTCTGTTCCTATATACAAATATATGTAGCATCCTTAAGGACCAAAAAGGGCCTTACAATAGTATATCATATGATAAAAAAAAATGGCATTATACCCCACAGACACCCCCCCAAACCTGCTTCAATGATCTACTGATTTGGTGATATATCTGCCCAGTTGAATCTTCTCAAACAACTGCTATCACAGGTATTCCATGCCTCTCAGTACTGACTTCTTCATTTCTGGAGTTTGGTCAGGGGAACCTTGCGGAGGAAAGAGTTTAAACCTTCGGTTGTAGAGAGAATCTCTTGTGTAAGAAAGCCCTCCACTTTGAAGGTTTATGAGGGAAAGTGGCATGTTTTCAGGGACTGGTGCAAAGTCACAATCATGATCCTTTGAGTGACTCAGTTCCTCAACATCATTCAGACATAGTAGCCAATTTTGACATAATTCAGACCAGAATTCCTCACTCTGTTTCTGAAATGGAATCTTTCATAAATTTTGACATTGCTCAGTTGAGAAAATTTCAAACGTTTAACTTAAAGCTGCTGTTATACAAGATGTGTTTCCAGATAGGTTTTTTTAGCATGCAGGGCAAGCAAGTTCAGTGGACTATAAGTCTGTGAAAAAGTTGTCACCCAAAAAATTGCCAACCTCAATATTTTGTTGCCAATTTTCAAAAAATGTCACCAGAACAAGTAGCGAATATGTTTTGAAGTCATTAATTGTAATACGCAATGAAAATGGAAAAAGATCAGATAGTAATTACTTTATTGATAACAAGCAATACAGCCATAATATTGCAAATAAATCATTACATGTCTTTTGCACTACTTCCATGGTCTTTGACTGAAGTGGATTATGTGCTTGGGATACTCTAAAGTCTTGAAAGATCATAGTTGCCTCATTAAAATTTAAGTTCATGAAGTTTAAGTGGTTACAGCAAAACTTGTGTTTTAAAGTAACATTCAATCTATCACATAACAGAAGCTGTTGTTTGGCATGCAGCATGCAATTGTCCTTCTTAAGTTTTTATCTTGTGGATTTAGCTTCAAAAAGCAAGAATTGAATTTTTACAAAAGTTCCTCCCTTCTGTTTGTTCAATTTTGTTTTTGAAATATGGTAGCTAACCCATTTTGGTCCAATGTAGGATTTGAACCCACACCTTTTGTTGTGATTTCAACATACTGAACACTGAGCCATTGTGGCTCCATATTACAACTTGGTACTTGGGGTCCAGAACTGCAGACTGTGTTACATACCAAACTGCAAATAGTAAGAGAAAAGTATTATAAAGAGCTGCAGTATTGCAGAATGATCAAATTTGTTAGATAATAGTGTTTTGAATAGAAATATAGATACAACACTAAGCTCCATGTTTTTTCCTTGAATTCATGTTGTTATACATTTTAGTCATTGTGTCCATAGTAGTACAGCATTTTATATCGTTTCATTATACAGAAGCACAGTGAGTGAAAACTAATTTTTAAAACAAATCAATTTTTTGTTGATATTATCATTGATTGTTATACATTCTGTGTGAAAATGCATGATCTAAGATATGTCTTGTTTGGCAGTAAGCTTGATAAGGGATTGTTAGTCATCATGATCAATGTGTAACAATGGATGAGAAAACTGTTGGCTTTTTTTGTTGTTGCTTTTCTTTATTTTTAAAGCAGTCATTGATAAAATTAAATGCATATTTAATTAAAGAAAGAGAGAGTTTCATCTATATGAGTTTTATCTGGTTCTGATTTGGGGTTAAGTGGCCCTTATCCAACCTTTGTCATTTTGACAGGTGAGGAAAAAAGATGTAAATTATAAAAAATTTATATATTGTATATTACATGTTGAAATAAATTAGGTTATATATTCACCTGCCATAAGGTGGAACACATCATGTTTTATTGTCCATCCATCCAACCTCCATCTGGCTATCCATACAACCATATATCTTTTCTCTGATTTGTTTTTATACAAAATAACTGAAGTACCTTGACTAAACTTTTCATTTGAGACAAGCACAACAGCTCATGATTTGGATGTTTAAAGGTCAGATGTCATTGTGAGAGGGATTCCAAGTAGGAAAATGGTTTCTACAAAATAATCTCAATTCTGTGTCATGGCCAAACTATATGGATGGTTTGCATTTGAGACAAAGGTACCTAAAATTTTCAGGGTCAGAGGTCAAAGTTACCAAGATTGCATAAAGGAAAAAAAAAGCTTGAATCTTTTGTCTTAATTGGATATTGACATGGCTTGAATTTGAGCGAAGGAAGACATGTTGAATTTGGATTTATAAATGTCAGTGATTGAAGGGACAGTGAATTGTCACCTAGTCAAACATATAGTAGCAGCTTGCAATTTTGGCAATCTGTTTTGGTTGACTATCATATGAAGCAAGGAAATAAAATATGAATTTCGAGATTGAGGGGTCAAAGGTCAAGGTCATATTGACAATGGCATAGTATACAAACAAGTTAAATGGGCACTAAATATTTTAGTGAGAGTAGGTATCATAGCAATAAAAGAAGGTTTACATGAAGAAATATACTAATACTACTTACCATATTGCTTGTATACTAGTATATAAGGTTCTGTTTATTGTATTCTTGTTAAAATGTATGAAATATCTATTTAATGTGTCTTAGTCAAGAAAATAATGTTGATTTTTCAAAAATTATTTGTACAATGTAATAGTAGGTGTTTAGAATATTAATTTATCAATTTGAATTATTTCCAGCCTGGAATATGGATTGCAGTAGAGAGGGATGATGCAATGAGTGTCCGCAGATTAATCAATCAGTGGTGTCACATAAGCACACAAAGGGTCTGTAAAATGTACATATAGTAGTCTGTAAGATGTAGTGTTTCTCCAATGACTTGTGTACCCACAGCACAAAAGTAGTTTCTAAAATGGAGTGTTTCTTCCTTGACATATGTATCCATCGCACAAAAATAGTATTTATAATAGAGTGTTTCTAACAATGACTTGTGTACCCAGGGCACAAAAGTAGTATGTATAAGAGAGTGTTTCAACCATGACTTATGTAACCAGGGCACAAAAGTAGTATGTATAATAGAGTGTTTCTCCCATGACTTGTGTAACCAGGGCACAAAAGTAGTATGTATAATAGAGTATTTCTCCCATGACTTGTGTAACCAGGGCACAAAAGTAGTATGTATAATAGAGTGTTTCTATCATGACTTGTGTACCCAGGGCACAAAAGTAATATGTATAATAGAGTGTTTCTGCCATGACTTGTGTACCCAGGGCACAAAAGTATTATGTATAATAGTGTTTCTACCATGACTTGTGTACCCAGGGCACAAAAGTAGTCTGAAAATTTAGTGTTTCTATCATGACTTGTGTACCCAGGGCACAAAAGTAGTATGTATAATAGAGTGTTTCTACCATGACTTGTGTACCCAGGGTGCAAAAGTTATATGTAAAATAGAATGTTTCTCACATGACTTTGTGTACCAAGGGCACAAAAGTAGTTGGTAAAATAGAGTGTTTCTCACATGACTTTGTGTACCAAGAACACAGAAGTAGTTGGTAAAATAGTGTTTCTCCTGTGACTTTGTGTACCAAGGGCATAGAAGTAGTTGGTAAAATAGAGTGTTTCTACCGTGTCTTGTGCACTCATCATGTACAGGAGCCAATACAGTCAGCAACACTAAGCTACTGGTTTTTAAAGTACATGTGTATGATCTCTTTCTTAATACACTGTCCAAAAAGTAGTTCTATCAATTACATTACAGTGGCTTAAGAGTTGTATAATTTAACTTAGATACCCCATTAGTTTGGATAATGTAATGACCAGCTACATGACCAGCTGCCTCTTGCTGAATGCAGTTAGCAAGCAGTGTCAAGATTTCATGTGTTCTGAGCTCATAAAAATGAAAAGATACTAACTGTAATTGAAAAGCGATGGAATCACTCTTTTGTTTGAGCCTGCCTCATGTATGAACTACCTTCATCCACTAGACTTTACTTAAATCTTCATCAAACAAGCCAATTCATGTTGAATGGATAATTGCAGCTGACATGAAAATGTGTGAAAGATTTGACCTAATTCTCCATGGCTTTGAAAAAATGATGGTCAATATTATTTACCTGACAAACATGTGAGTACCAGCTGAATCGATTGGCACAATGTTGATTTAGTAGTTTTGTCTGAATATCAAGTGTGCACTTCAGTACTTGGTAGGTTCATTACATCATTTCCACGCTACTTGGAAATCTGTTAAAAAGTCAGGAGAAATGATAATTTGTCTCCTGACACTAAAAAGTCCTTGAATTTCCCAAAATATTGATGAAAGTCAGGAAAAACCTGGGAAGTATACACCACCACTTGACACCGAAATGGTCATGTAATTGAGTGGTAACTAAACTGATGAGTTAAATTTATAGTTTTAAACAGAATATTAGGAGGTTGCAGTATGGATCATTTGAGTGCTTGCAATAAACATATATGCTGAGTCAATCCAAACACTCAGTGGATTAGATTCATTTAGTAGACTTTTATTTTCAATGTCAGCTTGATATCTGTATCTTTCCTTACATAAAAAGTTTGAAAACCAGTCTAGCATCACAAGAAACCATGCAAAGCATATCTGCTTACCAGATGGCCTAGCAAACTTGAAATGTTGTTAGGTCGAGTGATACATGCATGAAATCTATATAAAAATTACTTATTTTCTCAGTAATTGTAAGTATTAAAATCATTATGTCTTTATTTTACAGAAAGACAAGCTAAGACTACAGTGTTGATGAAATATGACCTGGTACTCACAATTAGCATTGCTACTCGCATCAATACTTAAATCTAACAACATACATTTTAAAATGTTGTAGAGAAAAAATTTTTAAAAAAAATATTAAATGAAAGTTGTATTCTGGTTTTGATAAAAATACACAAATGAAAGAACACAACATTTTCCATATTTATGTTTGCTGCAAACAACTTCTGGAGTCTGGTTGTATCATGTGACTACCATGTTGATGTGCTCTGCTTGATAAATCAGACTGGTCAGATTGCTGGTTTTTACAAAAAGTATCTGACTTTCATTTAATATAATTGAATTTCTTTACATCAATATTAAGAAGAAGTTTGTTGCTGATATCACATGAATATTGGACTAAAACTTTTGTTTGAGATTTGTGAAGTCATGTGACTAGTAATGAAAATGGTGGGTACTTGGTCAAGTTTCATCTATGCCATAGTTTCATCAAGTCTGTCAGGAGATTAAAACCTTAACAATTATAATACTTGCAGTTTCTGAGAAAATAAGCAATTTTCCTATTGATTTCATGCAGGTATAAATATATATAACTTAAGTTTAAATTTTCCAAATCATTTATACCACCATAAAGAGATGTCAACTTAGGAGTAAGGGAGTTAATTCAGTTTATCTTGGACTATCTGGATAAAGACAAATGGTGCAGTCTTGTAAATAATTACATTTTAATTTTAAATGAAATCCAGATTATCTGATTAGTAAACTCAGTGAATTTAAAGAGGATAACATATTTGAATTGTGATATGCTGGTCTTGCCCATTAATGTCCTAAAGTTTCAAAACATAAGTCTAGTGTTATCCCCTTTAAGGCAAATCTTAAGAAATTTTGTTTAAATATTGTGAAAAGATATAAGTTTCTGTGAAATTATAGAATATGGAGAGTAATGATGTCATACTCATGTGAAAGTTTCCAAGATGTTTACTGATGCAGATTTTGACATTTGAAAGCACATCATGTGTAAAAAAGTTGATTATATATTATGCAGAAATCAAATTTGCATCCTTACATTCTAAACAACTTTTGCATTTCCCAAGTACTGTACCAAAAGAATGTAATAAATGTTTAAACATGTTAAAGTGAATATGATTATGATGGTTATATTAAATGAACATATCCCACCAAAAGATGGTGCTTAGCATGTACAGTTAGACAATCAGTATTTCACATCAACCAGTTTTGGAATAATAAAATCTCAAGCAGAAATTGAATCTAATTACAGCAGGTTGAGTAATATCAAGGATCAACCCCATTCAGTCAAGCCAGTGAAATTTTATGTTTCAGAATGGAAAGACGCTATTACAGCTTGCACTAGATGTTGGGACTGAAAGTATCATTCGAATTGTGGGCAGTATTGGACCCTCCATGGTATGTTTAACTATGTTGCCAGGCAGTGTTGATTAGTGGGAACTATTGGACCCACCATGGTATGTTTAACTATGTTTCCAGGAAGTGTTGATTAGTGGGAAGTATTGGGACCCTCCATGGTATGTTTAACTATGTTGCCAGGTAGTGTTGATTAGTGGGAACTATTGGACTCTCCATGGTACATTTAACTATGTTGTTAGGCAGTGTTGATTAGTGGGAAATGTTGGGACCCTCCATGGTATGTTTAACTATGTTGCCAGGCAGTGTTGATTAGTGGGAAGTGTTGGACCCTCCATGGTATGTTTATCTATGTCGTCAGGCAGTGTTGATTAGTGGGAAGTGTTGGGACCCTCCATGGTATGTTTAACTATGTTGCCAGGAAGTGTTGATTAGTGGGAAGTGTTGGATCCTCCATGGTATGTTTAACTATCTTGTTAGGAAGTGTTGATTAGTGGGAAGTGTTGGACCCTCCATGGTATGTTTAACTATCTTGTCAGGAAGTGTTGATTAGTGGGAAGTATTGGGACCCTCCATGGTATGTTTAACTATGTTGCCAGGAAGTGTTGATTAGTGAGAACTATTGGATTTTCCATGGTATCTTTAACTATGTTGCCAGGTAGTGTTGATTAGTGGGAAGTGTTGGACCCTCCATAGTATGTTTAACTATGTTGCCAGGAAGTGTTGACTAGTATTAACTATTGGACTCTCCATGGTATGTTTAACTATGTTGCCAGGCAGTGGTGATTAGTGGGAAGTATTGGGACTCTCCATGGTATGTTAAACTATCTTGCCAGGCAGTGTTGATTAGTGGGAGGTATTGGGACCCTCCATGGTATGTTTTACTATGTTGCCAGGCAGCATTCACTTGTGGGAAGTGTTGGGACCCTCCATGGTATGTTTATCTATGTTGCCAGGTAGTGTTGATTAGTGGGAACTATTGGACTCTCCATGGTATGTTTAACTATGTTGCCAGGCAGTGTTGATTAGTGGGAAGTATTGGGACTCTCCATGGTATGTTAAACTATCTTGCCAGGCAGTGTTGATTAGTGGGAAGTGTTGGACCCTCCATGGTATGTTTAACTATGTTGCCAGGCAGTGTTGATTTGTGTGAAAAGCAGTTTGCAGTTTAATTTCAACTAAATATGTATCCAAAAGACAAGGAACAGAATAAATTTATCTGTCTTGTGAAAATATTGTCTCTATTGTAGTGAGATCTTGAAAATTTTTGTGTTTAATTCATATGTATGAATGATTTATTGGTTAGAAATCGGTAGAATTGTTAATTAGAATATAATGGTCTATAGACAAAAATCCATAAACATGTTTTAATAGTTTAATTAAGCAAAATGAAGAAATTGATGTTGATTATGAATATGTTGGGGTCACAAGGCTGAGATGTTTGTGTATGACATATCAAACAAGTCCTTTTCCTGACTTGGAAGAAAACAATAATGCAGTTTTGTATGTATTGCTTACAATCTCTTGTCCAAAGGTTGTTAGATATAAGGTGTGATTGGAATTAAAACAATTTAGGATTTATTAGAGTTGGTTTTGGTGCAGTGAATAAAATTGAAAGATTGATTTTAGTGAAAACATGTAAATGATGTGGATATATGGATTGAATGCCAGATTGTTCATGTAAGATCAAATATGTATGCAATAAAAATATATAATTCATATTCTGATTGCACAAAGTCACTATGCATTTTTATTTTTGGTAATAACATGCATGAAATAATTGCAGCAGCTGTTAAAGCTTATGGACTCCATTTGTTTTGAGCAGTCCATGCAACCTATTGTCAAAAAAAAGGCTGGATCACAAGGAAAGCTATAATTGGTCAATGTTAATTTACAAGAAACAGACTCATAAAAATAGTTTTAAGACATATATTTATTGCTGATCACAATAAATGAGCTTTAACCGCACATGGATTGTTTTTTTGGGGGGGGATATATTTATAATAAGGTTTTTCAAGAAAAAAAAATACCAGAATTCATTTTTGATGTTTTTATGGTTCTGTTTCAGGTATATGCCTTAAGATCAGTTTTAGAAAAAATAAAAGATAGGAGCACTTGAATACATATTTTTTGAGAAATTAATGGTAAACTCAGGAATTGGAATTATCATTTATTTAGGGTTATCACAAATATTTTGTATCTGGTCTGCAGAAAAACAAGATCTTAACCATGACTGAACCATAAAATAATTGTACATGAATTATGGATGACATGTCATTCAGTAACTTAATCTTAAAACTTGATACAGATTTTCAAATTGGTATGTGGCCTATTGAATATATACTATCATTTGGTACATTGAAAATGTAATTTTTATGATTTTTAAAATGGCATGAGGCAAATTGAATATACACTAATCTTCTTCATTTGCTTTAGAATCTCATTCATTTGGTAGTTCCCACAGTAAATTTGAAAAACCTCAGTGTTCTAATAAATTTTTTTATTTATAGAATTTAAATTTTTCAGGACCTAGCACACGGAGTTCTCGCTGGAGATGTGGAATATGTACAGAATGTTTTGAAGTCTGGGAAGACACTCAATATAAATCTAAAGAACTTGGTAAGATGATTGATTGCTTTCTTATTGTTTCATGTGTCCATTTTTCCTTATTGCTTTAATGTGGACATTTTTCTCCTTGCACCAAGTTGTATCAAAGAAATGCATTTTCATTGTGTACTGGTACATATAGATGTGTTATTATCTCATCTATGTACATTTTAGACACTAGAATTTCTTTGGGCTCTTGAGTTATTTTTCAGTGAAAGGCTCTTTTGGCATTATGTACAGAATATTTTTAGATAAAATCCTTTGTTTAACAACTTGTAAAACGATGTGGAATGACACAAACCTACTTCCTGCAGCCATTTCAGATTTTGTGACTATATACAACTGTTCAGTGAGATACAGCAACCAATCAGATGTGACTTCCACTCATTTGCTTGTTTGAAAGTTTTGGTTGACAAAATTCATTGTCTTTCAAGTTGAGTAACATTACCAAAGTAACCCTGATATTTAAGAGTGAATGAGTGGAAGTAACATCTGACTGGATCTGATAGAAGATGACCCTTTTGAAAGAACTGTACCTTTTACCTGGCCATAGCTCAAAAGCCACACAAATATTGGTAAGTGTCTAAAATGTACTGCAATGTATTGCAGACACAGTTACACAATTTAATAAGTAGGTAAGATCATACCCAAAATCTATCCATCAATAGTAGTACAGGAATGAGGACTGATTTATTGGACTTGGTTTGATAATGAGTAAGAGCCGTACATATGGATGAAGTGATCTTGCATCCAATTTGATCTTCTCACTCTGGAAGTACTTGTGATATGTCGCCAGAATCTTGTAAAAGTTTGATAATGAGTGAGATGCATGTGTATTATTGAGGTTATCTTGTGTCTGATTGGCTGAGTTTACTGTCATTCTGGCTGCTATATTTCTGATCTGATTTTGATCAAACATGGAATATTGGCTTACCATATTTTGGTATGCTTAATGTACACTTGTAAGATATATTATTTTCAGAAGGGGGTAGAAAAAAAGATTGTTTCCATGTTGATTGGATGAGGGGATCCTGATACGAAAGATTGTTTCCAGGTTGATTGGATGAGGGGATCCTGATACCAAAGATTGTTTCCAGGTTGATTGGATGAAGTGATCCTGATACCAAAGATTGTTTCCAGGTTGATTGGATGAAGTGATCCTGATACCAAAGATTGTTTCCAGGTTGATTGGATGAGGGTATCCTGATACCAAAGATTGTTTCCAGGTTGATTGGATGAGGGGATCTTGATACCAAAGATTGTTTCCAGGTTGATTGGATGAGGGGATCCTGATACCAAAGATTGTTCCCAGGTTGATTGGGTGAGGGGATCCTGATACCAAAGATTGTTTCCAGGTTGATTGGATGAGGGGATCTTGATACCAAAGATTGTTTCCAGGTTGATTGGAGGAGGGAATCCTGATACCAAAGATTGTTTCCAGGTTGATTGGATGAGGGGATCCTGATATCAAAGATTGTTTCCAGGTTGATTGGATGAGGGGATCCTGATACCAAAGATTGTTTCCAGGTTGATTGGATGAGGGGATCCTGATACCAAAGATTGTTTCCAGGTTGATTGGATGAGGGGATCCTGATACCAAAGATTGTTTCCAGGTTGATTGGATGAGGGGAACCTGATATCAAAGATTGTTTCCAGGTTGATTGGATGAGGGGATCCTGATACCAAAAATTGTTTCCAGGTTGATTGGATGAGTGGATCCTAATACCAAAGATTGTTTCCAGGTTGATTGGATGAGGGGATCCTGATATCAAAGATTGTTTCCAGGTTGATTGGATGAGGGAATCCTGATACCAAAGATTGTTTCCAGGTTGATTGGATGAAGGGATCCTGATACCAAAGATTGTTTCAAGGTTGATTGGATGAGAATTCTGATACCAAAGATTGTTTCTAGGTTGATTGGATGAGGGGATCCTGATACCAAAGATTGTTTCCAGGTTGATTGGATGAGGGAATCCTGATACCAAAGATTGTTTCCAGGTTGATTGGATGAGGGGATCCTGATACTAAAGATTGTTTCCAGGTTTATTGGATGAGGGGATCCTGATACCAAAGATTGTTTCCAGGTTGATTGGATGTGGGAATCCTGATACCAAAGATTGTTTCCAGGTTGATTGGATGAGGGGATTCTGATTCCAAAGATTGTTTCCAGGTTGATTGGATGAGTGGATCCTGATATCAAAGATTGTTTCCAGGTTGATTGGATGAGGGGATCCTGATACCAAAGATTGTTTTCAGGTTGATTGGATGATGAGATCCTGATACCAAAGATTGTTTCCATGTTGATTGGATGAGGGGATCCTGATACCAAAGATTGTTACCATGTTGATTGGATGAGGGGATCCTGATACCAAAGATTGTTTCCAGGTTGATTGGATGAGGGGATCCTGATACCAAAGATTGTTTCCAGGTTGATTGGATGAGGGGATCCTGATACCAAAGATTGTTTCCAGGTTGATTGAATGAGGGGATCCTGATACCAAAGATTGTTTCCAGGTTTATTGGATGAGGGAATACTGATACCAAAGATTGTTTCCAGGTTGATTGGATGAGGGGATCCTAATACCAAAGATTGTTTCCAGGTTGATTGGATGAGGGGATTCTGATACCAAAGATTGTTTCCAGGTTGATTGGATGAGGGGATTCTGATGCCAAAGATTGTTTCCAGGTTGATTTGATGAGGGGATCCTGATATCAAAGATTGTTTCCAGGTTGATTGGGTGAGGGGATCCTGATACCAAAGATTGTTTCCTGGTTGATTGGATGAGGGGATCCTGATACCAAAGATTGTTTCCAAGTTGATTGGATAAGGGGATCCTGATACCAAAGATTGTTTCCAGGTTGATTGGATGAGGGGATCCTGATACCAAAGATTGTTTCCAGGTTGATTGGATGAGGGGATCCTGATACCAAAGCTGCCTACAAGCATCACATTCTCTCCTTGTGAAATATTAAATTTGTCACATGGTAACTACATTGTTTGCAGGATGTATTTAAGAAATAAATAATGCTTTCAAATTGTGTAGTTTTTTTTTGGTGACTCAATCTGAACTACAAATGACAGACTGGTAACTTATTCTTCTACTCTACAATCAGTACTTTTAAGCTGGTCAAAATACAGCAATATTGTAACATGTATACATTTTGTGAAATAAAATAAGATGTTAATGTATAAAATTTGCAATTTTTATACTTTTTTCTTTGTAAAATAAATTGATTCTTTGTTTTACTTCTCATCCTTAATTACAGTATTTGATACTTGTTACTTTACAGTGATCGGTGCTTCAGTGTTTTCAAAGATAATTTGTGCCAACTGAAGATTTATTGTGCCAAACATAATTATAATGCATTAATTGGAAAAGTTCTAATGAGGATAATGAGATATTGATGTAATATTGCATCTAATTGGCTTAACATGTTACCAAACTGGAATCCTATGATATAATTTTCATCAAACTTGGAAGATATGCATCTATTCTTATGGTCTTGGACTTTTTAAAGAATGAGTGAGATTGATGTATATTCATGAATTGATCTTAAATCTGATTAGCAAGGCTTGAAGGTCTTGGATGATTTTTAATATGTGAAAGAGACTGTGCATATTAATTAGTTTGTACAGTCAACATGATTAAATGTTTTGAAGATAGTATATGATGCGTTCTTACACTACACATAAGCCTTTTTTATTGAGATGGTTAACTGTTTAGTGAAATGGTCAACCATTAAATTAGGTAAGTAAAGTGAGGTATAAGACCTGTTTTAGAGCACTTTTTTTAGTTTATTTTACCTTGGTATTTTTTTTGTCATGAAAATGTTAGATATTACTGCTAACCACAGAATTTGGCAATTTTAGAAAATGGAACGATTTAACTGAAATGTAATGAAATATTAACAAAATACACATTAACATTATTATATTTTTAATAAATGTTTTAAAAGTTTTTTCATCTTTAATATGACACATTTTTGTATTGCATAAAACTATAAAGGAAATATTTGCAAAATTAAGATATATTTTATTTTTTATTTTAGTTTAATGATGTTGCGTAGTGGAATTCTACCATAAAGTTAGAATTACTTGTTTTATAAAAGGCTATAGCTAGGATGGGGTAATTATTATTGTTTTTATCATTTTTTTAGGGATCAGCCTCAATGTACATGATATTAATATTCATATGTATATACAATATTGGGTTGAAAGTATTTTAATACAAATTTGACTTTCAGAAATTCCATTATTAACCTGTTTTATTTTTTTTTCTAGGGTGACAAAGGTGCTACACCACTTTTCTATGCAATGTCCCAAAATGATCATCAAATGGTGGAATTACTTCTACAACATGGTGCAAGACTTGATATTAGTATGCCAGAGGAAGGGGAGGTAATTACATCCTTTCCTTCCACCAAAAGGTGTTATACAGTTATTGTTCTAGTCATTATTCAAACTTTTTATCCATTTGTCTGCAAAACTCATCATTGATCAGTTGAAACTGGCTTTGCCACACTTAAATATCTCAATATGAAAATATGATAAACACAAAAGTTTTGTCCAAATGTTATGAAACCAAAATTTATTGACAAGTTCTTTCCAGTATAAATACAAAATGGCTTGGTAATCATACAGCAAAAAATAATTGTACTGATTTAATTGTTTTTTTTTTAAATAATACATTTCATGACTTGGGCAAATATGAGTACTCAAATATTCTTTGAATATAGTGCTATGACACGATTGGAAGCATATAAATGTAGAACAGCAGACAAAAAAAAGGGGAGGAGGTGCATTTTTACTTTCCCAAATGAATTTACAAACATTATTTTCAAGCTGTTGCTAAATTTCATTGATTGAAATCACATGGTAATCCAGGATTCTTTTCACCAGCAGACAACATTTTACCCCATACTAGCATTGACATCATTCTAGACTGATAATTCAGCCCCTACTTCATGATGACATTGATTGGTGGTTCAGTGCTGGTATCACCTATTCATTAAAACTAACTGTTTGGGCTGCACACATTGGTGTACATTTTATGGACTAAATCAGTTTTTTCTCATGGTTGTGGAGCTACTGTTGGCTGAAGGGTTCTTTTGATGGCATGTACATTATATTTCCAGAACAAATCCTATGTTTGTTGACTAGTAAATCCAAGTGGAATAGTACATACCTCTGTCCTGAGGCCTTTTTGAATTTTGCAATAGATATGTCTGTTACCAATTGCCAGCATGTGTCTAAAATGTAGGCAATGTGTTCTGGAAAGATTTGTATGTAGCAGAATTGCACATTTTAATGAACAGATGACATCAAACCCACATATCATTCATCAGTATCAAATCATATGGAGGGTAGGATGATTTATGTTACTAACATCATTCTTTTTCAAGCAGACATAAAACCAACCACCACTGATGTGATGTCATCATCACCATACTTGTATCTGTCCATCCTTCATTTGAATGAAAATTGAAAATAATATTTATTGACATACTTTTCAACTATATTTTTACAATTACTATATTTGGAGTACTATTTTATTATGAATTTAATATTTTTTAAATTTATGCATTTGTGATTAGATTAAGCACTTTTAATAAGACAGGATACAAAAACTATTGCTGTCTCATTTAAACACTCTCAATAACAGAAAATCCAACTTTAGTAAATGCATTTCCATTTTTCTGTTGATTACATTCCTTGATTACACTAACAGTTAGAAAATAAACTCAGATACCTCTTGAATTCAGCAATCCAGAAAGATAACAATTTTGTTTTCCCTATGTAACATAGAGACAAAAGGAAGAAAATCTTAGCCATTACCTTCCCTTTAGGTAGCTACCCATCAGCTGTATGTTTTGCCAGGTTATGCTTTTGCTCTAGTCACAAAGTTCAAGGATATCTTCATTTCTTTTTTCTTATGAATTTACCTGTACAGGACATCATGGAGCCTTCCTATGGGTTGCATTGTGAATTGATATTATATATTGATACTTCATTGCCTTTATTAGGCCATTTGCTAGCACTAATTCATAGTCGTATGTGTGACACTTTATTGAATGTCATTGGGCTTTTTCCTACAGTTAAAATTGTTTCATAATGAATTTTATAGCTTCTTTCTAAGTATCAATAATAGTGCATTGTTTCCTTTTCTGCATGCACATTTTTGTGTGTGATCGAGAAAACTTGTTTTCCTTTAATGTGCAGCTTCTGCTCAAGTCCGATAAGCACAGGTAAGTTTTCCATACATGATTTACTCAAATGCATCCAGCTCACGCATGTTTCTATATGTAATGTTTGAGTGGTTATTATCTGTTACTAGAACTAATTATTTGCCTTCTAGTTTATTCCTGTAATTACTGTAAGCAATGCTCTAGTGATTTAACCTGTACATGCAGTCAGATTCATATGCCTACGGGTTATTTGTTACTAGAATTGATTATTTTAGTGTCCAATTTCTACATATTAATACTGAGTCTATGATTCTGTGCCTGTACAGGCCAAGTGCACCCCTATGCAGGTATTTAGCATAGTGGGTAATGCTGCATGGATTCTTATATATTTAAAAAATCAGGACACTCACTACACTACATATATATATATATATATATATATATATAGGGTCTGCTCTATTTTATCTTGCAGATTTAGGGTCTGCTCTGTTTTATCTTGCCGATTTAGACCATGGGTGAAACCAGTCTGCCAACCATCAACATGTGTAGTTTTCTCAAATTATCATACCTGGAATATAATTGGGACTAGCTTATTCTGGACAGAAGTCAATCATAGCTTGAGGGATGAAAACATTTGCTTGCACACTAAGGTTCACACCATAAATTTTGGAGGCAGTGAGATGGAGAGTAACAGCAAACATCAGCTACAGTCTCAGAATGGACCTGATATGTGGATCAATATCCTATATTCCATCCCAATCTCAAGAACTGGACAGTATCATGCAAGCCAAGATGGCCATGTTCCTTCACTACTTGACTTGGCCTTATAATTCTTATTGCATTGGGCCAAGACTACAATCAAAGATTCAGTATTAGCCACCAAAAATGAACTTCTCCAGTTTCATACCAAGCTCTTCAAATGATGCCATGTTTAGTGCCCCAAAACCCACTTCATTAAACTAGTTATACATGGATCAGTCTGACTTGCATAGTGCTCTTAGTCACTTCCTGTAGATGACATTTAGACTACAGGCACTCTCATGTGTAAGTTCATTTACATAGTACTGATAAGCACCTCCTGTGGAAGGTATACTATTTATATAGGTACCCTGAAGGATTAATCTTACCTGCATAGTTCCTCAAAACAGTTATGGCATACAGTGTCCAGCAGGGGGCCTCACTTTCAAGAGATGTTTCTTCATTCACTCTGTAGTCTCTGACACCCAAGAGTCTCTGCTTAGAGATGCATATGAAATAATGGGATCTGGCTCATAAGTACTGCATGTGTAGTAGTCTACCATCTTGAACATTCATCTTCAACTACTTCCTAACTAGCATAAGAGCTGTCAACTTCACTACCTCAGTCTACAGATGATTCGAAATTCCCTTATTATTAGATTGGATGAGAGACTCTACTTTGTAATCTTGGGCTATGGAAGATTCTACTTTTAATTGCTTCTGCAATCTGAACAGTTGTTGACACTGTTGGGACTGAGTACATCATCAAAATACAAGTTTCAAGTGTCTGTGGGTTTATTATATCACAAAGGCCTTCTCTGATTTCCATTAGTTTATTCACAGTGTTTTGACCATGGGATCATTCCTGTGTCCAATATTGTGACGATCCTCAGTATATGGACCACAGCTTACATCCTTTCACTCTGACTTCATAACATCAAAGTACAGTGTAACATAGCCATATAGCAACTATAAATATACACCATGTGGAAAAGATACAATGCTGTCTACCTCCATCTTACAGACCAGTCTTGGCCCAATATATGCTTGCAACCTTTTCTCATCCTTAATAATCAGGTTGACAAAATTTGCAACAAGACTGTAACAAGATGAACCAGTTTGGGGTCATATTATTACATTATTACAGTGAAGATACAAAGAATGATAAGAGTTGAAGGATGACATATCAGTATAGACATTTTCATCCTGAATAAAGTGAGCTATCTTTCACACATTTCATACTAATCCCACACCAATCAGTTTGCTTTGCATATTGGCTTACAAAGTTAGAATAGTCAGCATAATCTTTGCATATGAGTGACACTGTTCCATGGATATCATTATCCTTGCTGTATGATGGAGAACTGAGTACACTTTTCCAGTTCTTATCAGAGATCTTTCATCCCAATGGACTCACTCAATATGGAGGAACCTTTGCCTGTGGTACAAAAGATTACCCTTTCAATTGCTCAACAAGTTATACAGATGCAGCTTCATGATTTTCATTAAATTTGCCAGAGGGAATTTTTTCTTCCTTTTAAAGCCACTGTCTTCTCCAGTCGGGTAATCTATAAGCTGTCTCACATACCTTAGGGACCGAAGATGGCATCTCTGGGGTATCACTGAAAAATATCGGAGATGGTTACATCAGTCAGCACTTAAAAGAATAAAATAGTCTTATCATGGCAATTCTTTTCAGCCAGTAGAAAATCAGTCCCTATGAGGGACTCTAGTTACTGTTTGTGAAAGTTAAAGAATAATTTCTGAATCTGTTTTCACAATAGATTTCCAAATTGTATGTCTCTTGGTAAAAGAATTGCTTTATAAAGAAGAATGGTTGGGTAAAAACACTATTTGAAATATCATGAATTATCTGGGAAAAGTCTTGGAAACTTGTTTTAACATGCCTGTATAAACTCTGCATCGTTTGGGACTACACCCATCCCTCTGCAGTTAGGTATCAAGTATAGTACAGGAAATGAGGTGTCACAAATGCAAATTGATTTTGATAGCCCCACTTAGGGGTGATAAGTTCTGGATGAAAGATTTGCTCAGAATAGTGATAGATGTCCCCAAGAAAATCCTGATAGGGCCCAGTCTAATCAAACGGCCATGGTTATATTTATTTCATTCCTGCCCAGACAGGATTCTCCTTCACACCTGACCCTTCTCATGAGTGTCTTGCATAGAAAGGAATTTAGACCTTTAGTGATGGAAAGAATCTTGTCAGATAGGAAACAGTCCACATCAAGGCTTGAGGAAAGATGTCCAGTTTTCATAGACTAATTCAAATGTCAGCAGCATCTTCCAATGAGTGTCTGAGTGCCTCAGTTAGCTAATGTTTTTAGCCCCAATTACCCTCAAAACTTTGTAGTACTTGAAGACATAATAGATTGGATTTTGATCATGAAAATGATCTATGAAACCTGCTTGCCAATTTTGACTTTGATAAAAATCTCTCCCTTTTTCCTTAATAAAATCTTTTTTAGGTTCTTAACTAAATCAACTCAGTTCAATCCCTGAGCCAGAACCTTGTTGAACTGCTATCATATCAAGCATGTTTTCTGACAATTCCAGCTTCAGCATGTTGGGTAGGTGAGTTGTTTTCATGCCATTCAATGGACCTGAAGTATCTCTAGTTCAGATAGGATGGTTCTTTGATTCTAATGAAGCATCCAGGTTTTGTAACTAATAATGGGTTGCTATCAGTGTACGATCAAAGAGTGGTCATTCATGCCCTCATTTCTGTTGATACATCAAGAGAAGTAGCGATGCAAGACCCAGTCCCTGCTCTACAGCACTTTTTGAAGTACATCAAGAAGGGTCAGATGGTCCAACAAAGTCTCTTTATTCTGGGGAAGGATTGGAGAGATGATCTGACCCTGCACGTTCTAGCATCATGGCTGAAAAGGGTAACATGTTTAGCATACGCTGAAATCATGATATACCCATTTGAGTTTTCAGCTCATAAGATTAGAGCATTCAGAATATAATATTTCTATCTGAGATGCAATATAAGACATCAGCTGGCATGTACAATCAATCTTCTAAAATTTTCATCTACAATATCTAGATTTGCAGAACATAAATTTCATCTGTAGAATCCAGTGATTGCAGTCAAGAAGAATACTTGGCCAACTTACCATCGCAGTTTCCTCATGGATGAGGGGTTAGAGTTTTTGCTGGATTTGTCCAATTTTTTTTATTATTTATGTATTGTTATCTGAGCTCATGTGACCATTAGTTCTTTTTTCATGTTGGAGAGTGATATATTCACTGTTGAAAATAAATTTTGTAATTTATTATGTTTCTCAAAGACTATTTACCCAATAATATTACTATTACCCTCTCCCCTCCCCCTAATTATATGCATCCTTGCTGATGCATTGCTCAGTTTAACATCCAGTTGATTGATAGTCACCTACTGGTGGTAAGGTACGGTAATGGGACAAACCTTCTTTCCTTATGTTATATAGATGAGAAGGACAAACTTTAACAATGTTCATCTTTTAGTGACAATTGGTGGCTCTGAGAACCAGTGAAGTATAACATAAGTATGATCAGGTAAGGAATCTCAGAACATAACAGACAATGTATTTTCATTCCAAGCAAGTAAAAATTAAAGTAAACTATGCATGAAATTAATAAACACAAAATCTGAATTGATTTTCTGAGATCTCAAGCAGTAAAAATGGCCGAGTAATAGATGAAGTGTGAATGGAATGCAGATTTTTTAAAATTACCCTTTTTAGTGTCAGTTTTTCTTTTGTTCATGTTTAACCTGCTTTCGAGAAAACTTTTTTTGTAATAGAGTGAGCTTTGTACAAAATAAAGAATTTTTTATGTATATAGGATCCAACCTGAATGCTTAGTTAAGATTAAATTTCTGACACAAGTGAAATAATTTCTATCTTTTGTGAACCTTGGTGAGCTAAAGATTTAAAGTATTTCATGAATTTCTTAAATTTCAGTTTGCAATGAACATAAATTTACAAATCTATTTGTCATGTGACAAAGTGACAAAAAATACTGATTTTATTTGTTGATACCATAGAATAGTATAGTAATTGCCTGAAATACATTCAGCTGCTTCATTTGGTACACCTTTTATTATGTAGCTAAGTATAAAATATAGAGACTTATGGCAAAATAAGTTTTATATATTTTTTTTATTCCTATTTTTATTTGTTACTTGTTAAAATATCATATTTTTTGGTACCACATGATGAAATATATCCAGTAATAGAAAATATCCGCTATGTATTCCATTAAATGATGTCATCAAATATTATTGTATGTGTTATGTATAGAAGAATTATAATATGGGCATATTAAACTAACACATTGACTTGTGATAATATGATTTTTTTCAAGTTCAGTTAAATATAACATTTTTTATCTTCTGACTTTTTCTTCAGTTCATAATAGTCTACAATGTTTGTACAAAATTTTCAATACATTTTTACTGATTATTTTATATGACAGAGGCTTTAGTTGACATAAGATAAAAAAAATTACACAAAGTTTTGAACAGAAATAAAA
Organism: Potamilus streckersoni; assembly: GCA_016746295.1. Classification (NCBI taxonomy): domain Eukaryota; kingdom Metazoa; phylum Mollusca; class Bivalvia; order Unionida; family Unionidae; genus Potamilus; species Potamilus streckersoni. The sequence goes on along the minus strand of JAEAOA010002272.1, from coordinate 116,205 downwards.
AAAACAAACAATTGATTTTCTAAACTGTGGGCAAGAGTTTCAGGCATAATGAAACTGGAATGTAACGAAAGAGAATGTAACAAACTTCACAAGAAAGTCTAAGGTAGATGATGTAAGAAATTATTTTAGAATGATGGGATGAGAAGTAGGGTTGTCAGTTTGGCAACATAATAGTAAAAAAATTAAATATGTATAACATATTAGAAATTGCAAAATATTTGTACATACTATGACGTGTGTTTTTGTGTCTTCACAGTAGCTTCACTTCATTGGTTGGGACATGTAGTGTTATCCTTATCCACCTCTGTCTATATATCCATCCATGACAACTTCATTGGTTGGGACATGTTGTGTTATCCTTATCCACCTCTGTCTCTATGTCCATCCATGACAACTTCATTGGTTGGGACATGTAGTGTTATCCTTATCCACCTCTGTCTATATGTCCATCCATGACAACTTCATTGGTTGGAACATGTAGTGTTATCCTTATCCACCTCTGTCTATATGTCCATCCATGACAACTTCATTGGTTTGGACATGTAGTGTTATCCTTTTCCACCTCTGTCTATATGCCCATCCATGACAACTTCATTGGTTGAGACATGTAGTGTTATCCTTATCCATCTCTGTCTATATGTCCATCCATGACAACTTCATTGGGTTTTCTCTTTATTTCAGTTTTTCAGCTCAGTTGAAGCATATGTGGTCATGAATTGATTTCTGATCTTAATTTATTTCATGTTAAGTGGATGGTTCTGTTTGTTGGCATTGCATTTCATGAATGTTTCAGTTTATGCATAGGATTTAATTTGATTTGCAATTTGTCCCTTTTGAGATTGGAAGTTGTTTTTTTTACCTTTATCCCTAGATATAGTATGTTTTATTGTCCAGTATGCATAACAATTGTCAACATTTTCTGTTCTGTAATATTTAAATAATTACTGTAAGAGAAAGTGTTTTTTTTCCCTGTATATTCAACAGGTGGATATTCCCCTGTATTTTGCTGTGCTGGGCAGATATCCCCCAGTGGACAAACAACTGTTGTTAAACACCATTCCACATAAACCTGTACCTGTTGGACACATCTATTACAAGGTACTCAATAATAAATAATATTGTCACAGTTTAGTGAAAGAAGCTATTCGTTTTATTTAATAATGATTAGACATACAAGAAATATGAATTGCTGTCTAAGACTTAAGTGGTAATGTGTATGCAAGCTAAATGTTCATTTCTGAATGTTATATACTGAAATTTTTCTGAATACTATGTACATTTAAGTTAAATGTTCATTTGTAAAAGGTTTTTATATGTAAGTTAATGTTGTCTTTATCAATGCTGTGTACATAGTAAATGAAAGTTTGTCATTTTGCATGATTTGTACATGTAAGATAAATGTGTCTTTTTGTATGTGGTGTACATGTAATTTGAATGTTTGTGCTTTGTACATGTACATGTAGTTTAATATTTGTGTACTTTTTAATGATATGTACATGTAAGAAAAAGGTCATTCTAAATGTTTTGTACTGGACAGAATCACAGACTTTGTGAAAAGTCAAAATTAAGGATTTTTCAGCTTCATTTTCTCAAGATAAATGTTCCTATTATGGGGTACCAAGAAAAGCTACTTTAATCAGTTTTGCATCAAATAGACTCAAAATAATTTTAACCTGCCTGAAAAAAATCAAAATCATATCTTTTCGAAGTTGGAACAGCAGTAAGAGCCTTAAGAAATATGTAAAAGGAAACATTTAATGCTGACATTAGAGCAGTGTCCATTCTCCAAGTATTAAGTACAGTATCCAGTGTTCCCCAACTGAGACTCGTACCCTGCTCAATTAATAGTGGTCTGATTCCAGTTTGGGATCAAAAGGTCAAAAGAAATTGAAAGGTAGTTTCCATATGATAAGTTTGTTTTTACTAGACTAGGTTCTTTAATTGAACTTTATTTATTGCATGCAGTTTGGTTTAAAAAGACAATTATAGAATTCTGAGTCATATTTCAAAGGTCAAGGTTATGGTAGGTAAAAAGAACCCCACATGATTTCCAGACAGTAAATTCATATATAAGCAATACACATGAACCAAATTTTTGTGAATTTTCATCATATGGGGCAAGAAAAATACACATTTTAATTTTGTGAACAGTGGGTAAAGGTTACAGCCACTGTGACACAAAATATTGAAAAGGTTTCTGTAAAATAAATGTCATTACACACTTTATAATTGCACTAAACTTTACAGAGTGAATTGCTTTTATGGGAAAGTAATATGTTATTGATGTGTAATGCAAATTAAAAGTCAAGGTAACAGTGAGCTAAATAAAGACAGTAGGTATATTAAAGCATCACACATTTGGAAGGGTTTATGGTATTACCTTTGCTGGTCAAACTGATTTGTGTTCTGGTTGGCAGATTTCTTGTTCAATAAACACATTTCTAGTTCTTGTCTTTTTTTCCAGGGTCGTAATGTGTTATTTTTCTGTGTCGATAAAGGGGTGGATCCAGATATTTTTGAAGCTATTCTGAGGAAATCATCAGCATACCTTCTGACACAGCGAATCCTGGTGAGAGAGATGACAATGGTTCTAACTCAAATTGCTGTTTAGTATATAATACAGTGTTCAGCTTCACTACATTGACATAAAACATCATGCAGGGACAGTTCACTAAAATGCAGTAGTCTCTTTCAAAAACTATAAATAAATTGTATTGAGAGTCACATGGATGCTCTGCCTACTGTTTCAGTACAAGAAAGAATTCAGTATGTTCCATGTAGTGATTATTTAGCAACATCAGCCAAAATATAGTGGGCTCTTGTCCTAAATGGTTCCTCTAATCAGCAGCCACCTGCTGGGAATTGATGCATTATTAGTCGAAAAGTTCCTCTGTAAGATCCAAACCACTCTAACATGCAGCGGCTACTGTATTAATGCAGAAACTGCTGTCAGTTTTACCCAACACAAGCGACCACATGATGGTGTTTACTGATTGAAACCTCAAAAGTATTGGTTGATTCTAAATTTAACAATTTGACGTTTGTTCCAATATACACCACTCGATAACTCGCGCCCAGATAACTCGCGAACCCGCTTATAACGCGGTGTCCGGCATGGCTCCCGATTTTTTTTTCCAAGGAAAATATATTTTAAAATGTGTTAAACATGAAAAAAGTCGTGATAAGAAATTGTAAATTGGCAAATTTAACCTTGATATATAGTTTGTTTTTATTATCAAAAATGGTGATTATCATATTTTTGGGGTATAAGTCGCTACTTTTTTTCGTTTTTTTTTTCTTAAAAATTACGTGTGCGATTTATATGCAGGAGCGACTTATAAAATAAATAATTTTTTTTTAACAACTATGACTGATGCGTAGTGATGCTGTGCTTTAGCGAAATGCATCTGCCGGTATACAGGCAAGCCAATTGCTGGAAACTTACATACGGTACACGTAAGTATTAGACTATAAGATTATCAAATTAAATAGTCAAATAATATTTAGTTATATATGTGTTAAAATTTGTTGTTATTATTAAATAAAAAAATATTGAAGTAACGATTACCATTGTATTTCCTTTATTATTTGGCAGGTACATCTTAGAATCTTTTTGTCTCTAAATTCAGTCGTTGTAAATTTCAGCACATTTTCCAAACCCAAGCTGCTAGTCAAAGTCCTTTGAACTTGCCGCCCAGCTATTGCGTCATGTTCTTTTGATGTACTCAAATAAATACAGAATGCAGAACTGGGATATTTTGTTTTTTTAAACAACGAATTATGTCACTGTAAAGCGTTTATGAGACCTCTATTAGCGCTTCATAATTTACTTTAATAGTAGTTTATAAAAACACAATCATTTTTTTCGGTTGGTTTCGCAATGAAATGTTATAATAAAAAAGCATAGCATGAATATTTCCTCTGATGATTGCTCTAGTTTTAAACTCTGGATTAAGCCAACACTGGCTTCATGGAGAGAACTTCAAAGTACCGGTAATTATTAAAAAAAAATAACTGGAAGGCTGGCGAACAGTTTCAATTGTTAGGTGAATTCGCTATGTCTTCATTAATGTATTAAAATCACTGTAGCATATAAAGTGCCTTTCAAGTTCGCTTGGGTTGTGGAAATGACCGATATATAAATACGTACCGTTCATACAATGGAGCATTAATAAAATATAGTTTCACAATAACGTTGTTTGATTTAAAATTGTTATATTAGCATAAGTCAATAAGTTTTGTTTTAAATTAAATTCGTGCCATTTATCATGGCACCAACAACTAGAAAAAATATGATGCAGAATTTAAGTTAAACGTCGTAGCATTTGCGAAAGAAAACGGAAATCGTGCAGCAGAAAGAAAATTCAACGTAAGCGAGAAGATTGTACGTGACTGGCGTAAAAAAAGAAGACGAGTTAAGGTCAACAAAAAAAACCAAGAAGGGAAATCGTAGTGGCAAAGCAAGTTGGCCAGTTCTCGAGGAGAATCTACGAAAATGGATTGTGGAACAGCGTGCTGCAGGTCATGGACTTTCAACAATTCAAATACGACTCAAGGCAAAATCAAAGTTTAATGTAATACTGTCTTTTATATAACTCTTAAACAATTGTATAATATTTCTTACACGAAGTTGGAAATTACCAAGTCGCATGCAATGGCCGGCGGTATCAAAGACGTGATTATTGTAAGTGCGGAGGAGCTACTTATACGCAGGAGCGACTTATACGGCGGAAAATATGGTATTGCCTGTAAAGATAGAATCCATATTGTAAAATTTGCATTTTTTCAAAATGTGAAGTGATATTTCTCAAACGTGTCACAAACCGCAAGTGTTATCGTGTTCTAAATTATGTCGTTTTAAATTTTTAGACCCATCAAATTCATGTTGGTAATCGTTAAACCTTGTGAATTTTTTTCTTCCATTTTACTTCTACTGCAATAAAAATCTACACATCGTTCGATCGACATTGTTTTTTTCGAAATGTGTTGATCTTTAGTATTTGAAAAAAAACCCGTCTACTTTGGATCAAACAATAAAATTAGAATATATACCATTCACCACAAAAATAACTGACGTAATACACAACGTGTGAAGTACATGTGCTAAGCAAACGGAAACCAGGAGGAATAATGTTTAGATGATTTCCTCAATTTACTGTAAGTTATCCTGAAATTAATGTTACTATGTGAGGAAAAACTAAACAAAGTACACCGATATGAAAAGATATTTATCCACTGTTAATCATAGTGCGATTATTAATTGAGTATTCAACATGCCAAGCCACACCAACCCCATTTCCCTATGCGTCAATCCCATTTTTATATTTGTTGTTTGTTATAGGTCCCTCGATAACTCGTGCCCTCGCTTATATCGCTGTCGATGTTTTTGGACCCCAATGTCCGCGAGTTATCGAGGGAGTGGTGTACAACTAATGTAATTTTAATCCTTACAAAGAGTTATCTAATTGTCATTAGAGCTTGGTTGGTTGGTTGGTTGTTGTTGGGCTTAATGCCATTTTTCAGCACATGATAGGCTATACATGGCGGACAGTATTAATGGTTGAGGAAGAAACCGGGAAATCACCGGAAAGAACCACCGGCCCACGAGAAGCTACTGGCAAGCTTTCTCACATATCCACATTCAATGAAATCTAGACTTGGACCCACATAGACAGAGAAGAGATGGCAGTGATCCGTAATGGACAGACAGAGCTTTAGACCACTCGGCCACTCGGATCCCCCCATTAGATTTGGGTGTTCCTTACATGACTACTGTGAAATTTGGAGTCAGAAACATTCATTATACATCATTAGTATACTGCATGGGCAAATGGAATCAGTGGTGATTATTTGAGCTAGATGTTTGTGTCCTGATTTTATTCTCATTGCGGTTTTGTGTCATGATTGATGATTATTTATTATTATTTTAAATAATATTAATATGAAATTCCATAATATTCCTGTGATATTTAAATGAAAATATTGAATATTTAAAAATTATTTATATCTTTCATATGTAGTTTTTACCTCACATCTGTACAATCCCCACTTGAAAGATCACCTATGTTAAAGACAGCTGAAGGGTGACTCTGTATGAGAGGGAACATTATATATATATATATATATATATATATATATATATATATATATATGATTCTTTTGTTACCATTAGCAATGGTGTTTATTAGTTGTTCAAGTAAGTCATAGCCATTGAGAATTACCCATTCTGCTGAAATGTGCTGTACTCAACCAGATTGCCTGGATTGGTCAGTTTCCTGTTTGAAAAAGGCAACTGCCATGTGCTCAGTAGTAAACAGCAACATGATATCACCCCTTCTTTGTTGAAAAGATCTCCTGGTCAGAGAGTGAACTTTGGGTTAGGGACAAAAAAATAAATATGCATTACCTTACTGTTGAGTAGAGTGGCTTTTTATCAGGGAGTATCTTTTTTTGAGAGGGACGTTACAAGACCATTGTATAGCTCTTATTTAAATAAATTTTGCACACAGGTTATTTCAGTATGTCAATACTATCCACATTTTTTAATGAAGGAATTATCATTAGTTACCATCTTGTGAAACAAATGAAAGATTCCTGTCACTCTCTCAAAAACAGGCTATAATTACATGGTACCACCTTTGCATACATGCTTGTGTTATACCAAGAAATTTATTGTTCACAGTAAAAAGTTGCAGACTTAAAACTTTGAAATATAATTTGGAAGATATGATGCTGTGCCAACAGTTTTAGAAGTTTGACACATCCATCTAGGGTTGAGCTGCAGTATATGGAAGGACCATTTTGCCCTGTATATGCACTTTTCAGTTCCTTTAGTCAGTACCATCTAGAGTGTATGATTATTCATATTTATGCATTAATCATTGATGATATTAAGTCCACACTCAGTTTTTTTTGGCAAAATTGTTTAAAATATTTACTAAAGACATATATGTCTAATGAAAACCGCCTAAATTTATACAGATCATTATAGCTCTTCTTTATTCATTAAACTAGATCACACTATCAGTAAAATTTAATATGAAATGATTTGTTGATTACGTGGACATACAACCATTTCTAACAGGGCCCTGGGCATCCAACTGGTCTAATTTGCTCATCTTTACAGCTTACTGTCTCATCTATGCCCAGATGGATTTTTGCGTCTTAGCATAGCCAGTGTTGGTAAAGCAGCTTCCATGGTTTTTGGTTCTTCCTGGGGTCTTCCTCTATCAGATATACTAACTGCCATGTGTAGTCTGTTATGTGTGAAAAATGGTGTTTAGATCCACAAAAGCAAGCTAAAAATAACATTTCTAGCCAGAATAGAGTATGACACTTTGCCAGGAGTAAGACTTTGGAAAAAGATTCTATGCATAATGAATATGTAAGGTAGGAAAGAAATTTTCCAAATTTTAATAATGCATGTTTCTAAATTGCAGTTTACATTGACCTCTAATGAAGAATACCTTCACAAGCATTTCTACCACTGCATTTTTGACCAGTTAATTAATCTTTTAAATAAAATCTTTAAAATAATTATTTAAATTTTTTTAGTTGATAGCAGGTCATGTTCTATGTGTAAATGATATTAATTATCCAGAGGCTTCTGTAATCAAATACACATTGAATAGATTAGTAATTATTCTGATTCTTCTATGGTTTATGTTGCTTATTCTAGGGATTAATACTAACATACTGCATAAATCATGATCTACCAGCACATTATATAACTGCAAATCTGGGTCAGTGCAATTTGCAGTTGGACTCAATTTAATAGCAAGTATATGTAGTATGTAAACCATGGGGCATTCTAAGATGCAAAATTTTTCTCATCTGAATTTGGGATGCCAGAAGACATTTTGGTGTTTAGATCTTTTTATTCAATACAATTTTACAAGCTTAGAAAGTCATTTTTACAAAGCAGTGACCTTTATGGTGTGGACACATGTCAAAACATGCTGTAAATGAAATAACATGTCCCATTTCAGAAAAATGTGACAATTCGTGATTATGCAGAAATGACAGGCAAGATGGACCTGGTATCTCGAATAGATCAGGTAATACCTTTACAAAGTAAAGTGAATTTTCTCCTTTTTTTTTCTTAAAACTTTATTCTATTTATACCAAAGCAAAGGAAAAACATTTATCATCAGTTACACTTTGCTGCTCTTAGTTTATTCATAAGACTGATTGCTTCTTGGATAATTCTAAAAATGCAGGTTAAGCTGGCTCAATATGATCAATATTCATGATATTTTGATGTATTGATAATTTTGTCCTGTTGATACATATTGAAAGGTGAAGTTAAGAATCGTTACAAATGAAACTTATTCTATCCATAAATACATTTATCTTCAGTCATAAATAAATTATTCCTGAAATTTCTCTGTTGCTTCGTATCTTGTCTGGTTGAATTTGATTTGGAGACACACACTTCTGGTATGTAACACAGTGAAATATGCTACAGTCTGTTCTGACTTGATTATTGCATGTTCTAGCCCAGGGTAAATAAAACAACAAAGAGAACTAAATGTAGCTTCTTCACATTGTGACACACTGAGAGTGTATGCATCCAAATGCTATCCAAACAGATACAAAGCAACAGAGAACTTGATTTAAAGCATCTTATGAATCGCCTGCAAAATACTGAAATCATACAAGGCAAACAAGTTTTAAATGTCTCCTTTAGTGTGATATGTACTACTTATGACTGAATAGTTCTTATTTGCACTGCCAGAAACAAGTAAGTGCATGTGGCAGTTGTTTTGCATCTGCAAGAAGTACAGTGTAAAAGATATGGGTGTTTGTCAACTTCCATCCCGCATCTGCACCTGATCATGAAAAGTTTTTCATTGCACTTGGAAATTGCACTATTTCTTATGTTTTTAGATACTGTATTTTATGTATTTTTTCGTACCCTTTAATTTTTCGTACACAATCCAGTTATCAAAATAATAATTATTTAAATGTATCATAATTTTTCAACCATATCATTTTGTATTATTTCAAAAATTCATTAAATTATCGGACATTTTCATAAAGATTTATGTTTGCAAAAAAGATAAAAAAATAATATGATCCCATTTTGTTTTTACAAAAGTTGATGATTAATTGTTGGTGAAAAAATATAATGATTGATGCATAAGCATGGGCACCCTCAGCATAGATCAAGGGTAGGGTCAGGTGACCCCTTCCCCAAATCATACTTCAATATATATTCTGACAAATTGAATCATGCAAATGAAGCTGAAAATATGTCACAAGATTCTGTTCAAAATGCTTAGTAAATATTAGCTTTAATTTCAGACTGCTAATTATACTAATTCTCAGCCGTAACTGTCTGACCCCCATGCCCTTTTTGCAAACAAACCTGTGGATGCCCATATGCAAAAATTCTTATTGTCATTACAATATCTACTGGTGTTTATTAACAAATGAACAAAGGACTTTACAGACCATACCTTTAAATATTATTGTTAATTACTTCGTATTAAGTCTTTCACTGTAACAAAACACATGGTGCATTTTTAAATGAGTTCGGAAAACCTTTGATGTTGTCTTTTTCAACAAAAATTACATTTCATTACATGCTAAAGTGAAGACCACAGGTCATTGGTCATCTAGTCTATATATATATATATATATATATATATATATATATATATATATATATATATATATATATATAATGTTAATTATATCCAAGTCAAAAAGAACAAGCACTTAAAAGATATATATATATATATATATATATATATATATATATATATATATATATATATATATATATATATATATATATATATTTATATATAGATGCAGTAAACTGACGACGAACAGTGCAAAATTAGTAACTAAATAGTCTGAGCGCTTTTGACTCTTAATGAGTCTTTTTCAAAGGCAAATACAAAATATATATAAGACAAACAAATAAACACAAAAACATTGTGTTTGTAAACCTCTACATGACTGTCTCTGCAACAAGTCTATACAAGCTAGTTGTATTTATAGTTTTAACCCATGTGGAGACAGCCATGTAGAGGTTTACAAACACAACGTTTTTGTGTTTATTTGTTTGTCTTATATATGTTTTGTATTTGCCTTTGAAAAAGTTTCATTAAGAGTCGAAAGTGCTCAGGCTAGTTAGTTACTAGTTTTGCACTGTTCATCGTCAGTTTATTGCATCTATTTTAATCAATCCCTGACACACATGATCCCTTGGTGGATCCAGTGCGCTTGAAAGGGTTGTTATTTGCCATATGATTTGTATTCTTTATATATATATGTATGTATATATATATATATATATATATATATATATATATATATATATATATATATATATATATATATATATATATATATATATATATATATATCTATATATATCTATATATATATCTATATATTTATTTATATATATATATATATATATATATATATATATATATATATAGATATATATATTAAGTGCTTGTTCTGTTTGACTTGGATATAATTAACATTTTATTGCAAATCTATTTTATGATATACCCCACTATTATCTTTATTGGCAAGTTCATTAGTCATACAAACATAACATATAAAAACCTTGTCATTTTCCATCCTAAAATTGAAAGTCATGGACTCCATTAAATTGATTTGAATATATACATATAGTATCTTTTAAGCACTTGATCTGTTTTGACTTGGATATAATTAACATTTTATTGCAAATCTGTTCTATGATATACCTCACTATTATCTTTTTTGGTAAGTTTGAATAACAAATAATGCATATGATAGCTTGTCCTGATAACATCTGCTATATGGAAAACTTCTTCAATAGCACATTGACAAATTTTCATTTCCAAAAAGCAGGCCTTATTTCCCTCCTGGCAGCCTCAATGATTTGACCTCTTCAGTCAATTCTAGCCCTCAATCTGGTTTCAGCTAGACTAAACAAAGTGCTAAGCATGTTTAGATAACATGTAAATAGCACTATAGACATGTATTTTTTGTGAGACTGTACATCATAATTACAACAGGAAGAAACTGTTGATTTGGCGTTGTTTTTTCATAATGGAATATGGTAAGGTCGCAATACATGTGGATTATCCCACTCGCCAGGTAACTGAAAATAGTGTTTTTTTTATCTTTGCAAAAGCTGCAAATATAAACTACATTGAATAAATACGGTCTTCTGCACCGAAAATGTTTTATTTGATCTCTCTGGCACACACACACACATAAGAGTTGATTCAAGTTATTTATTTTTTATTGCCTATTGATGAGATTATTGTTGCAGAAGAAATATAACTTGCACTTAATTTCCTGCTGATGTGAGGTCTTATTATTGTGTACAATTTACTAATAATACCCATAACTTATATATGTTCAAACCATGTTGATTATTTTGCACAATGTAACGGTACATGTTTTCTAAATGCAGACGAACTTGCACATCTAACATTATTCTCTCTCTCTCTTTTCTCTCTCTCTCTCTCTCTCTCTCTCTCTCTCTCTCTCTCTCTCTCTCTCTCTCTCTCTCTCTCTCTCTCTCTCTCTCTCGTTCATTTATAACAAAAGTACTTTGAATTTTTGAGACATAAAATATATGTTTACTTGGTAGGTTTGTACCGTTAGGTCGTCAAGTAGTGTGTGTACTGTAGAACTTGTTTTGGTGCATTCCATAATTTTTCTTACATGGTCAGCACCATTAAACGATACATATTTATTTTACATATAATTTTTTGTACACTGAAATTAATAAATATTTTTTGTGTTTGGAAAATTGCATAAAATATGTCAGCATCATAATTCCTTCCACATTTAAGTGAAGATGTCAAATTGGTAATAAGATATTTTTAAAGCATAAGATGGTGACCAAGATGAGACCTGCATCTGATCAATGGAACAGCCTGAAATTTCTGAAAAGGTTAAATAAAGATCACTGATGACAACTAAGTCAGTTTGGAAGTATTTTTCATGCATTAGAATGGCATATCAAGAGACAATAAGTCTATGTCTGTATGCAGTCTGCATGCTAGAACTTTCATCATTATGTGAACATATCTGAAATGGCACCACCCTACCAGTGACACTCCTTCTAAAGATGATAAGACCTTCAAGTTGATATGCATATTGATAATGTATCCTAGTTGTGAATGGTACAGGTGTATTGTTTCACCCTTGCTTGATACAGTTATCATGAACAAAGTTGAGATCCATCTGCTCAGTTAGAGTCAGTATTTTTCACTCTGTCTGATCTAGTATCATACTTACAAGTTTATTAAATTAGGAATGCTAGAAAACAAAATTTCATTACTCTATATTGAGTCATCCAAGCCTGGGGCCCCTTTATGTAACTGAACAATGAGTTAATCTCCATTCCACCATCTTTCATGGCTTGCACATGGCACCATGTCAGGTGTCTAAGGTGTGAAACTAAAATATCTTGAAAATGGCAGTCATGAAGATTTCTTAGTCATTATCTAATTTTCAGGATTTATCAGCTCAGTATACCTTGTAGTGTTATGTTGCAGGTTGTTTTGGATTGGTGTAGTCCTGAAGATCCACAAAATAGAAAGATTCTTGCCTTACATGGATATCCTTTCTTACCAGCAATCCTTCAGATTCTTGAAAAGGAGGAAAAAGGAAAGAAACAGAATGGAAATTATTTAACGATATCTTCTTTGGAACAATATGAAGTAAAATTTGCAGTTCTTTTTTTTTCATCACATTTATAAACAATTGATGTGATTTCTTATAAGATCTCTACCACTAACATAACTGATAACTGGAAGGGTTAATGTGTGAATTACATCAGCAGAAGTTATGTTTTTTTTTTCTTTTAAAGGTAGACTTTAGTTTAAATGTTTCATATTTGGTGTTTTGCACTTTTATTCAGATTTTTTTAAAACTAGTTTCTAAATACAAGCATGCATGTATATTCCCAAACAGTGTTGGGGTTTTTAGAGGACTCAAAAGGTGTGTTTTGAGGTCCTAAGGGTAGATCAATTAGCATTAATTAAACAAGCAATTGTGCCATTGAGAATAGGCTATATTTCATATAAGCCTATTTAAACTTTTTTGAAATTCAAATTTGATTAAAAGAAAATAACATCATTTATTATACTTACAAAACAAAAATAATTGGTACACTAGGCATTATTATATATCATCACTATGCACAAATGCTCACACTGACAAACTCAGCCACACAGCTGTGATATATATGGTTGTGATATATATGAGATAATTTTTGTGCATTTTACAGCAGATTATTATTTTAAATAAATTCAGTTTTTCCTGCTTTAAATAGCTTAAGTTGGGGTGGGGTGGTGTTTTAAGGTAATACAAATGTCATTTGCATTCATCTTGACACAGATTTGAAACTGGATATTCAAAACTTCCTCAATGATTTTGATTTTTCTCAGCATAAAAATGATCATGCTGCATCTGTATCACTGTGAGACAGTGGCAAGCAAGACAGGTGGTTTTGATACATTAACTGATAAATAAATTGCTCCTCCTTGCTGCTTTACTTCACAGAATTAAACTCCAGGAGTTCAGAATGTCACTTTTGCTAGATTCATTTTGCAGAAATCTCATTGTTTTCTAAATCACACCTGCATTTCAATATATTATCATAAAAACTGAATCACACTTGTACACTATTCCGATTGTTTAAATAATCATGTTTTATGTTTTATATGGAGTAAATGCTGACTTAAAGAAGAAATAATGCCGCTGATCACAAAGTTGCCAATAATCTTTAATGATCATATCTTTAAGATTTTCATAAAGGCAATGATTTTGTTTTTCTTCTTCAATTTGCATCTCTGTGATTGTACTTAATGCAATCAGATTGGGTTGTTCTACTCAGTGTACTTTACCTATTCTAATAATGAGGTCTCCACAACGGTGTTTAAAGGACATGACATATCATCATTTTATCTATTCTGTGCCAATAAGGTAATCCGTGAAATGGTGATTGCTTATCTCTATTTTCATTTTAATTACTCCAAGATGAGCTGTTCCAATGCTAGTTTTACATGGGTTCCTAGTGGGACTGCTTACTGTTTATACTGAGCACATGCCTCAGACATGTCAGTTTTATCTGCCCTAAGATTTTTGAAAATTGTGTTTCGAAACACAGCCACGTTGGGGGTGGGGTGGTTTGGAGTTAAAAATCATATTTGTTGTTTGCAGTGTCATGTAATGGCAGGTACAGTCAATCTGAAATATAGATTTTGCTATTTCATTAATCTTGTGCATATTAAGTCATTTCACCCATTCTGGAATTAATATATCAGAGAAAGAAAAATAATTAAAATTTAAAAGTATGACTGTATTTTAGCATTTTAAAGGAGTATGACTCTTTTAGTTACTTTTTCTTGCAGTATCATAAATGGCGGTTTATAAGCGCTATTGAAGAGAGTGACAGAGATGCTGTCAAAGATCTTCTAGTCTGTAGAGACCTGCCTTCAGAGGAGTTTTTGGACTGTATAGCTGACTGCAGGCTCCAGGTGAGACAGTTATATTTTCCCAAAAGGTCATCTGTAAAACACATCTTCTCAAAAAGTTATCTCTAACACACATCTTCCCAAAAGGTCATCTCTAAAACACAATCACCTATCTTCAAAGGTATATTCTTATGGTTATTAGAACATTGATATTTGTGTTACCTTTTTTCAAAGACAGAAAGTATGTAAAATATTCACTTTATCTATCAGTGGATCAGCATTCCATACCCTCAGTTTGGACTATCTTACTGTGGATTTGGATCAGCATTGCCCTGGCTAACACAGATTGCCACTGTAAAATGTGAATTCTTCATCACCTAAAGGCTATTGCTGACTATCTTGTGGAAGTAATATGTTTTGGAGAGCCTAAAAACTTTCAACTGACATGACTCTAGACGAGTGATTGTATTAAAATATATGTGACGAGTGTGCATGTATGTTACTGTATATTGGATTTTGCTGCAAAACAAGCATGGATATATTGTCTGCTTCATAGTGCAACACTAACTAAAGTAAACAGGAACTGTGCACAAACCATCCAAATCATCTTATAGGTGATTCCAAATGCAGTGAATTTAACTAGATTTAGAAACATTTTCTTTAATTTAAATGCACTGTTGCAGCTTTAAAACAGGAAAAATGTTTTACCAACAAATATGCTGTGCTCATCCTGAATTATTAGTATATCAATATACAGGATGTTACCAAAAATGCAGTATCAAAGCATCTTGGGGTCAGTGCATAATTAGGTCATTGTGACTTGCTTATCAGTGTTTGCTTTTTAAAATATTCATGAATACTGACCAGTGTGATGGAAAATTGCATATATCTTGTATGTTTCATCTAAATATGTCTCTCCCTAAATATTTTGTGAGCAGGGTATTGATTACTGCATAAGCAAGAATATGAGATAGTGAGGAAAACAAATTATAGTTAACATTGATAGTGGGTGGTGGCGATAGCAACTTTCACTGATACATAATAATTATGATCATAATAATAATGGATCTTAAATCTTGAGAAGTTAAACAAAGTTAATTAAAAAAGATAACAGCCTTTTTACCCTTTGCTTCCCATCAATAAAAATCTAACCCTGTTACTTGTGCCTCCCATATGATGTTTATGACATACCAGTCTGGTTCTCCCAAAACCCCATAAACTGTTAAAGCAATGTCATCATGAGGGAATTATATTCTTGCTTTGCTGAAAGAGCCTCAACATAAGCTATTTGTTTCCACTGAAAGTTAGCATTGTATATCATTGCCAGATTTTCGCAAGTTAATATTTGTCAACATTAAGTGATAAAAATAAGTTTTGAAGCACAAGATGCTATGTTTTAAACATAGCAACTTGTGCTTCAAAACTTAAAACATCAATATGTAAATATGTATTTAAAGAGCATACTTGGTGAAAGCATTCTTAAAAAAAATTAATAAAAATTTTCACTGCTGTGCTGGTGTTATATTCTTTGTAATATTAATCTGAAGCTGCAAGTGAATAATGGCAGTACCTCTTTGTTAGACTGCCATATTCATAATTCATTGGGCATAAACATTAAGGATAATATTGTATTTATAAGAAACATAATAAAAACCTTCTTTGATTGAATGTTTAGCGATTGTTATGTGTCTTGGCTCATATAAAGTAACAAAGAAAAGAGTGAAGCCAACAAGCTATGTAAATTTTAACAAAAATAATTTATTTCCCTAGAAAAGAAGGTAAAAATGTGAAAAAGGACTCTCAGTTTGTGAATATAATCCAAAAATTAATCCTGGAATCTAAAAATATAAGTCCTATCACTAAAAAGTTATAAATAAATCCAAGTTCAAATCCAGGTGAAGTTCCAGTGTGGAGGGTGATGACATCTTCTATAATCTGCCTTGTGTTGATGTGTTAATAGTTCCTTTTTGAGTTTTATGAATCAAGAATAATATTCCAGCTTTAGAATTTCAAATAATTTACATTGAATGCCTTTGTCCAAGAATCTTTGTAAACACAAATATTTTCTAGTAAGAATAAATTATTTTAAATACAAAAATCAACTCAAATGGCAACAACACAAAATACATCTGAGCTCTGATGTTATTTTTTATGACAGATAAAATCTCTATAAATTGCATGATGGCTCCATGGTCACTTAATTTGTATGTCGCATAAAGCCCATAAGACAATTGACACATACAACATAGACAAATTTGGTTGTACCTAATGAATCTTACTATAAGATTCAAAAATAAAATTATAATAACGATTTGTTTGCAATAGAGTTAACACATGGGCTGTAGATGACCTTGATAATGACCTGTCATCTTTATAGCAACACTTATTTACTAGAACTGGAATAGAGTTTCTTAAAACAGTCAAATTCAGTGAATAAAGTTATCACTATAATAACTTGCAATGAAATAAAAATAAAACAAAAAATTTTAAACTAACACACAAGTAATTATATTACATATATGTAACACCCTCATAAAGAAAAGGAAAGATTTATATAATAAAGCTGTTTTTTTTTACCATATGTAAATTATACGAGAGTAAAACAAAATTATAAAAGAAGAATTCTTATGAATTACACAAAGTGTACATGAAATTATATTTCTATACACAGAAAAGTGCAACTGCAGTTGAATTATGTTTTCCCTTGATGTGCCTAATGTAAAGATTATATTCCTGTAACAACAAACTCCACTTTAATAATCTTTTATTTTTTACTTTTCATCTTGTTGATGAAAGTGAGGGAGTTGTGATCACTAAACACAACAATCAGAGAAGGAACTGAACTAATGTAAATTTGAAAATGCTGTAATTCCAGTATTAAAGCTAAACATTCCTTCTCAATTGTTGAGTAATTTTTTTGGTGCTTATTTAATTTTATAAAAAAAATAGCACACTGGATGTTCTACACCATTTCTAACTTCTTGAACCAGTACTGATCCAACTCCAGCATCACTTGCATCAACATATAGTTTAACTATTTGACTGAAATTTGGAGCTGTAAGAACTGGTGCACTTTTAAGTATGGCCTTTAACTTAATAAAAGCTGCCTGACATTTTCAGTCTAAAAAACTTGTTTTTCTTGTTCACTTAGTTTGTCCGGCTTTCAACAATATTATATTAGAAATATAGGAATAAAATTTCCTATAGTATCTACCTATACCTAAAAATCACATCAGTTGCTTTTTACTGACAGGCACAGTGAATTCAGAGATAACCTTGACCATAGCATCTATAGGTTTAACTTGTTTATGTCCCACAATATGTCCAAGAAATGTTATCCTAGCATGGCAGAATTCACTTTAAATTGGTTGTCAAACTTGCGTCACTGAATCTGTCAAAAAATTACAAATTGTTGCTAGATGTTCTTACAGGTGTCATTGTAGATGATTTAAGCATCAGTTATCTAGACCAGAGGTAATCATATTCATCAAATGTTGAAAAGTACTTGGAGAACCCTTCATCCCAAATGGCATTTATATTGATAGAGTCTATCTGGGGTCACAAATACCAAAATTTCCTTTTTCTCTTACCGTAAGTGGAATTTGCCAAAATCATTTCAGGTCAAATTTGGTGACATACTTGGCATTTTCAATTTTATCAATTCAGTTATTGATTCTTGTTAATGGAAATAAATCTGCCTTAGTCACACTGTTCAGCTTCCTGTAATCAGTGCTCATATGGAAAGTTTTATCTGGTTTTGTAACAAGAATACATAGTGAACTCCAATCACTTTTACTGAGCTCTATGAGATAATTCTCCGGCAAATACTGAATTTCCTTTTTCAAGTATTCCTGTTTGACAGGGCTTATCCTGTATGGATGTTGTTTCACAGGTCTAGAATTCACAATTTCAGCATCATGAAAATTTTGTTTGTTGTCATAAGAATATCTGGAAATAAGTACTCATATTCAAATAATAACTGTTTAAGTTCATTCTTTATTTGTTCTTGCAAATGTAAAAGTTTCTGGTCCAGATTATTCATAATTTCTGAATTCTGAAGATTTGTCACTCCAAAATCAGTGGAATCCAATTGAATTTCTTCACTTATATCCTCATTGAGTGGGACAGGTTTAACTAAATTAATTGCATGATTTACCTTGCTATCTCTCTCAATATACTGGTACTTCATTAATTTATTTAGATCAGAGTACTAATTCATCCATTTTCTTCTTAAGTTTATAAGGGCCATTAAATCTAATTTGAAGTTTATACACAACAAAAACACAGATCCAGTTAAGTTTTTATTTAAAATTATCAGTTTGCCTTGGGGGACTGTCTGCTGCTACTGATGAAACTGTTTTGTTTCATTCTGTCAGTGAGTGATTCAGTGGCTACTGAATGGCACAACATGGTTGTACAGAGGTCACAGATGGTCTGTGAAACTCCCTGACAGAATGTTATGGATAACCTTTGAGTAAAGTTTCTTCAGCAGAAACTGAAGGGGCCCAGCAATGACTGGGTTGTCCAACAAAGGTTGGGATGACAGCGGCAGCTGAGTGGACTTCACTCAAAGGGTTTAGTTTGAATAAGCCATATATTGCTGACATTAGATTCTTGGGTGAATAAACTGAATTTGAATGAAGTGAATGCCCTCAGGGGACTTCTTTATTAGGTTAAGTATCATGCAGTAGAAGAGACACTCCCATGTCCATTGAACACTGTAGGCATTGAGGCGGGGATGGCGGTGGTTTTCGACAGACTTATGCTTGCTGTTGCTCTCAGCTTCAAACTAAGAATAACTGAGCAAAGACGCTGCACGTGACAGCTGGGACTGTTTTGATTGGCTGGCAACAGATGTATTAATCTCATTTATAATAATGCGGACTATTTGCAGGAATGGTAGCAAATCGGTTACATATTGCCGTGTATAAACCATGCTTAAGCAAGCACTTAAGCGACAATTTATACACAACAAAAACACAGATCCAGTTAAGTTTTTATTTAAAATTATCAGTTTGCCTTGGGGGACTGTCTGCTGCTACTGATGAAACTGTTTTGTTTCATTCTGTCAGTGAGTGATTCAGTGGCTACTGAATGGCACAACATGGTTGTACAGAGGTCACAGATGGTCTGTGAAACTCCCTGACAGAATGTTATGGATAACCTTTGAGTAAAGTTTCTTCAGCAGAAACTGAAGGGGCCCAGCAATGACTGGGTTGTCCAACAAAGGTTGGGATGACAGCGGCAGCTGAGTGGACTTCACTCAAAGGGTTTAGTTTGAATAAGCCATATATTGCTGACATTAGATTCTTGGGTGAATAAACTGAATTTGAATGAAGTGAATGCCCTCAGGGGACTTCTTTATTAGGTTAAGTATCATGCAGTAGAAGAGACACTCCCATGTCCATTGAACACTGTAGGCATTGAGGCGGGGATGGCGGCGGTTTTCGACAGACTTATGCTTGCTGTTGCTCTCAGCTTCAAACTAAGAATAACTGAACAAAGACGCTGCACGTGACAGCTGGGACTGTTTTGATTGGCTGGCAACAGATGTATTAATCTCATTTATAATAATGCGGACTATTTGCAGGAATGGTAGCAAATCGGTTACATATTGCCGTGTATAAACCATGCTTAAGCAAGCACTTAAGCGACAATTTATACACAACAAAAACACAGATCCAGTTAAGTTTTTATTTAAAATTATCAGTTTGCCTTGGGGGACTGTCTGCTGCTACTGATGAAACTGTTTTGTTTCATTCTGTCAGTGAGTGATTCAGTGGCTACTGAATGGCACAACATGGTTGTACAGAGGTCACAGATGGTCTGTGAAACTCCCTGACAGAATGTTATGGATAACCTTTGAGTAAAGTTTCTTCTGCAGAAACTGAAGGGGCCCAGCGATGACAGGGTTGTCCAACGAAGGTTGGGATGACAGATTAGATTCTTGGGTGAATAAACTGAATTTGAATGAAGTGAATGCCCAAAGAGAACATATGCGCAGCAGATTTTGTCCCCCCAAGAATGTAATAAGTTGGGGAAGCCACCAGTGTTCAATGAAGTTAAATATTTCTAGATACAACAGTAGCATATCTACAATAATGTAAAGAAAGTATAAATGTAGGAATAAATTAAGAGTTGCAAAGAACCTCATGTTATCACTACAATGCCACATGAAAAGCAACAGGTCAATGATATATGAAAATGTCAAGTCTGGAGCGAATGTCTGGGAGTAGCTCCCTGTATAACTGTACCACCTGCAACTTTGATGCGAATCTAGAAGATCACATCCATGAAATGAGTAGAAGAATACCATGAGAATGCACAAACACCTCCATGAATTAAACCACAAGCACATATGGCAATGAAAACAATAAATGCACAACTGCCACATTAAGCACATTGGTATCACACACGTGCAGAACTCCACACATAATGAATATTTAGCACAACAGCCACACAAGCACATAATAGCAATGAAAACAATAAATGCACAACTGCCATATTAAGCACATTGGTATCATATGCGTGCAGAACTCCACACATAATGAATATTTAGCACAACAGCCGCACAATGAACGCTGGTATCATGCACATGTAATGAATATAGACCACTATGAATGGCTATTGAAACTGGAAGCACAACACTTGCATCCCATAGAACAGAATATGTAGAACCGGAACAAGAAAAATGCACACAGGATGGCAGGGTTGTCCTTGTATGTTGAATGTAGTATGATCATGGTCACTGTACTGCTATCTGCATCCATGGCCATGGCCCTCTGAGCTGCCTGAATAGTACTGTGAGGTGTGCGAATGTATCTTGTGTAGCAATCGGAAGACCACCGGCCTAGAACTTTGATTATATGGTCTTCCAGACGGGCTTCCGCTGCTGAAGTAGCTGCCCCAATACGAAATGAATGGCCACTGTACCTGGAAGTGTCTATTCCCATCTTGTAGTAGACACATCGCATGTGATTAAGGAACACAACTCTTGATAAGGCTTGACCTGTAACTGTAATGAATAGTGGGTCATATAGCTGGGGTAATGAAAGTCTCTTGAATTGCATGAAAGTCTTCATAGCAGAGTATGGACATATAGCACGACCTGTGGCATGCAACTGAACAGTCACTCCCTTATGGTAAGGGTCACTTTTTGATGATTTCAACTTCAGAAAAGCAGTCTCCATGTGGAAGTGGACATCGCCAACACATAGATGGATAGTTGGATCAAAGTAATCCCGAACAGTGAATTCCCCACATCTCAAAAATCCGAAAAAAGCAACCACACAGGCGGTCAACAATAGCAAATCTGTGTGCGTGTCGAATACTCCTCCTCGCAGAGTTGTACAAATACTTATCAGGATAATGTATGTAATAGGCTGACGCAGTTTTGCAGATGAATCATGGGTTTTTTTGATGGCCTGGAGGATGGTGGCAAGACGAGGCAGATTGTTTCTGTCTGTGAACGGAGATTGTATACCGGCCTGCATGTACTTGAATCTAATGCCACATAAGTACAATTTTATAGTAGAATGCTTCAAGTTGAGGACTCTTGCACAGTGTGTCACAAAGTAGATCAAAGTGTCTTCTGTAATATATGGCAGAACTTGCATGTTCGAGGGAAAGCCGCACATCAGCATGAAGGTCCTAAATGCATTGAATGCAGTGTTATAAGCAATCTGTGTGGCAGGGCTTAAAGCCTGGTTCCATAAAATATCTACCTCTTTATCCAGGTCCACAAGACTTCTGAGGGTGTTGGGCATTTGCAGGGTTGTAGATTTGCATCTGGAGCCAGTGTGTGAAATTTCTGAAATTGAAGTAGGGACAAGGCATCAGCTTTATTATTAACAATTCCAGGACTGTGTTTGGCAGAAAAATAAAAGTTAGAAGAAGCTGCACACCATGTAAGTTTATGCATCAATTTCATTATATGCATATATTTAGATCTCTTATTTTGAAGTATATTCATTGTAGCCATATTATCACATATAAATATTATGCGTTTGCCTGCCCATTCAGTCCCTCAAATAATAGCAGCCACGACGATAGGATACAACTCCTGGAATGCAATAGAGAAATCATTCTCAACAGAAAAAAGCATTTTAAGATCGTCAGACCATGCAGCTGCAAACCAGCTAGTTTTGTAGTAACCCCCATATCCTACTGTGGAAGACGCATCTGTGTATAACTCAAGATCATCTGATGATGTGGACTGATTGTCAAGAAACATGGAGACCCCATTCCATTTAGTCAAGAATTCATGCCACATGTATAGTTCTTCTCTGCAATTTGTATCCAAGTGTATGTAATGGTCAAGCTTTCTGACTGTGGTAGATAGTCATATCAGGTATGAGACAAATGCACGTCCTGGCAAGATAACACGGGTAGCAAAATTTAAGTGGCCCAGTAACTGTAGCAGTTCTTGCTTGCGGACACTTCGCCTGTCAAGAAAGTGTTCAATGTAGTTTACAATACGCACTACTTTATCCGGTGGTAATCGTGCTTGCATTTGTTCTGAGTCCAGGATGATTCCCAAATATTCAATAACTGTACATGGACCAATGGTCTTATTTGGAGCTGTGGGAATCTTCAATCTGTTGAAAATTAAAGTCAACAAAGCCATGATTCTCTCACCACAAGCTGATGGAGGATCGATTGTAAGAAAGTCATCAAGGAGGTGCAAAATAACACCAATACCATAATTATGTTTGGCTATCCAACAAATTGCCAGAGATAAAGTATCGAATAATTTTGGACTTGAACGTGACCCAAATGGTAGGCGAACACAAGCGTAGTAAGATCCTCTCCATTTTACGCAGAATAGGTGCCATTGTGAAGGAGTGATGGGAATCTGTTTGAAAGCATCTGATATGTCGGCTTTGCACATAATAGCTCCCTTTCCATAACTATGGATGATTCGAATGGCATCATCAATTTTGACATAGCTTAGGGAGCATTGATCTTTGTCGATAAGGTCATTTATACTTGCATGAGTGTGATCGTCATGGGGGGAGGACAAGTCAATGATAAGTCTCTTCTTTTTTGAATAATTACTTTCTGCTATGCCGATAGGACTGACTCTATAATTAGCAAATGGTGGTGATGGAAAAGGACCAAGCATGAAACCCTTTGCACATTCCTTTGCCAATAATTTATCCACAATATTTGGTTGTTTTGAAGCAGAAAGCAAGTTTTTACACTCTTTTGTAGGTAATTGAGTTTTTTGCACCATGGTGTCAAAACCATGTCTGAGTCCAGAAGACAAGTACTGAACAAAGTTCTGATCTGGATGATGAAGAAGTTCAAGCTGCAATCTGTCAATGTCAATGGGGGTGGTAGCATGTGG
The DNA here is from genome assembly GCA_016746295.1 of Potamilus streckersoni. NCBI lineage: Eukaryota > Metazoa > Mollusca > Bivalvia > Unionida > Unionidae > Potamilus > Potamilus streckersoni. Next base: position 92,409 of record JAEAOA010002272.1, on the reverse strand, counting down.
CAAGAAATTTTGTCAGATTTGTTGTGTCTTATCAGGCACTGATTTTCGAGGGTTATTGTGTGCAAGAGTGCTGGAAATTGAGTGTACTGCATTGTTTGGGCAGGCAGCTGCTCCATGTGTTTTGGCCCGGCACTGATTGCAAATATGTAAGAATTGGCAACCAGTTTGGCGAAAACCATGTGTGGAGTTAAAATTATTGCACAGTTCTCTTCCATCCATCATCTGTCTTGGTCGGCCATATTTGTCACTATCCAAATTTTTTTTTGTTGGCTATGTTTACAAAGGGTACAGTAGTACTTATTTTTTGTGGGCAGAAGTCAGTTGGGTGAGTAACCAAACTGCAGATGTGGCATGTCGTCATTTTCCGGCCTCCAATCAATAGCTGAAGAGCAGCTTGATCCCTGAGAGCCCAGTTTACTTTTATTTTGTAATCACGCAGGGCAATAGCAGCCTGAGTGGAGTAGACATTATGATAGTCATAGAAAATGTCTCCATAAGCATTGGCGATTTTTATAATGTCAGCCTCGTACATGTCCAATTCATGGCGTCTGTTGGGGTAAACTGAGCAGATGATCCGTTTAAATTTACCGAAGGCCGTTATGAATTCACTGAGGGTCGGATGTTTAAGCAATCGGGGATCGTTCTTTCCAACCTTGTCATCTAGATTTGACTTATCTGATTCTATGTGAGGTAGCAAAAGTGTGGCAAGATTGATGTGCTTACCCTCAAGTATCTGCCTCCTCTGGCTTTCAGATATCACGTCGATTGCTGGTAGGATTTCTGGCGAAACTCCTGTGGTTTGCATCAGATCATTGAGCGACATTGATGGCTGGACTACCGGCAATGTTGTGAGAGGTGTCAAGTCGGCTAACGGAAACGTCGGAGAAAAAGCCTGTTGTTGTGCCCTGATGTCAGTGATGGAATTATTCAGTTCGACAGTGGATCGCTGAATGGAATTAATTGATGTCATTATATTTGCCGGAGACAAGGTGTTCATGTTGGTGGCGGCCATGTTGAACGTAGTTTCTACTTCCGGTTGAGTTGTTCCTTTCTTGTAGTCGATCAGCAGGCCGTGAAACCGTAGAAGGTGCATTATCAATATATAGCTCTCTCAAGGCGTGTTTCGGGATAGCTGCAGACACTTTAATGCCTATAGATTCAAGTTTCCTCTTTAAATGAAGGGTAGGCCAGTTAAAAGGATTGTCCAAGTCGTATGGGACTGACCTCTGTTTCCTGGAAGAGCGTAGAAGGTGCATTATCAATATATAGCTCTCTCAAGGCGTGTTTCGGGATAGCTGCAGACACTTTAATGCCTATAGATTCAAGTTTCCTCTTTAAATGAAGGGTAGGCCAGTTAAAAGGATTGTCCAAGTCGTATGGGACTGACCTCTGTTTCCTGGAAGAGCGTGACACCATTGTTGGTATACAAAGAAACTCCAGGTGGGTGCAAGGAATGAAATTAATGTCCTGATGAATCACAGAATAGAAAAAGACAAACGGGAAATAACTACTTTGTGTGAACGTCAGGAAAATGTGCACATATGAATAAGAAAATGTTGTAGAGTTCTTTTCGACAGAATTATCTTTCGACAGAATTATGCTTGCTGTTGCTTTCAGCTTCAAACTAAGAATAACTGAACAAAGACGCTACACGTGACAGCTGTGACTGTTTTGATTGGATGGCAATAGATGTATTAATCTCATACATAATAATGCAGACTATTTGCAGGAATGGTAGCAAATCGGTTACATATTGCCGTGTATAAACCATGCTTAAGCAAGCACTTAAGCGACAAAAAATTTTGAAGATTGAGAAAGAGAGAATGACTTTACAAGACTCAAAAGTTCTCTCCATTAAAGTTCTGTTAAACCATAATTTCATTTTTGACTTGAATTGCAGAATACCAAATTCAATCATAACCTGCTGAAAAATTCCAGACCTAAAATTTGACCCTTGGTCAGATTGAATAGATTTGGGAAGGCAAAAAATGAGTAAATAAATTTATGAAAGCCTTTACTATAGGTTTAGTTTTAATATTCCTCAAAGGAAATGCCTCTGTAAATATTGTTGTCACACACATAATGGTCAACAGGTATTGGTTGCCTGACTTGGTCTTAGGTAAGGGACCAACACAATCTACCATATTCTGCTAAATGGTTCATCATAAGCAGGAATTGGTTGCAGATGAGCCTTAATTATCTTCTGATTGGGTTTTCCTACCATTTGGCAAGTATGATAAGATCTCTGCAGTATTTACAAACATCACTTATTATTTCCTAAATGACCAGCCAGAGGAGTTTCATGGGCCAGACTAAGTATTTTCTCTCTGTAAGATTTTGGAACTACAATTTGATAGTTCATTGACCACTCATCACAATACCTTAGAAGGTCTCCATTTTCTCATTAGAATTCCATTTTTAATGAAATGATAGACATGTAGTTAAGTGGCTTCAGTTTTAATAATGGTATTCTGAAACAAACAGATCTAAGGATCTTTCTCCCATTGATGACAAGTGATTGTCGTTTGTCACCTAGATTAGAAAAAAAGAGAATGAGAAGTTAAAAGAGGATCAATACCTTTTGATTGATCCAAACAAGGAGTGAAGGTGACCTCTTCAAAAGCCTGATCAATACATGTGTCAGCTAAAAGAATATTTTCCTTATCAAAATCAATTCCAAGAACTTTCCTTGCCATAGCTCTTGTAACTGCACAAGCTACGTATAACTCAGGCAATTCTTTTTCAATAGGATCAACTTTATGATCCAAAGAAGGTTTGTAAGTTGCAGGTGGATTAACCACAACCTTTTCTCCAGCTAGTTAATTGTCTAGTAATAAATGAATGCCCTGAATGGGTATTCTGACTGTCACAGGTCATGAAACTAAATCTGATGACAAATTTACAGAATGGAGAGGAACATTAACAAAGCTGCACTCTACTCCCTGAATGAGAACACTTTTACTAGATGAAGACTTCTCAGAAAAAGGCAAAGTACCTGATAATAAAAGACTGAGAAGCTCCTGTATCCCTTAAAATTTTAATAGGGATAGAATTGGCCAAATCACAAAAGAGTGTTATAGAACCCTTCGACATGAATAGTTCCTAATTATTATAATAAAATCAGACTGGGGCTTTTGAGACCCAACAAATGTATTGCTTTCAATACATGAAATTGCTTATATTTCAATTTGAAGCAATCAGAAATAATGTGTTCTTTCTTCTTGCAATAGGTATATGTAGGAAGAGACAAGGATTTTGAATCAAGTTTATCAGAATCTTGATTTTTTTAAAGGTTGTGCCAGATTGAGTTTTAAAAGGAGTCATATTAGGCTGAAAAAACTTTTTTACCAGAAGACTTCTGAGTAAAAGACTTGCTTACAGCAGGAACTTTATGAGTTAAAAAATACTCATCAGCTGCAAGAGCAGCATTTTCCAACTTATACTCTTCAAGATAAGTCCTAATGTCATGTGGGACACAGTTCTTGAACTCTTCAAGTAATACAAGTTGTTCAAAACTTTCATAATCATGTTCAGCTTTCTTGGCTAAGTACCATCTCTTAAATAACTGCTCTTTTTCTCTTGCAAATTCAACATAATTTTGTCCAGGTTCATTTGTATAGTTCCTGAATTTTTGCAGATAAGCCTCAGGGACTAACTCAAAACCCTTTTAGATGTATGTCTTAACCAAATCATTGTCTGAACTATGCTGTCAGTACAGCAAAGTTCAGACAATGATTTGGTTAAGAAATGCATAGAGATGCATACATAATTTGGGCTTTGCTAAAAAGTACACATTTCAAATTGTCAGCAACATTTTCAAAATAAATTAAATATTTGTCTACATCTTTTTTGCTAAAGTGAGTACTAGCCTTACACTCATTGTAGTATCAAAACTTGAATTTGTATATGAAGTGGGATTGTGCTTTTCACTTGCCAGCTCCATTTCTTTCATTCTAATTTGAAATTCCTTTTCATCCTTCTCATTTTGCATCTGTCTCTCTTTCCCTCTTCTAATTGCAGTTTCATTTATCTTTCACTCTTTCCTGTCTCCTTTCTTAAATTGTAACTGCAATTGTTTCTCTCTCTCTCTCTCTCTCTCTCTCTCTCTCTCTCTCTCTCTCTCTCTCTCTCTCTGTCTCTCTCTATCTCTCAGATTGCAACTGCATTTGTTTTTCTTCTTTCTGTAAATGCATGTTTTCTTTCTCCAATTCAGGTGCTATTTGTTTCTCTCTCTCCTCTTTTTTTAAATAGCATTTGTTTTTATTCTTTATCTTTATGAAGTTCCAGCTTCCTTAACTCTAACTCCATCTTGTGTTTTAATTTCAATTCCTTTTTTTTTTTAAAGTCTGACACAGACTTACTGGTTGAAGCCAAAACACTTTTATCCAAAACATTCTTTCCTACCACTGCTCCTGTGGCCTATTAGTTAGAGCATCCGCCTCAGGTGCGGAAAGTCATGGGTTTTATCCCCAGCTGAGTCATGCCAAAGAGTTACAAAAATTGTACTAACAGCTGCCTTGCTTGGTTAGTATTAGGACTGGTCGGCCTGGTGTTAGGATAATGTGACTGTGGGACATCATGCTACATGTCTGTGTCAAGATATCCCAGTGCCAGACATCACTATAAACTGCCACACTGCAGACATCGCAGCGTAATGACTGGGGAATTGTTAAAGCAGCGTTAATGGTCTAAATCAAACATACATGCTGTTTTCTACCAAATACTGAATCAAACTATATTTAATTTCTTGCTTTGTTAAGGAAGATTTTGCCTCAGAAAGATTATATTTTCTGGCAAGTTGAATCAATTCATTTTTTTTCTCAAACTATCCAACAGCTCCTGAGTAGGATTAGAAAGAAAAGTTTCCTCATTTAATGACATTGTGAAAAAGCCTGTTGATTTTACTAAAGATTTCAAACAAAATGTGAAATGGTACTTGGGATTTAAAATATTCTGAAAACTAGGAGAAATTAAATTTCAAAAAAAGTTTCTGAAATATTTTACCCAAAATTCATATATTCCATACAAGCCCCAATTTTCTTTATGTGTCTTGGCTCATACAAAGTAACAAAGAGATGAGTGAAGTCAACAAGATTTGTAAATTTTAACAAAAATAATTTATTTCCCTAGAAAAAAAGAGTAAAAATGTGTAAAATGACTTGCCGTTTCTGAATATAGTCCAAAAATTAATCCTCTAAAAATATGTCATATCTTTAAAAAAGTTCTAAATAAATCCAAGTTCAAATTCTGGTGAAGTTCCAATATGGAAGGTGATGACATCTGTAATCTGCCTTGTGTTGATGTGTCAACAGTCCTTGTTAAGTTTTATGATTTAAGAATAATATTCTGTGCATAGAATTCCAAATTATTTTCACTCAATGTCTTTGACAAAGAATCTTTGTAAACACAGGTATTTTCCAGGGTGAATAAATTTTTTTAAATATGAAAATCAACTCAAATGGCAACAACACAAAATACCTCAAAGCTTCGAAAGTATTATTTTAAGACTGACTAAATCTTTGTAAATTACTTGTTTTAACCCATGATTTTATATCATATGTTGGTTCACATGGTCACTTAATTTGAAAATCGCAAAAGCCTGTAAGACAATTGACATGTTCACTGGAAAAATTAACACATGGACTGAACATGACCTTGATAATGACCATCCATCTTCATTCACCGTTTATGAATTTCGAATCAAGGTCAGGAACTAAGTCAGCAAAAAATACAAATACAGTGTACAATGTAGCAACACTTATTTACTAGAACTGCACTGGATTTTCTGAAAGAAAAGTCATATCCTGTGAATAGAGTTATCACTATAATAACTTGCAATGAAATAAAAATAAAATAAAAAATGTAAAACTAACACACAAGTAATTAAATTACATATATGTAACACTGTTTAAATAAAATTACAGTCTGAAATGTATTGGATAGTGAGTGTGAAGTTGGAGAATTCAGTGTGTTGTATAAGGTCAAGGTTATTTTCTAACATCACTTTTTAGTGATAATAAACTAACCATTAAGCAACAATATTACAAGTACATACTGATTATTAAAACCTATAATTTGCAATAATTTATTGTAGCAAAATTAAAATGTGTGTAGTCATTAAAATAGATCCATATTTCAGAAAAAAGATGCACCCACATGGCATGCATGGCACCATTTCACTCTTGGTAATAGTGTGATTCATTGAAAATAAGGATCTATTTCATTCAAGGATGGACTTTAATGCTTCAGTTTATTGTTGAAGAATAGCTAAGGTAATGTTTTGTCAACAACAATGAAATTAAACATCAAAGTTTTGAGGTTATTATATGCTTGTAACCTGAAAATATTTGTATTTGAGGTGTTACTAATTATAGAGGCTTCACATGCAATTAAATCATTTTCAATAAAACATAATTTCTCAAGTTGTTCATTCACTCAGCCTGTTTTCCATACTTGGGCATATTAAAGGTTATTACAAACTTATTTTAAAGTGTGTTCTTGTTATTTGTCATGAATGATGTGGCTACAGATAGGTAAATCTATTCATACATGTGTCATACATTCATATATGTGTATATAAGAAAAATTAATGACTATTGATGTTTCATTTTGTTGAAGATCTGATCTCGAATATAAATATCTATTATTTAGGAAATCTCTTGTTTTCAGTCTCTCATGTTGAGGAAAAATACCCTAACATTACAATAACAAAATCTTTCTACAATTGTATTGGAGTACATCATAGTTACTCCACTACAATAAACATTCTTTGATGAAGCAGGCTGTGACATTCTGCAGAGATGGACATTGCAAATGACACAATTAAATTTAGCTTCTTTTTGTTTCTTTATTTCTGTGCTTGGTGCAGTACATGTATTTGAAAGATCACCATGTCTAGAAAGCCAGACATCTCAGGCAGAGTAATGTCTGTCCAGTTTGGATAACAGGTTTTATGATCCACCTGTTGTTCAGCTGCACATTTATTTGTTTGTTATATTCTTTAAACATTCCAACTGGAAAATATAAATGGAAATTGTATAGTTCAAAAGCTGTTCCATGTAAATTATATTATGGTTCTGACTGATGAGTAAATTGACTTGTATCATTATCTTGCACATCTGCAAACCAATTTGGCTGATCATCATCAGTGTCACTCGAGTCAAATGACATTTTAGTGTAAATATATGATGCAAAAAATTCAGATCTATCATTTTAAGTGGCATCATTATTTATAAAATCTGGTGTTTCATTGGAACTGAATCCAGAAAAATTGTTTTCAGTTCTAGACAAATCACTGTAATCAACATATGAGAACAAAATCACCATGATTTAATCAGGGAATTCCATTCGTAAATACAGAATTTCACTTCCTGTATCATATGTGATATGATTTGGTTGAAACTTTGCATATTGAAATAAATGGAAGAAATTGACAACACATATTCTTAATTTTGTATTTTTGTTTTATATGCCCAACAATTGTGGCTGATTTCATGTCTTGAACACCTTAAAGCTTTATTATACATAACAATGTATGGAAGAAGACATGTGATATTTGCCGCGCATTCAAAAAATGTGATTTTTAACATAAAGAACTTAATGGCATTATGAATTGATACCATTAATACAAACTTCAGCATCATTTTTGGTAAACATTACACTTATAAGTAACTTACATATGTGAAGAGGCCATAATAGTTCCATTGAAATGAAGTATTACAGATAACATTGCCATTTGGATGTGGCCTTTGAAAACCCCCCAATATATATAATTTGTCAGTTGAATTTAGATTTGCATGGTCTAATATTAGGGAATATATCATTAAGACTGGATGTTAGTAAAGATGATTTATCAGTTTTGACCTGAGTCTGGAAGATATTGCCTATACATAGTATGCACTGTGTAAGCATAGGAATACATAAATGGGGGGGAAGGTAAAAAAATTTATTTTGCATAAATGGGACGGAAAGGTAAAGGTGTAGAAAAGGATACCTGGGGAGTAAAGGGATAATATAAATCAATTTTACATGCCCATGCAGTACTCATGAATTTATGCATCAGCCAAAAATGAATTGCTTTCCTATCAGTATTACACCAGGTGCATCCATTGTAAGCAAACACAAATAAACCACTGGATCAACATACTTAAATATTGTTGTAGTAATCAATTCCTCAATATAATAGTTTTTATTGCCTCTACTTGTTTGCCACTGACCCACAGGAAACTACTGGTAAGCTTTCTCAAATGCCCACATTGGCAGAGCCAAGATTAAAACTCATGCAGAAAGGGATGAGACGTCAGTGTTCTGTGTAAAAACGAGCACCTTGGACCATTCAGCCACCCAGTGCCCCATTGAGACTTGAAAAATTGCTTTTTTGACCAAGAGTCAGCTCACATTCTTGTAAGCCAAGTAAGCAACGTCGTACAATTGAAGATAAATTTTCTGACTCATGTAAATATCATAAATACTCAGATTAGTCACCTAGTCATTTGAGTGTAAAAAGTGCTGGAAATTTAAATTGGAATAAAAGAAAGAAAAATGGACCAGTTTTCTTTGAAGAATTTAATACATTTACAAGCAAAACATGCTGGTAGACTTAACATTTTGAAATAGCTTCACCACTCACACACACAGAATCACAACCAGATATTGAATAAAACTAGAAATGTGTTCATGGAACACAGATGCCCCACCAGGGTGCATAAAATGACCTTTATACAGTATCTGATAGATGGATGGAGAAGCAAAGTTAATGCTAAATGTTGCTGCAAATTTATTGGTAGGGTTTAAAATTATGTATAGTTTCTGCCTTTAAAAATTCATTCTGAAACAAAATCATGAAACAAAATCATAATTCAGTTAGTGTCCACTTTCTATCATTTATAATTTTGGGATGAATTACCCCTAATTTTCACTTTCTGTTATACAGTAGGATACACCATAGATTACTCATATTTTTCAGTATTTTTTTTTTTAGTAGATCATAGTACCATATTTACATGGGTGAGTCAGTGTATTCAAGCACATCTGTTAATTGAATACATTAACTCACCCATGCAAATATGGTGACTGTGTTACTAAAGAAACTCCCATTTGATTTGAAATGCCAACAAGTTTACAATGTTTGGAACTGTGTGGCAACTTTCAGGTTAGAACTTATAAATCAAAGAATGGATTGACTTGTTTTGTGCATTTTTGATATCATTGAAGCCTTTTGTTTTAAAATTGGTAGTTGGGTACAATCAGAAAGGTGTGTAAATACTCTAGTTATCTGGTATGATTTTGGCATTACTGATGATGGATGACAGTTGTGTTTCGACATTTTGCCATGCTTCTTTTAGCTTTAACATTTCAAGTTTCACAGTAGTCATGATTGCATTTCCAGGAGTCTCATACAGTGTAATGAAGTGTAATATAGTTGTCATCTTTTTAACAATTTTTTTTTATTTACTATCCAGTGAACTGGGTTGTTTCATTTTTATGAATTTGATTTATGCAAATTAGATGAATGGACTTTCTTAGAGAATTGCTTAAAGTAAGTGTGACACAAAATCAAACTGGGTATGTCAATATGTTAAAAAAATCTGTGGAATCCAAGTTGTTTCTGTTAAGTTATCTGTGGAATCCAAGTTGTTTCTGTTAAGTAATCTGTGGAATCCAATTTGTTTCTCTTTGACAGTTCTTAACTTTTAATTTCCTGTATGAACGTCATCTGTTGCCCAGTGGTAATAGTTTGCCATTATCGTTATGCATGAAGCTATGCTAATCGTTTTTTGTTTTTAAAAGCTGCAGGTTAAAGGCATTATTGTGTTGAGAGTTTGTGAGTTATATCTTGTGCTTTTTTGAGTGACATGTAATATGGTTGATTACTTAATATCATTATATGGTAGCCAATATTTTATTAGACCTTGTGAGTGATTCCTTTATAATTAAAACTACATGTAATGATTTGTAATGCTAGAAATAAGTGGGAAAAGTAAAGCGTTCTGATGTATAACAAGTTTTTACACATGCCTTTTGAAACTAAAGTGAAGTACAGGTAACTATTTATAGTCTTGACTGGCATTTCATAGCAGTGAAGAACAAACAGACTATGATAAAACATTATACATTTAAGACTAAAGCTTTCAGCAGTAAAATATTGTATTAACATATGGAAGAAAACTCAAAATACTGTTATTGTTCTTAATTTCAAAGAAATGAACAAATTTTAGTTTTGATTGAAAATTTCCTCCAGTATGTTAATTTTAATATCCCACTATGAATTATTAATGATGAAGAGTTAGACTAATGCACTTTTGTTTATGGATTTAGCTTGATGAGTACAATGCCAGTTACCCTAATCACATTATTAATATAATTTGGCATCTGTGTTCTGTAAAAATATTTCATATTAACTCAGATAACAAATCATGTAAAGATTTGTGTGGAGCAATGTAAAACTATTTCTTGAATACAACATCAGTGTGATCATTGGAAATGACATATTGTCATTCATTTAAAAATATTTTTCTATAAATTTAATGAAGCTTAACATTTTCAGGGATTATTTAGGGAAGTTCTAACAGGCTTAAAAAATGAACCCCTGTTACAGTAAGAAATATTTCAAAGTTATGCTGAATACCTCATTTTAGCAATTCAGTCCTGAAGTTAGATTCCCATTTAATCTGATTCATTCCCAAAAATGATTGGTCTAGTTGCCAATTACTCTAGAAGAATCACAGGTAACATTGTGGGATAAATTGATAAGACTCAATTGCTTTAAATCAATTTCCTTATAGGATGATGGGCAGCCGCCATTACACAAAGCAGTGTTGAGGAGGGATTTGGAAACGGTGAGGCTTTTAGCAGACACCCTTGTCTATAAGCTTCATCAGCGATTAGATTCTGTGAGAGATCAGGTCTGTTCTCTGTTATTCTTATCTTTCAGTCTATATGTCAGTCTTTCACTTTATCTTTCTCAGCCTTTCAGTCTCTGTATGTCAGTTAACCTGTCTCACTTGAAAGTTTATTTAATTCTGTCTTTGTCATTTGTTAGGAAATCTACAATGTTGTGTATAAGCAGAGATTACCTGTTATTTTATAGTTTGTGAGCTATTTTGTTGCAGTGTTATTTTTATTGTTTGTTTTTTGTTTTTTTTTCAAGTTGCCTTATTGTATGCACTCATAAATTAAAAGCTTGTCATTGCTGGTGAATATCATCTATTATATTTGCTCCATTATTCCATACAAATAAGATAAGGAATAATTTTGTGTTGAATTTGTTCCCCTCCCCTTTGCACAGTACAAAAAAATTGATAAACATACACTTATTTCAAAACAAATGAAAGAAACTAACTTGCAATTCTATTTTTTATTCCTTCTTTTTTCACCATGCAAAATTTATTATAGAAAAAATATATCCATGTTGTTGGCTGCATATGCATCCTTACTGTAGTGTGGATCACTTATGTCAAATAACAAAATCGGAAATGAGACAAAATATCTGATTTCTTGAAGACACTTGCCATTCATGCATGATAAGTTACAAGGTGCAAACTGACAAATATTGTATTATATTCAGGTTAACTATACTACAATATCTTGTAAATAAAAATCATTACTGTACATGTGTTTTAAATACATTCACTGTGAGTGCAAATGATAATCTTTTCACTAGCATAGGTTAGGAAAGTAGTATTAAATCTAGTTATTGCTGTGTATACTATTTGCCCTGCAAACATCAATTATGATTACATATGGCAAACAAATAGAAACCTGGTTGAGGAATAAGCACAGTGAGCAATAAACTCCTTGCTTAAACTTACCCACAGGATATCAGATACAAAGGTAATTTTATCACAAAGCAAACCAACCCCAGAAACTGACTTTGGTATCTTTTAAGTGTGCCAATTTTTTCTTATGAAGTTGGCTGACATAAGGAAGCCAGGTTTGGTGCCTTTGAATTCTTTTAAGTGTGCTGATTTCTTTTTTTTATAAAGTGTCCAACATAGGGAAGCCATCATTGATTCCTTTTTACCTGTCTTAACATGAATTTTCAAAATTAATTGAAACAGTTGAACAGTTTTGAAAACGACAAAATATAGTGCCTTGTGCACACTTATCGATATAAGACTGAACAGTAAATTAGTATTCAGTAGTTTCATCTAAATGTTTCATATTCATAGTTTATGGTGTTTTTTTTCAACAGGAAGCATGTATACTTCTATTTCAAGTAATTATTATTTCTTCTTTACACTTGATAATTTTTTTTTCTTTTTGTGTGAGTGTACTTTTAATCATGTAATGCAAATATGATGTAAAGAAATGTTGGAAATTGTCTGATGACCTTGAAATCATTTAAATTTCAGTTTTCAATGCCGTGGCACTATCTTTCTTTTAATTAAAAATTTCATCTAAATTAGTTTTTATTTGTATGATAAAGAAATAATTTAATTTTTTTTAAAAAATCATTGCTTGTATATCATCAAAAGTTATGACTACCAATTGATTTACCAAAATTATCTCTTGTATACTGTTTAAAACTTAAATATCTCAGGAACATTATAATCAATCTTGATGGAATTTTCACTTTTGCTTAATTATAATGGTCCTCTTTATTTCAGTTATTGTTTTGGGAACTTTATTGTCGCTGTAAGAGGCCAGTTTGGCTTTTTCTCATTGGTATATGATTCAGTCAGGAATCTTAATTACTTAGACATTACACATGTACTATGAAGACTTGACACACATTTGTTCACTGGATTAGGAGACAAAGTTGTTTGATTGCCACCAATATATTACTTTTTTGGGAAACAGCAGAGAATTTTTGTAAACTGCCTGATACTCATGCACTATCTTGTGATGACACAAGAGAAATTCTAGTTGGCTAGTAATATATGTTATTGGTGTAATAGTCAATAACCGATAAATAAAACTTGGTTTTGATTTTGTTTAAATAAAGAGTTTGTTTCTGTTGACTACTTCTGCCACAATGCCATGAAGTTGGTAAGGGATGCAGCATTTTGCCTGTTCACTCAGTTGTGGATATGCTTGCTCAGTATCTTGGACCCTATTTCACTAACAAAATAATGAAAGTTGATATGTGGATGCATCTGGTAAAGAAGAGTTACTCATCCATATTAAAAACTAGGTCTTTTTGACTTACATTATAATTTTCATGCTTGGGGAACTTGCATTTCAAATTTTGATTTGTTAAATATCTTTTACCCTTTTTCACCTACATTTGGGAATTTTTTAAAGTGGATGCATATCAACAATAGTCACTCATATCAAAACCAGATCATTGTGACCTAATTTTCCAGCTTGAGTGTTTTTTTTGAAATTTCAGTCGTTTGTTCAGTTTGCTGTCAGTGTCTTAGTTCCTTTTACACCAACACTCATGGCAATTGGCTTGTTGATTAATTGTAGCAAGAGTAGCTCTGTTATAAATTAGATTACTATGACCTAATTTTCATGCTTCAGTGACTTGTGATTGTTTATGCACTTCTTCATTGTGCCCTTGTTAATTGGACAATATTTGACTGAAACGTATGCAAATTAGTATATGGATATAATTTAATAAGAGTATCTTAACCTGACCAATTTTAATACTTAAGTGCCTTTTTCATCAGCTGTTTTGTTGTTATCACACTGAATATTTTACCATATTTCATCAATAATCTTAAAAGTTTACAATTAGATGTATTTCAAAAAGAGTAACTTTGCTATCATTCACAGTGACCTAATTGCATGGTTAGTGACTTTTGTTTTCTTTTGGGGGGATGATTTCACCCTCAATTTTGTATATTCCATTTTATCTGTAGTCATGGAAAATGGTATACAGATGCATTTTAAAAAGAATAACTCAGCCTTACAATAGTATGTTAATGTGACTTGATGTTAAGAGTTGAGTGACATATTTTCAGCAGTTTGTTTATTACACACTTGGATCCTGTTTCACCAACACTAATGAAACTTGGTATATAGATGCATCTCAATAAGTGTAAGTCATCCATATCAAAACCAGGTCTGTTTCATGCTTGATTGATTTTAGTAATTCGTTTGTTAAACCCACAGTGTCTTTGCTCCTATTTCCCATACACATACAAATTAATTTGCATATGCATATCAAGAAGAGTAATTTAGCCATATCACAACTAAGTCATTCTGACTTGATTATCACACTTGTGACTTGTATTGTCGACTCTTTGTTCATTATACTTTCAATATCTTGCATCCCATTTTGCCTACACTCAAAAAAATTGTATGTGAATAAGATAACATAGCTATACCACACTATATATGAAAATACTTTACCTTACTTAATATTTGGATGTATCTCAAGGCAAGTAGCTTGGCTTTACCAAAACTAAGTCATTGTTTTTTTTGCTTGATTGACCTTTGAATTTTCTGCCATTTATTTGTTATACCCTTTGAATCTGGACAAACTAATCAAATAATGTGAACCTACTCTGAAGGAATCTTTTTTAATGCATCTTAATGGGTACTATATAAAGCTAATATTTCCTTCATTCCCATGGGGGTTCAGTCATTAACTGAAACTCACAACCAAAGTGAAAGAGGTTTGAAATCTATCCAAACAGTTGGAATCCAAATGAATTTGATATTTTGTTAGCTACTCCAAATGTGTTTGCTGGCATGCTGGCAATGGAACTGTTGTTTACGAGTGGACACCTTATTGGTTTTCTGGAAATAGGTAAATGTTCACTCAAACTACAACATAATAATTTCAATAACTCCCATATACATGTTTCAGTGGTGTGAATTTGAGAGGTGCATGTTGTCTTGGATTGATAGCAAATCAGCAGCAGCTGTATGGTTTGAAGAATACATATTGTGACCAAACACTTTTAATTTATTGGTTCTTTACAAAATGAGAAACCTCTAAATGAAGATGTTTAATAATAAGTAGTTAAGAAGGTTACTATTACAAATAGTTTGCAATAGGTTGCATGTAACCCAAAAAATTTTTGTGGGTGTGTGTGTGTGTGCAGTTACTTTCATAAATCACTGCATATTAATTGGAAATACATCTGTAGTGAAAACAGAGAAGGCATATATAATATTTTACTTTTTTAAAGATCCATGGATTTGTACAAATACATGTATACTGTTTATATATACATGTCTAATGGTCATGAAATCGTATCAAAACTGTGTACCCACCCACAAATCTCATCACATACATTGAATCTAAAGTACAAGTAATTCCATCAATAATATACTCACACACATTTAAAATATTCAATAATTTTGTCACAGGTCATATAGGTCTAAATTCAGTGGATAAACATAGTAATGAATGTTGAAGCACATTTACTTTTCAGTAAGTCCCAAGTTGGTAAAAGTTAGTTTGCGTTTTAAGCTGCCTTTGGTAGCATTCGTAAGCATAAAACTTTTTTCTTACTAAAATTAAACTTTCACAGCACAGTAAACATGTTCCAGTCATGTTGGAAAATGAAAAAAAATCCATCAGAGTCCATTGCTTTTGTTTAAATTTGGTACTGACTTCCTTTGAAGAAACGTTCTTTGTTTTTACTGAAGGTTGTAGTTGGCTTTCTTTGATAAAAAGTGCATGTGTTATTGAAGTTACCACTAAAGGACAGCTTTGAAAAACCAAACAAATGCTTGTTTCTTATTGTGGTGGCAACATCAAATAATTGTATTGCATGATGCAAACTGATTTTCATAACAACTGATGCTTCAAAAAGGTAATCTGTTTTCTTTGAAATTTCAGCAAATTATTTTATCTGGGTACATTTTTAAAAAAGAATTGGCTGTTCCTTCTTGCCTATTGAATAGACCAACAAGAAAGGTCTTTTGGGGTTTTGTTGGTTTTTTTTTTACATTTGTGGTACTTACCATCCACATACAAATATCAATCTATTCTAAATATATTAATTACTAGAAAGCAACTGAAAATCCAACGAAGATAGATTATGAGATAATGCTTCATCAGGTTGATTTTTGCTACCAGAAATGTCAACAACTAAAAAAGCTGATGTCTTGCAACATGCAGTACTCATGCTCAATGTCAACAAAAGCCGATTATGATATAATGATTCACTCTTAAGATGGTTTGTCAATATGGACAAAGAATTTGTTTATGTAACAATAGACAAATTTCAGTGCATTTTATATCAAGTGTGCAGCTATCTTTTATAGGGCCTCTGAATTTCTCCACTCCAAACCAATGGTTATATATACAAGTTTAAACAGCCAACAAAGTCACCAATAAAAAAATCACCAGATGGTATATTTTGCTGTCAATAAAGAAAATAAAATCACAGTTTGCTACATTGGTGAAGCCCTACACAATCTCAAAATAAACATTTTACTCATTTTTTTTGTATTTTTCAGAAAAAAAACTATTTTCATGTACGAAAAAATACATATAAAATTTCAGGAACCACGCCATGATCATCTTATATGAATCTATTATTCGTGCGCAATCTCATTCCCCAAAATGGTAGTAAATTTTTTTACAGCTTTTTTCATACTTTTAAGAAAGAAATTTTTTTTTGTACGAGGAAAATACATGTATATAAAATTTTGGGAACCATACCATGCCTGTGTTATATCGAAATTCATGTTATAATGGAGCATTCTATGGCGGGGTCACAATGTGAGTGTGTGTGTGTGTGTGTGTGTGTGTGTGTGTATATATATATATATATATATATATATATATATATATATATATATATATATATATATATATATATATATATATATATATATATATATAGTTTGATTTTTTTTGCAGGCAAGACTTTGAGTAAGAAAAAACAAACATTCTTTGTCCACAATATTTTTCTGGGTTGCATATTAAATTCACCTGAATTGAAAAAAAATCTTGAAAAAAGCCATTCACCATGTTAGGCAAGTATTATAATATTTTACTTGCCTTAAACAAACTCTCATTAAACCAGTTTTAAAGAAAAAACAAGTTTTTGCTGATAAGGACCTAAATTTGATCATGTGTATGCATGGCAACTATTCTGTATACTGTGTATTGAGTCATTATTTTTGGATAGTGCTATAGCAGCATGGTGACTGCATCTGCACTACAAATTCAGTATCAACGTTAGTAAAATTCCAAGTTTTCTCTGTTTGGAGGTCAACTTTGTTCAAAAGATGTATCTTGGTTGGAAAAGTTGCCAGATTTTCCAATAAATTCTCATACCCAGTAGTATTGCAGCACTGTGTAGGTCTTTACATGAGGCATATCAATGCCAACTATTTGTGTTGCATGGATTTTGTCAGAGAAACAACCATCATTAAAAATGTCATCCTCATCCAAGTCACATCAGAAGTACCGAACACAGTATGAAAATGAGTGTCCAGTAGTGGAACTTTGTAGAAATGATGACAGCTGTATTTGGCAGTGTATATACAGATAGCACAGAGGTGGTAATTGTCATATATGGTGCAGAACTGGGTCAAAGCCCATAAAGCTGGCCAAGCTGGTAGCAACAAATACCAAGATATCACTTTTGTTTTTCCAAGCCTGGATCAGCAAAGTGACTTATACACTCTTCTCTGTTTTTTTTTGGTTGAAAATACTTGATGTACCATTACTAGAGTTTGGATGCTTATAATTAACAATATTGTGTTGTTTTTTGTTTCTACTGATAACAAAATTAAAAACACCTTTTTTTCACTATGGAAAGCTGCCCCAGAGTACTTAAAACTTGAACTTCCACTTCTGACAAGCGTTTGGTACCTCTATCTGCGTGGGTTCGAGTCTAAGATTCGGCGAATGTGGATATGTGAGAGAGCTTGCCAGTAGCTTCTCGTGGGTCGGTGGTTCTTTCCGGTGATTTCCCGGTTTCTTCCTCCACCATTAATACTGGCCGCCATGTATAGCCTTTCCTGTGCTGAAAAATGGCGTTAAACCCTACAACAACAACAACAACAACGACAAGCGTTTGGCATGTATGCATGGTCATGGTTGCTTTCTAGAACTTATTTTTTGGTGACCCATCTATCACCAAATGTAAGTAATTACAAATTGAGACAAGTCTACTCACCGGCTGGTAAATATTTATTGGTATTGAAGGGTGAGAGCAATGTGCTTGCATGAACTTGATCAATACAAATGGAGAGCAAACTTCCATCAGATAGTATAGACCTTCTGCGAATGAAGTCAGTAATATTGTCAGCAAAGATCCTTTTCATTAAAGCAAAACACAAGCAGCCCAGAATCAGCACAACATAACTGGAAACTTATGTGATGGAAATTTTCATATGCTAGTTTGAGGTGGTTCATTGGGTTTAAACCCTTCTGCATTTAAAGCATGTGCGGTGTGCCTCATTCTCACATTTTTTTGCCTAATTTAATTTGATATCTCTTTACTGTAGTTTTTCAGAACAGCACTTCACTATGCTCATGGAATGGAAGATTCTAAGGATTTGGTGAATATATTAGTGGACTTTGGGTCTTCAGAATTTGCTGTGGACAAGGTAAGGGAAGAAGGATTTGCCATTGTCCAAAAGATAGTGATTAAATCAAATGTTTGAAAATTTCTAATAAAAGAAAAATATTTTCTTATTCAGAGTTAGAATACTTTAAAACTATTACTTGAGTCCCTAATATCACATGGTTATGGCCTTGGAGCCATGACAGTGAGTGAATTACAATTTTCAAATTACCACTTTTATATCTTCATTTAAGTTTGGTTATATAATACAATCAGTTTACCTTATTTATAGAATGATAAGTCTATGCTTGATGATGACCCCACACCCTACTCTTACAAAATTTTGACAATTACCAAGATAATTTTATATTTGTTAAAAGTCTTCCCCTTTATTTTGAAAATTTATTTAAGCTAGCCAGCTTGGCTTTCCGTAGGAATACTGTGAAATAAATGAAGTTGAAACTTAATGACAAAATTACTTTCAGGATGGCAGACCAACCCTATCATTCAGGGATCGTCAGAATCAAAAGGAGATGAAAGACTTGCTAAATTACCATCTTCACCAGGTACAATTTAGTCAGCTATGCCTATTCAAACTTAATAAGCTTTATCTATAAAATTCCACAACCCCAGAAAACATACCAAACACAGAAATATTACCATCTTACTAGTGGTTCTTAGAGGGAGGTTAATGAGGCTTCAAATCTTTTTTTTCCTTGAAAATTTTGAAAGAGGAAAAGGGATTTTATTTATGAGATGTTTCTTTTCTCTTCCATAATAGAATAGTTTTCACTTATTGTTAAGTCCTGAAATACATTTTACAAAATTGTTGTCAATCATCCAGTATGTCATCTTTCAGTGTGAAATGTCAACCATGCAGCATGTGATCCTTCCATGTGAAATGTCAAGCATAAAGAACTATAACATACTGATGAGTTCACAATATTTTTTTAATTAGTTATGCTACTTAAACTGAATCCTGACAGATGGCAACATTTTTTAAGGGATTATAAATTTGAATGGAACTGAGAACTATATATGCCATTTATGTAACAGGAATTTCTCTTTTAATTAAAGTAATATCTTATCTGTCACTAATCGCTTACTTTGTTGGAATGGAAATTTATCTCATCATTTTATAATCATTGTATCCTCCCATTAGATGTAAACTTTTAGAAAGTTCGCCATATGGCATAGGCCAATATGTAATAGTCTTCTTTTCTTATGGAGGACCTATTGGATTGATTTGGAAGTTTCATGTTTTACATAAATATTGCTTTTGTTTATCTGTCATGCATTCCTGGCATCCAGTTGTAGGTTTCGTTATTATTAGATTGTTATAACATAAAGTCAATTGTATATATGATCATTGTTTTTTTATCTTGTAAGATTTTAGGATATTTGTGTTTTGTTTGTCAACAGTGCCCTTTGTTGTCAGTCGCCCTTATCAGCAATTGGGTAGTCTATAATTGTGCCTAATTTTATCATAATTGTATTAAAGTAGTTTTTCCCATACTCTTGGGTAGGCATAGTTCCCCATTCATATCTGGTTGTGTGATCACTCTTTTGTTTTGTTTAATCTGAGATCATTTGATTAGTGATGAATTAGTGAGTAATGCTGATTTTAGATTCTCTAGAAGGGAATGCACACAAGCATTGTCTTTTGTATCGTATTCAGGTAGTCACACATAATTTATTTATAATTATTTTAGTTTTATTTTATGTTTTTCTGCAACAAAACATTCCATGTCATCAGTACTCAGTTAGTATTGCTGATGTTTAATCAAAGTTGATTGCAGGTCACACACTATTCATTATCTAGAGCAAGTCGGGATCACAGTCTTGCATGTACTAATTAACAAAGGACAGATGGGTGTCCTTTCTGCTGTTTTTGGTGAAAAGGTTTGGGATCCCACTAAAAGTATATGCACCAATAAGTAGAGGAGGAAAAGACCTTCTTCCTTTTCATATATTGAACATTCTCCATCCCTCAGGTCTGAGAAAAAGATTTGCTCTTTGGTGGTGAAAGCCCTCCATTTTCCTACAAGAGTAAGTGGTCAGTCTCTGTGTAGACATACAAAACTATTGGACTTGAGACAGTTGTTACTATGTATTAAGTGCCATTTAGGCAGTGTCCCTCCCAATAAAGGAAATTATAAGGCAGAGAGTGAATTAAGGACCCACCCACTCATGAGGGTTGAGCAGCTCCTTCTCAAAGGCTGTAGCCTGGCAATTGTGACAGTTCACTTGTGCCAACCAAGATTGGGAGAGCTACAATCTAGATCTATAAGATTTGAAGAGAGGTCTTCCTGCAGATTAGAGTCACCTGACTGTTCATCAGTCACTAGGCACTGGACTGTTAATATGTTGCTGATCTTTAGAATCCTCTTGGTATCAGAACACCCCCTCCCCAAACTTGCTATAAATCAATCCTGTTGAGGACTGGGAGTCAATGTACATGCACCAGACCATAGAAGGAAATCAGATCAGCTCCACCGCCTTCTCTATAGTTCATCTTAATCCTTACATGATGTGTAGACATCCTTCCTATTCCGGGAACTGATTCCCATTTATGCTGCCATGGATATCAAAATCTTGACCTCATAGCAGGATTGATGTTGCTGGTCAGGTCCTGAGATAATCAGGTAATTCAAGGAAGGTTGAGAAGCATATTCATCCTCTGTCTGAGTCTGCCACTAGGGCAGTCCACTACTCCTCATGATGATTTATGGGACATAAATGCGCCTCAAGTCTCACCTGCATCAGAGAAATAGAGTCAAAAATATCCTGTCTTCCATGAATGAGAGCAGGATGAGGACATTCTGTCAGTCTTAGTGTACTAATGAGTTAGCCAAAGAGTAGAATTAGACAGAACCTCTTCATCCATTTGGATCACTTAATCCATTCCACCAAATGGGTCAGGTGACAGGCTTTTTGCCCCCAGTTTGAAGACTGAAGTCCTTTGACTCAAAGGACATCAAAATTGTCACCAGTTTTTAGAGATTCTTTAGGGCTGTTTCATGCCCAGATTTTCTACTCCCCTATTTGGCTATCATTAGAGGGAATTTTTGAAGGGTTGGTAAGGTGAAGAATTTGTTAGGCTGTATAAAGGGTAAATAAATCATTTAGTACATATGCTTGTTTAATTTTTATCATATGTGGATTAATTACTCTCTTTTTGCTCGACTATTATTGTCCACTTGTATTACACTGTTTCATTGCCAGGGGTTAGCATGTATGTGGCTAGATGAGGTCACTGGAAAGATCCCCGAGAAAATGTTTTCAAGCCCCTCTCCTTTTCTAAGGAAGAGAGTGCCAGCCCTTGGGATTCACTTTCTCATTTGGTGCTTCTCTCCTAAAACCTGTAGGTGCATGACTAACCCTCTTTTCATAGGTTTGGTTAAGAATAATGAACAATGGGTGGGGCTTTTTAAAAAAAAAAAAGATCTGACCTCAGTACTGGGAACATCAACATTTCCATTAGTAATATCTGGTCTGTTTGAGGAAAGAGGTGCATTAAGGCTGTAGTATCAATCATGAAAGGTTCCTCTTGATTAAACTTATTAAAGTTAGAAAGGTTGATAATAGGCCAAAACTTGCACCTTTTTTATGCCAGGAAAATCTAGTAAAAGACCAGAGAGTGGTCATTCAACATCCTCACTACTGCATTCTACTGTGATAATTTTAGTTTATAACTTTCATCTGATGGGAGGATCAAATTTTTTTTTGCAGCCAAGTTAAGTTTAATCCTGGAAGAGTTAGGAATACGATAGCAACAGGTTAATTAATCATTCGGTTTAATTTTTCTCACCCAGGAACTACATGTTATTTTATTTTTACAAATATATGTTATTGAAAATTTCAAATAGCCAAATTTTGTCAATTTTGGTATTTTTAATTTGAGTAGTTTTATTTTTTTCAGTAAATTTCCTTGAATTGAATATTTTGCAATTTTCTACTCAGCCAGGAAAGCCTAAACAATTTAAACATATTGCAATTTTCCTGATGCAGTATGAATGTATATTGATCATGCTATTGATTAGTTTGTTGTTGCATCACAGTTACATTACTGATCATATACTGTCAACATTAGAGGTGTTTTTTGTCTTGGTAAGTTTGAAAATATGTCTGATTTTTGAAAATTCAGCAATTGTGATTATTAGATGCGAGACAAATTTGACAGGCTGGTTGATTGATTTCCTAAGTTCAGGATGAAACAGCATATTTATTATTATTTCAGTATGTCAGTATTTGTTCAAAATCAGGCTGTAAAATATAATTTGTTAATGTCTTGAATTATGGCCAATGATCTTACCAACTCTGATTTTATTCTATGCAGATTTTCGTGATGGTTTTTGGTAGTCATGGTAAGGTAAACACTGGTAATGAAGACCAACCAGTCTTCTAATCAGCCAAGTACTGACATTAATGAGTGATTAATTTTATGGTGATTGTTTCTAAAAATCATCACCAGAAAAAGTTTAATTCACCCTAGTGTGTATAAATATTCCTTCAATACTAAGTCTGCTCCAATTTTAAATCATAATCAATTAGTGATATATTGGTCATCTTCAAACTTGAAGGATGACCATTGACAACATATACTGCTTAACAGAAGCTTATGGCTTTGGAAACACAAGAAGCATGGCATCAGAATATCAGGTTGGTGCTATTTGATTATCAAGCTTCTAGTTGGAACATTGCAGTTCCAGAATTTCTGTTTATGGCTATGGAGTGTCTGGTTTGATATCTCAGATCAAATATCAGAATATGCAGAAGCCAGAAGGATCTTATTATCAGTATGCCGAGACCAGAGTTTCCTATTGTGATCACCTGCACTGCAAGAGAATAAGCTGAACATCTGGATTGCTCAGATGTTTGAGAAGGGGCTAGCTGTCTCCACAGTAGAGATTTATTTTAAACAAGCTTGGATGTGACACTTATGTTTGGAAGTGACATATAAATCATAAGACATGCTGGCATGTAGATATGTCATACTATTGCAGAAATTCATTATTGGTGCCAAGAAAGAATTCCTTATAGAGAAAGAATACAGACCAGACCCTCTTACTTTCAATTGTCCTAATGAAAAGGTATTAAAAGATAATGGTACTAAGACAGGCAATTAGAAAAACTGATTATGTTCGACTGCTTTTCTGATGAGATCAGACTTTCTTTGTACATAAAGAAGACTATGCCAGAGAAGAAATTTTGCCTCCTGTTATGATTAGAGTGCATGAAAGAAGCTGGATGAGTAAATATTTTAATGAAGGAAAGACTCAATACATAATTTTTAGGAGGAAATCTTTGCCAAAGTAGAAATTTTTATCCAGTGTCATGGTCAGAATACATGAAAATAGCTGGATGGGCAAGAATTTACTGCTAGATTTACTTAAGACTATGTGGGCTTGAAGAACAATGACATCCAGGAAGGTTTGCTTGTGCATGGCTTTTTTAAATGCCTGTAGATGCCATTGACCAAAATATCATTGTTAAAAGCAGGACTTGCCATTATTCTCAGGAGAATGACATCCATCTTTGAGTCACTTGATGCTGGAAGAAACAGGCAGGAAGATAGCTTAGATGGATGCACAAGGTATGAAGTGGACCAGACCAATGAACAATTACTTGCTTGTTCTAGAAATATTGTATTAGCAACAGATATAATGAAACAGATGATAATATTGCAGGAACAGATGATAACATCGTATGGGATGACCAGAAGGAAAAGATGATAACAGTCTGTGGGATAATAGGGAACAGATGATAACATCATATGGGATGACCAGAAGGAAAAGATGATAACAGTCTGTGGGATGATAGGGAACAGATGATAACATCGTATGGGATGACCAGAAGGAAAAGATGATAACAGTCTGTGGGATGATAGGGAACAGATGATAACATTGTATTGGATGATCACAGGGAACAGATGATAGCATTCAATGAAGGATGATCACAGGGAACAGATGATAAGATTGTATGGGATGATATCGAACAAATGATAACATTCTATGAGATGATCAGAAGGAACAAATAATAACATTCTAAGGGATGATATTGAACAAATAATAACATTCTATGGGTCGATATTGAACAAATAATAACATTCTATGGGTCGATATTGAACAAATAATAACATTCTATGGGATGATATTGAACAAATAATAACATTCTATGGGATGATATTGAACAAATAATAACATACTCAGGGATGATCAGAAGACTTCTCAGGCCAATGTTAGCACTTACATGACACGATTGAAGACAGCATCATTTATTCTGTATTTCATGAATTTGTTTGTACTCTTTAATTTTTCATACACAATCCAGTTATCAAAATAAAAATTATTTAAATGTATCATAATTTTCATACATATCACTTTTTTTTTTCGACAAATCCATTAAATTCTCGGACATAAAATTTCTACTAAGATTTATATTTTCAAAAAGATCGTAAATACCATATTGCCATTTTATTTTTACAAAAATTAATAATTGTTGGTGAGAAAATACAAAGATTGATGCATAAGCTCTCTTATGGTCATTACAATATCTACTGAGGTTTATTAACAAATGGACAAAGGCTTTTATAGAACATACATTTAAATATTATTGTTAATTTCTTCTCCTTATTAAGTCTGTCACCTTAACAAAACTCCATGTGCATTTTAAAATGAATTCTGGAAGCCCTTTGATGTTTTCTAATCCAACAAAAATTATATCTCAGCACATGCTAAAGTGAAGAACATATGCTAAAGTGAAGAACATATTGGTCATCTAGTCATATTGTTTTATTATAGTCATACAAACATAAAATCTAAAAACCTTGACTTTTTCTATTGTAAAATTTAAAGTCATGGACTTGGTTAAATTGATTCACACACACACACACACACACACACACACACACACATATATATATATATATATATATATATATATATATATATATATATATATATATATATATATATATATATATATATATAAAGAATACAAATCATATGGCGAATAACAACCCTTTCAAGCATACTGGATCCACCAAGGGATCACGTGTGTCAGGGATTAATTAAAATAGTTGCAATAAACTGACGACGAACAGTATGAAACTAGTAACTAACTAGCCTAAGCGCTTTCGACTCTTAATGAGTCTTTTTCAAAGGCAAATACAAAACATATATACGACAAACAAATAAACACAAAAACGTTGTGTTTGTAAGCCTCTACATGGCTGTCTTCACATGTGCTAAAACTATAAATACAACCAGCTTGTATAGACTAGTTGCGGAAACTGAAAACGTATAATTCCCTAAAAGTCTACAAGCCAAAGCGACATCTATTTTTACTTTTTGTACATATGTAACGCAGATTATATCCCAGATATTTAATTCTATACCGGTTATTCTTATAGTAAAAATTACAACTTCCATCCTTCAATAAAATTCACTGCAGAAATTTCCAACTCAAACCATGTTTTCCTGGACACAACAACCAGACTGGTGGAAAACAAATTACACACAGACATCTACTTGAAACCAACCGACAAACACCAGTATCTCCTCCCAACCAGCTGTCATCCAAAACACTGCATTAAGAACATTCCATATAGCCACTGAGGATACGCAGAATTTGCTCCGACGATGAAAGATTCCTAGAAAGGTCTGAAGAGCTGGCTAAACATTTAATTTACTGAGGCTATGACAAAGACCTGATTGCGGAGGCAATCCAAAGGGCCAAACAAACAAACCGTGATGACCTACTCAGATATGGACAGAAAGAAAAGGTTGATAGGATACCATTTATTCTGACCTATCACCCAGACAATCCCAAAGTAGGTAAAATCATCGCAAACCACTGGCCAACCATGCAGTCGTCAGACATACTAAACCTAATCCTTCTGAACAAACCTGTAGTAGCTTACCGGAGACCAAAAAACCTAAAGGACATCCTAGTCAGGGCAAAGCTAACGCCAATAGCTAGTCAAAACCAACCTAGTCAATCTGGACCCTGTGGCGATAAAAACCTGTCAACATATGATAGAGACCAAGACATTCACTAGCACATTGACTAAAGAAAAACTAAACATACATGGTCCAAACAAAATGTGCAAAACAGAGAATGTGATTTATCTCATCACATGTAAGATCTGTGGCCTTCAGTACGTCGGAGAAACTGAAAAGCTACACAAAAGAATAAACCTTCATAGATCTAATTGGATGACAAAAAAGCTGTACAGAAGCCCGGTCGCAGAACACTTCTCCTCCCCATGCCATACTTTCATTGATATAATACTTATCGCTATTGCTAACAACCACAGCTGGAGTTCCAAAACCAGGAAGGAAAAGGAATCATACTGGATATGCCGCCTTAGAACATTGAAACCAAGCGGTCTAAACCAAGAAGACTAGAAAATGAAAACTATGCACTAGTAGAATGTAACATTTTCTAAATCTTATTATCCTTCAATTTTTACTATAAGAATAACCGGTATAGAATCAAATATCCGGGATATAATCTGCGTTACATATGTACAAAAAGTAAAAATAGATGTCGCTTTGGCTTGTAGACTTTTAGGGAATTATACATTTTCAGTTTCTGCAACTAGTCTATACAAGCTGGTTGTATTTATAGTTTTAGCACATGTGAAGACAGCCATGTAGAGGTTTACAAGCACAACGTTTTTGTGTTTATTTGTTTGTCGTATATATGTTTTGTATTTGCCTTTGAAAAAGACTCATTAAGAGTCGAAAGCGCTTAGGCTAGTTAGTTACTAGTTTTGTACTGTTCGTCGTCAGTTTATTACATCTATATATATATATATATATATATATATATATATATATATATATATATATATATACACACACACACACACACAGACACACACAAACACAATATCCTTTAAGTGCTTGAACTCTTTTGACTTGGATATAACTAACATTGTATTGCAAATCTATTCTATGATATACCCCTCAATTATTATCTTTATTGCCAATTCAAAAAAGTAATGTGTATGATCCCTTGTCCTTACGTCTGCTGTATAGGGACCCTGAGTGGCCTAGTGGTCCAAAGTGCTCTTCGTTACAGATCACTGCCATCTCACCTTAATCTGTGTGGGTTCAAGTCTAAGATTCAGAAAATGTGGATATGTGAGTAATCTTGCCAGTAGCTTCTTGTGGGTCAGTGGTTCTTTCCAGGGAATTCCTGGTTTCTTCCACCACCATTAATACTGGCCGTCATGTATAGCCTATCATGTGCTGAAAAATGGCATTAAGCCCCACAATAACAACAACAAAATCTACGGTA
The DNA here is from genome assembly GCA_016746295.1 of Potamilus streckersoni. NCBI lineage: Eukaryota > Metazoa > Mollusca > Bivalvia > Unionida > Unionidae > Potamilus > Potamilus streckersoni. The sequence goes on along the minus strand of JAEAOA010002272.1, from coordinate 64,672 downwards.
TAGACAATGGCTTCAATTGCACATTGACAGGTTTTAATATCCCTAAAGAAAGCCTCATTTCCCTTCTGGCAGCCTTGCTGAATTGATCTCTTCTGTCAATTCTTGCCCTCAGTCTGGTTTCAACTGGAATAATCAATGCCCTAAACATGTTTAATTACCACTGCATAGCCATGTTGTGACAATGCATATCATAATTAAAACAAGAATGAATTTTTGATTTAGCTGTGTTAATTATTAATGGAATATAGTCCAGTCCTACTACATGAGGATTATCGCAATTGTCAGGTAACTGAAAATATAGTCTCTTTTCTCACTGCAGAATCTACAAAAAAAAAACGCCCGAATAAATATGGTCTTGAACACTGACAAAATTTTGTTTTATCGCTCTCTTTTTCACATACACACACACACACATACATGCACATGTGCATTAACTAAAAATGATATCAAGTTCATTAATTTATTTATTGCAATTTAATAATGGAATTGTCGTTGTAAAAATACAAATTGCACTTAATTTCTTGACAGTGTGGACTTGTATTATTGCATACAATTTACCAATAAATAATACCCATAACTAATACATGTTCAAACCACCTTAATCATTTTGCCAAAATCACACAACAGCTACATATGCTCTAAATGCGGACAAACTTGCACATCGAGAAATAATCTCCTTTGCCTCTCTTTCTTATTCACTAATAACATGAATTGAGAGCAGAATGAGACAGAAAATATGTTTACTTTGTTCATTTGTACTGTTAGGTTGTCAAGTAGTGTGTTTTTCATAGAATTTGTTCAGATATGATCATTTTTTTTTGTACATGATCAGTACCACAAAATGATATTTATGTTGCATATAATTTTTCATACACTGAATTTAATAATTATTTGTTGTATATAAATAATTACATCAACAACAGTACTATAATGAAGTGGAATATGTAAAATTCTTTGATAGCAAGGAGGAATAGGAGTCACTTGGTTTTTCTGAAGATGATACTTCTTGACATTATGTTGTAAACATGACTAGCACTAATGTACATAATATACTGTATTGCATTTAGAAGTCATGTGAATATTATTAGTTTGCGTTGCTAGAAATTATAATTTTGGGATTCATGACCATATGTTATAAAATTCCCTTGAAATTTAATTTGCTCAGATGAGTATGACATTTGTACCTTTAGTAATCATTAATAAGAAATTTTCATTGCATAATCACTGAATTTATATAGATAGTTAAATTTCGTTGAATATTTTCATAATTTTTCAATGTAAATCGAGTTAAATAACAATTTTTTTAAATAATTTATTATTTATTTTATGCTGATAAATACAGGATGGGTTTTATATTATTTTGGTTGAAATGTACTGTATTTATGCCTGATCTTTTTACATTTTTTTGTCAATAATTTAATTTTATTATTCATACAGGTGTAGTTGTTTCATTTAACATTTTTTGCTGATGGTAGTGATTAGGAATGATATACATATTTCCAAGAAGTTTCTCCATTGCATGTTGTTAGCAGCCATAACACTCTACACGCCATCTCTTTTAATCATGTATTCATTCAGTTCATTTTGTTTACATGACACTGTTATAGTATTAACAGTGATTATTATCTTTGTCAATATATGAATACAATTTTGCAATGCGATTGGTTATATCATCAGGTGGGGATTCCCTTTCCTTGATCATTTTGGTGCTGACCCACAACCATCGCCAGAGGTGAGCAAATTGAGTTGATTAGAGTCAGCCCAGACGAGTCTTAGCTTTTCCAATGCTGACAGAGTTGACTTTTCTGTCTTCCTTTTCTGGACCTTAAAACATTTGTTTTTGATGCATTCTGCTTGCCACATATATCTTTTCTGACTTCTCAACCCCATTCTTCCTGTTGCTACTGTGCCTACCATGTCACTATGTCTCTTTCCTTCTGCTTTACTCTGAACTTTCCATAACTAGTTTAATTCACACAAGACCAATGTCATGTGATTGTGAAAGTTGATCATTTTTTAATAGCAAAGTTGCATGGTAATATCAGGATTCTAAATTTTTTGCATAAATATGTTTTTAAATTCATGTCACTCCATAGAAACAATTAAAATATAAAATTAGAAATGAAAACATTGTGATTACATAAGGTAAATGTTATAAAACATGGGTTTTTTGCTGTGTATTTTTAACACCAGCTCATTGTTTTGTCCTTACACACACAAACATACACACACACACACACGCACACACACACGTGCATGCATAGATCTGGGTCTATGATGTTTGGAAATGTGTTGTATAAGTGTGAGTAAAGAAGATGATAAAGAACTGCACATATTTTATGATAGGTGTAACTAATCTCTTGAAATCCAGTTCTTTTAGATTTTATGGCTAGTAGATATTTTAATAAGGCCACTTTAAAAATACCCTTTGCACATTTCTGATATACAAGGATGTCAAAGGCAGTATATATAACTAATATTTTCATATATTGTGACATGTCCATGAAATTTTTTTCATATTATGTTTCAGAATCAAATACTGTAAGATATAATTCCATTACATTATTTTCAGAACTATGATGAGCCAGAGCCAGACATTTGGTCAGTTCCCCTTCCATTGCCCATTATCGGATATATCATGAAACGCATGCATTCCCATCATGCAGTTGACCATGGTGGACAAAGACGTCATTCCTACCACTCTGGTACCCATTACTCTCTCATCCCAGCACAAAATTGCATCACAAAGGAATCCAAGGATGTTTTAGCATCAGTGCAAAAAATGTCAGCAGTAGAATCAAAGATGAGAAAATCAAAATCACTTTTCCTTGATATGGAAAAAAGCCTTTTCAGAACTTGGAGAAAATCAGGCTCAGACAGATCAGCAAAGAAGAAGTTTAAGAATGCAGATGAAGTACAGAAGTACGTTCAACTGAGTGGAGGCAGCAAGCAAGAAAGATGCTCTAGAAATAATAGCAATTCTCGGCCAAGTATTTTTGAAGAAACATTAGTTGAGGAGTCTGAGAATGATGCAGAGAGCAATGCAAGCACTGAAGAGGATGCACCTGATAAATCAATATCTTCTTGTGCCATTTTATAAACCACATGATTTCTAACAAAATATCAGTACTGTTTCATCTAGTACAGTAACAGTTAACATGGTAAAGGTCCTAATCATGTACTCTGTAAAGAGAAATATTATCTTAATTTTGCACTATACAAAAGTTTGTAGATATCTTACATTCTACACAGAAAGAAAATTTGTTAGAATGTTGATAAAATGATAAATAGAATGATTAAAATAAGGAAAAATAATTTGGTCACCATGTGACTGTCATTTTATTAGGGCCATAAGACCAGTGGAGCTTATGTATTGGTCTTTTATTTGTCATCCATTTTCTTGTATCTGCTTGCTATTTGTCATCCTTTCATCATCTTTCTGCTAGCATGTGCATACATATGACAGAATCAGGAAATCAAATCAGTAGATTTCAACATTTTAATCAGTAGATTGACTTTTGGCTCAGCAAGATCTTTTATTGACATAAAATTGTATGCTTTTCTCTGTTAAATGTCCTCTTTTTATAATATTAAACAACAAGTTTGTGAATGATAGAAAATATTATAGTAATAATTAATATAAGTCATTGCCTTGCTAGTTAAATCAAGAAATGATGAACTGCAAATTTTTGTTTGTTATAAAACTCCACAAGCATTTTTAATTTTCTTTACAAGTTCATTGCCTAGTGACCATTGAAGACATTCATTGTTTTCATTAGGTTTCACTTAACATGGTCTCATGCATATACCTAGTGACAGCAATTTTTTGCAAATATTATATCTTAAAATGCACTTTGCTTGAAACACAGAATACAACTAAAATCCTTTGATACTCTCCTGCATTCACTTAAACTATGATTTCCAAGCATTGGTAACTTCCTTAAAACAGCGATTTTGTCCTAAAGCGAGTAGAAACACTTGTATGTACTAACTTAAGTTGAAATCAGCTTATTTGAGATTATTAGATGAAACTTTATCTACTTGCACATAATAATAATTATATTTGTAGTGTGCCATATTTGGGTTGATATACATAAATGTCCTCATTGGAAGTTGTGTCAAGTATCACATTGGGATTCAGTCTTGAAGTGCAAGTTTCACAGCTCAACATTTACATTTACCTTCCCTTCATTTTTAAGTCTTTTGAGATTAATTGATATAACTGTGTGTATACACATACATACATACACACACACACACACTTCAGAGTCAAGATAACTGATCAGTATTTTAGATTTGTGACAAGAGCAGTTTCAAATAAATTAGCAAAGCTTGTTATACCCATATATTGTCACTTCAATTTTTGTGGCATTGCACATTTGAGGTCTTTTCCTCAAGGTCAGTGTCAATATTTCAAGGCTTCTTTTGTTCTGCTTTATATCATAAAAGCTGTTTGAAGTACAGGGATGAACCATAGTATAGTTATGATTCTGTTTGATAACATCATATGTATTACAGTCATGGTTTTATCTTCATAGTCAATATTGATGATAATGTTTTTTTTTTTTAAATCCCTATTCTACTTTATTACTCTATATTTTCCATATTTGCATAGGAATATTGTAGCTGTCTCAAAGGATCATAGATATTATTATATTGCATTATAGTGACCACACCATGGTGGTCATGTGACAAAAATTCATTGAATTTGCTTGTAATGTAAAAGTTTTGTTTTTGTGATTAAAATGTTTTTGTTTTGTTGTAGTTGAGAGCAATTTTCTCTTAATGTTAGCTATTGTCGTTTTTTATGATAACTTTAGTTTATCATGTTAGTGCAGGTCACTAACAAAATATTATCTCTAGTCTGTATCATATTTAGAATCTGAATCATATTTTTATTAACTACCTTTTACATTATTGATTTGATATTATTAAGATTTCTTTTGTTTAAATCTCAGGTTTTTCTATAAGCATTTGTTTTTCACTTTTCATGTTTCATGTAGAAAATACTGTATATGCCTCTCCCCTGATAACCTGCAAGCAACAGGGTTCATATATATCAACTACATCATAAAGGTGACAAGAAAGACAAATTTGGTTAATAATGGGGGGGGGCAGTGCTAATGATTTGTTACTGATGTAAGAGAATTACGGGATCCCCTTTGTCCTGCACAAATATTCATATGATGGATCAAATGAAAGTTATTAAATAAAAGAAAGATGTAGGCATGTATGACTCACAATGTTGTGCATCAGTAAAGTTTGAGTCCCCCCCCCCTTTTTGTATCACTTTATGAATATCATTCACAAACGAACACAAATGAACTATAACTTAAATCTAAATTCATATTATAAATTATTAGAGCCAAACACATTGCTATGGTTGCATTAGTTAATTCCTCAAGATTGATTCTAAATGTCTCTACATTTTTGATAATAGCACATGACAATGACATCTAGAAAACACAAAACTGGAGTGGAAAAGTAAAAACAAGTCAGCAATATGTAGTAGCTCTGCTTTTTATTTTAATTTACAAGTTGTTATAGAATATATAAATCAAGGCAGTGCTTGGAAAACAATCCAAGGATTTGCCAAAGGTAATCTTCTAGTAGCCATCTATGTTGTATGATTTTAATAAGAAATAAAACTAATATACACCAGGTTGTTACTGTGATGTTTATACATGTCATGTAGACTAATTGGCTGTAGAAAACTAATCTGTTAATTAGTCAGTACCAATATGCTGAAGGACCATAAAGTTTTAATCAAACATTTTGGGAACATTCTCATATAAGCACTCACAAGTATTACTTTCACCACTGATCGACTCTTTCACATTTGAATTGATGAGGATGACTCACATTTAAGGTGATTACACTGAAACCCAATTAAAAGATAAAATTAAAGCTCAAAATTCCTTTAGCAAGATTTCCAGATTTGGCATTTATATCATACAGTGCTGCTACTAGTATATATTTATCATTATTTTTTTAATCAAGATTTTGCAGTATATTGTATTATTATGTCCTTAGAAAATGTTTGTTCATGAAAATTCTACATAATACATTTGTTATTAACATTGCAAAATTCATGAAATTACTAAATTTCCATTCACAAACAACCGTTGTATTATAGAACAAGCTATCTTAAGCTTTGTTTTTTCAATTTTGATAAAATCAAGCAATTAGTGACTTTTTCTGGGCCTTTTATTGTAAGAAAAAAAATCAGAATCCACATCTGCCTCCATCTGATAAGCAATTTCACAAGCTATCCAGGTGTGGTAAAGCATGGGAGTAGTGCAATAGTAATGTAGTTTTACTTTTATACTACATATTATTATGTACATCATGTTATGTAATATTTACTGGTTTGTAATCTATATCTGTTGGACATATTCATAGCTAGCTTAAAGAGAGATTTGTATTTAAGTACTTTATTTATCCACAGATTAATATACAATATTACAACTATGCAGGGCATCAGCATTTTATTGTGCCAACAAATTCATGACTTTTATGTTAAACAATTTTTTTTTCTTCCAAATAATTCTTAATCTTTCACCTTCAGTGACTTTTCAATGCAATAGACTTCAAGATTTTTTAAAACATATACAGGATTAACTACACAAACTATTTTAATAGCTGTTATCAGATTCACAAATTATTAATTAAGGTACTATTCTTTAATTAACATTTTCATCTTAGCATGAATTTTCTGTCCAAAGACAAAAACAAAATCATCACATTTTACTCTTTAAATTTGCTTTTAACTTGATGTTTGAAAAGCATATATATTTTCAGCTTTACAACTGCATGTGAAATAAAAAAAAAATATGCATTGTAATATTTCTGGGTTTATAGTTTTTTTTTGAGGAAGTCCTTGATGCAATGTATTCATGGTGTATAGAGAACTACTACAGCTATATTTAGCAATTCTGACTTTTGTCCCTCTTCCATTTATTATTCATATTCGGGTCCTGGGTTGTTTGAGGTCTGAGGTGCTTTCCTTTACAGATCACTTACATCTCACCATACAGGTTTGAGTCTTAGCTCAGTCAATGTGGGGATGTGAGAGAGCTTGTCAGTAGCTTCCCATGGATAAATGGTTTTTTATTCCACCAAACATACTGGCTGCCACATATAGCCTATGATGTTCGGAAAAGTTGTGGTAAAACCCACAAAAATGTCAATATTTGTGATTTAAATATACTTTAGATTTAATTTTATTTGGAATAACTTGAAAAAAACTGAACATAAATGAACTTAATCCTCTGTATAATGCTCATTTGAGTATTGTTTAAAACATGTTAACTACTCATGAAGTTGAAAGAAAGAATTCTAGCTTCACTGAGATAATACTGTTTGTTAATACCTAAATTTATTGTATTTATCAATAGTTTAAAATTTGACTTTTGTTAATTCATATGAGCAAAAATTAAAATTTAATGTAACTAAAAGCCTAAACATACCATTGATGATACCACTAATTGACATTGCTGCATCATACTTTTTCTCACAGCTTCTTATGGATTGGCCTACCCTGTTATTTATACCAATGACCAGATCCATATTGTCAACCCACCAGGGCAATTTAATTAGTGAAAGTGACACTGGAACTTCTTTAACTAGCCTGTTTATTTCAATGTTGTCTCCAGCTAGTACTGGTAAAGCCAGAGAGATTTTTATCAATTTGGCATTTTCTTAACAAAAAAAGGGCACAATTGAAAAAAGGACTGTGATGCTTCTTGAAAATGAAATTTAGTTTCAAAATATAAATTGCAAAATCAATATACCGCGAAAGGATAAAAACTTTAAAATATTGAACCTACATTCAAGTTTAACTCATAAGCAGCTGAAATTTACTTAGTGTGTATGTGTCTGTATGTTTGTATGTGTCTGTATGTATGCACGTTTTTTATTTGGATTTTTAATGTAGCTTTGAGTTCTTCAGTCATATTGCTTCAATGTCTTTAGTGTGACAGTTTATAGTGATATTTAGCACTGGGGCATCATGTCACAGACATATAGCATCATGTTCCACATTGTCACATTATCTTGACACCAGGCCAACCAATCCTAACTTTAACCTCTTTAATGCCGAGTGCCAAGCAAGGCAGCTGCTAGTACCACTTTTATGTTTTTAGTATGATTCTGCCAGGGTTTTCATACCCACGGACACTCTAATCACTAGGCCACCAGTGGTCCTCTTTGTAAATGATAGTACAATAATATGCAATTGTTCATGAAGTTCAAGGATTGAAAAGGATAAAGTAATCATTAAGTAAGGTATTTATATTACATAAAATGTGCGCTTAAATTAAAGTGACTATAAAATCCAATTTAAAAAATAAGAAATGAAAATTGTAGAAAGGTTTTAAAGTAATATTTTCTTTGAATTTTTTTTTATTCTTAAGATATATACCATTTCAACATTTTTAATTGCTTTCATCACTAGATATATGGCCTCATTAAAATGGATAAAGCTAGCTAGTTTTGTATCTGAATTACACAAAAGTTGTATGCAGTTGACTTGGAAATAACCAGGGTCATTAAAAGAATGTATGCATATACTGAAAAGAATTGGCTCAAGATTTCAACCTTTCTGAACTTCACCTCAAAATTTATAAACCAAGTTTAATTTTTTTGAACAGCTGATATGACCATATCAGTTTTGTTTTTATTGTGTTTGTGATGATAATCAATCACTTTCACTATTATTGGTAATAACAAGACAACTTTGGATTACAAACCTGTACATTTTACAGCTCTTGTACAGTTGTCAAATTACAGATGCTATCTCAAGCAAAATTACAAGGAAAGTTTATATCTGAAGCCCATCTGATAAAATGATAATGATTAAACTGTTTCTGGTGAGACATTGCGAGAGATTCCTGTAGGGAGTCAAAATGAGAATGTTGGCATAATTTTGAGTTGTTTACAACACGATTTTACATACTGTTCAAACTTTATTAAACAAATTTGTTACTGAGAATGCTCATATCCATTTGTATGTCAAGTTAGGCTGCAACATAGATATTCATGCTTGATCTGATGTAAGCAGAAAACCTTGAGGATAAAAAAATAGTTCCTGCCTCATTTGGGAGTATGGTAATATGGAATAGAAAATGACAATCGTTTTCCTACATTTGGGATTTTAGGGAAAAATTCTAGCTTATTCTTGAGTGGGAAATTGATAGGTATACTATAAATGCTGGTATTTTCATAGATGAAAATACCAGATTTCACACCATCCATTATGACACTTGAAGTTATATTTGATAGCAGAAAATCAAGCACTTAATGAGAAAGAGCAATAAATGGAAACTGCATTGTTTTAGGCATGGAATTTATTTATTCAGACCTCCAACTTGACACCATTCAGTTCTCTTTGAAGTTATGTCCCCTGGCAACAAGGTTTAAAACCTGATATGCTGCATCACAGATTTGCTTAATGTTTTTATATGATAAAACAGTTTAGAAATTGTCACAAATACAATATACTGTAACAAATTAGGTCATCATAATCATATCATTCTCTTAAATCACTCATATTTGTAACCGAGGTTAACTTATGAAAGATAATTGTATTGACAAATGAATTTAATCTTCTGAGCTTCAATTCAGGTACAAGTTTGGTATATAAGAAAATTTTCTTCTGCATAAGTTTTAATCATGTCGTACAAAAAGCCAATATATTTAAAACATCAAATTTTTTAATGTTTATATATATACCCTCTCAATAAGGCAGTCAATATTTTACAAAAAGTTAAACCAGTTTCTAATAATGCATAACAAAATTATCATGTACTATTAATGTTGACTTGCAAAACATATATTTTTGAAAAATTCAGAAGTGAAAATCTGATGCAGGTAAGGCAAGATTATACATAACTATAATATTCACAAATAGAGGATTTCAAATGGGTAATGATTTAATATTGAATTGGTAACAGGTTGAATATCCAGCTTTTGCGAGCTTTTCAGTTTGAAATAGAAATAATTTCATTCATTCTATGAACAATTTAAATTATTGCACATACAGAAATAGTCCCAAACTACTGTAAGTTTTGTTGGCACTTTCATAACCATTAAAATATAAAAACATAATTTCTGTTACAAATTAGAAAAGTAAATGTCTTTTAGAATGAATTAAACGACTCAGAGAATATTATTTCTCAACAAAGAATATGTATGGAAGTTCTATGATGTCACATAGTTTGATTCATCAAGGTTCAATGATGTAACAGTGTTGATACCTAAGATGTCACTTTTAGTACTAAAGTTGTTGGATGTGAAAGAACTATTACTGGATGATGAAATTCCATATTTACTGTAATGTATTTGTGACAGAATATTTGCATTATAGATTTGGAACAGGAGACTGAGAATTACATATAAGAGACATTAGATTGTCTGAGCTATTTTACTGTGTAAAAATACTGGTTTAATATGCTTATGTTCTGTCAGTTGAGAGATTGGTTTATATCTACATTCTTCTATAAACGGAGTTGAGTTAATCTGCTTTGAAGTTAACATTTAAATCACTTTTATATAGGCTGAATTCCTTGTTATAGGATGACCTCCCCTCATGCTAGTCCGAGTTTCCTCTGACCCTTGGCACCCCATTTTTGATATTTGGATTTTTATGTTGGGGTGTAGGGTCAGAGTCTATTCCCTATCAAAAACTTGGAATTTACCGACACCATTTGGTGTCGGCATAGGGTACTCGCCAACTATCAGGCCTAGCAAACGTAAATGACCTTACATTGACCCATAATTACATTAAATCGATAGGGAAATCATTTATCTTCTCAGAAATTACAAGCATAACACCGATTTTGTCTTTAATCCGTTGTCAGACGAAACGTAACTACAGCGTTGTTGAATTTTGACCTCGTTCGCACAATTTTCATTGCTAGTCACATGACTAACCAAATCTCGCAGCCGATATGCATACACGTCATAGGTCAAATAGTCACGTGATAACAACAAAAAACCGCGTTTTTCCCATACCCCTTTTTAAAGATGGCAAATGTGTCACCTCCATTGAAAACTGATTTTATTACATCATACTGTAGTTCTTTAATATTAAAATAGTATCCCTTTTCTTAAAGTATCTCATTGGCAAAAGCTTCCTTGTATTCATCTTTACCTGCCATGTTGCAATATAGGTTTATGCATAAAACCTTCCATTCCAGTATTGCAGAAAGAAGACATAAACTCGAAAATATTGAATGAAAGTCTAGCAATGTAAACAAAAACAAGAAAAAACATGTATTATTCAACATATTAATTGGGATAACAGTAGCCCGAAACATGTTGCTGTCGCATCTTCCTGGAAAGAGGCTGACTGATCACGCAGAAACTACATGTCAACGCACCTTGTTGTTATCACGTGACTATTTGACCTATGATGTTTATGCATATCGGCCGCGAGATTTAGTTAGTCATGTGACTATCAATTAAAATGGTGTGAACGAGGTCAAAATTCATCAACGCTGTAGTTATGTCTCGTCTGATGACGGATTAAAGACAATATCGGTGTTATGCTTGTAATTTCTGAGAAGATAAATGATTTCCCTATCGATTTAATGTAATTATGGGTCAATGCAAGGTCATTTAAGTTTTCTAGGCCTAATAGTTGGTGAGTACCCTATGCTGACACCAAATGGTGTCGGCAAATTCCAAGTTTTTGATAGGGAATAGACTCTGACCCTACACCCCAACATAAAAAACCAGATATCAAAAATGGGGTGTCAAGGGTCAGAGGAAGCTCGGATTACCCTCATGCATGCTATCAATTGATCAATACCCTTCATTTTGTTGTTGCTTGGAGTTTAATGCAATTTTTCAGCCCATGATAATACATAATGACCCTCAATGGGATAAATTCACTAGATTCAGAACGACACAACTTTTTTTTCTAAATTCCCTTTGGTCAGTAGATTCAGAACATGGCCACCAAAATATTCATAGTTGTAGTAAAATGAAAAATAATTCCATAAAGAGGGGTAAGGAAAAGTTTCCCAGGATAGCAGTCAATCAGTAAAAACGAGAATTCTGAACAAGAATTTCATGAGCTTTATGACCAATCAGAATCATTTAAAATGATATGTTGATATGTGGTAATATAAAAAATTATAAAACTGCACACACTATATATGAATGGTACAGACTATGTGATAAAGTTCAATTTGACCATAATGATTTCCACTTCAGTCTCAGAAAATGAAGTTACTAACCCTGAGGTCAGTTGTTTCTTGCTGGATTTCTGAACTTGATTTAAGCCATATTTTTTTGTGGGTTTTTTAAAAAATTTTATGTGGCCATAATCAGTATTCCAATCAATAAAACATGATGTCCATTAAATGTAATGGCTGCCTTTCCTGCTTGTTTTCCAAGCAGGACTATTTACATTAACATTTCTTCTCATTTAACTTTTTAAGTGGTGGATTCTCCCCCTCGCCTTCAGCATGTTTTGTTTGTTAGACAACACTTCTAGACAATGCTGTAGCATAAAAAAAGCTTGATCATGCAGGCATATTGCACGAAAAAGATTAAAGCACTGGAGATACTCATGAAAAGTTTGTCTGGTTCCCTCACTATTTCCACTGAAACTAATTAAAAAACCAGACCAAGACAAAACCCTGGCAAGCCAATATCCAGTTTGACCACAATGACCCCACACACACGAAATCCATAATTTAAGGGTCATTTCAGTAAGATGTGTGGTAAAGTCATAAGGATTGACAGATCTGCATGTACAAATGTGCGCACTTCTGAACATGCAAGCACAACTCAGGTGCCTTTTTTTCTATAGTTTTCTCACACAAATAATGTTGGGATGTTTGTTTAAAAAAAATGACAGACACAGGTTTTTAAAGTATTATTTCAATTTATTTTGATCACTGTACCTGAAAGAAAAATCTATGCACAGGCAAGAGTAAGAGAGAATTCAATGTATAAAATCATAATAATGATTGTTCCCAAAATACTTAACATGTGTCAGGTATGTTAAAATAATGCTAATTTACATAAAATCTTTTTAAATGCATGAAGAAATGTGAAATTTTACAAACTTATTACTGGAACAAAAAAGAAAGAAAACTTCAAATTTGGAGCAAAATCAAAAACTGGTTGATATGTCAGAAAGGTCTGTTCGACTGCAAATTACCATATTGCAAATACTCTTTGCGACAGCAAAGAACAGATAGAATACAACAAATAAAGAAATAAAAATGAGTAAATGTCTGTTGCATTACAATCTGAAGCAAAAACATATATCACCAGCAAGTCTTAAGAAAGAACCGATTTATTCAGCTGAATATGAAACTTCATTGCAATAATATTTTTTAAATGACTGAAAATTCCTTCTCTGCAGACTTCTCTTAAAGGATGTCATTGATAGGGAGTGATAACTAAGAAAAAAAATAAAGATTTAAAGACCAGATACGAGTTCTCCATTTCCTGTTATTATTCCTTGTTAAATCTTTGTATCTGTATATAGATTCTTAATTTCAATTAACATTTTCTTTGTTTATCAACAGTAAGTGGCCTTCATATGAGCAGGTGGTACTTAATTAAAGTCAGCATGTCAGTCAACTTATTTCTTTTTGGCCTGTTTCTCATCCTGATACCTGTAATGCAGATCAGCTACATCTGTTCTGGATATAAATTCCCAGCCAGTCTCCTTCATGTGATACACTGTAATGGGACAGAACAAGTTTTATTGGCACACAATGAACATTATATGCTGCTTCATACAGAACAGAAGTTTAGTATATTATGTTTCCAGGCCAAAATAATTATCTAGACATTATAATAAAACCTGCTACTTAGACCTATCTGAACACATTATGAAAATTAACACAAGATTATATGACACAAGTTCAGACTACCAAATCAATAAAATGGATGCAATATTCATAATTTATTAAAAACCTCCATTAACAAGGAATGCACAATAATAATGAAAGTATTTAAAATTTATCTTTAACTAGATTTGTGAGTATAAAAACTTGTATGCACACACTGCGAAACAAGAAAAAAAGCCATAGCAAACAAGAAAATAGTAAAAAAATAAATAAAAAATGAATCAAAAAATGTTTACGATGTCATTAAGATCTAAAGAGATCATACAAATTTAACCATATTATTGATATCTGTTTACAAACATGCATACAAAATTTAATTTAACTGGATGAAATTAGTTTTCACTCAATCATGCAAAGCAGACTATCTTAAAATAATAGTACCTGAAAGAATGGATGCTCTACTGTAAAAAAAATTTTTTTCTTTCCGTGATTTCAAGATTAAACATAACATTTTGCATTAAAACAAGTTTTCAAATTAGCCACTGTAGGGGCCATATTGAATGCAAGATCTGCACCATTTTTGATTGGTACCAACTAAATATTAGAAGTCTCTTGTGGAAACCTCAATGGAATATTATTCAAGAAGAGCTGCAATAACAAGATTTTCAAGGTGGATGGCAGATAAATATTTTACTTAGGCCCACCATGATACCAAAATACAGAGATCAGAAAGAGTTTCCCTTTAGGCTGAATAGCAATAAGATTTTCAAGATGGCTACTATGGTTGCCATACTGGATATCCAATCAGCAACATTTTCAATTAGGACCAATGAGAAGACTGGGATGGTAGACTTGAACAGCTGCTATAGGTCTCACAAATCAAACTGAGCCCTTTGAATAAAAATAACAAATTTAAGAGCTAGTGAAACACATCAGTTTATCTGCCCTCCACCCCGCGATGCTGTAAAATGTATTTTAGGGAATAATTGCTCTTGTATGCTATGCTCATGGCAACTGCCCTAATCTCACAAGCCAAAATGCACAATTCATGCAGTCTTGGTTTAGTTTTCCATATGTCCTGTAAATCTAATCTAGTTTTCTACATGGCCTGTAATCTAATCATCATCTACATACAATAACAAGCCTACAGAGTTTTATTTGTCGAGGTTGGCAAACCATACCTCATATCACTACATTGGGTGAATTTTTTAGTCTTGTTAACAAGCTGTTCAGGATGAATAGGACAAATCATGACGTCTCCACTGCTTGCAGTGGGGGCCTACAAATTTCACAAAAAAAACCCATTTTAGATCCTTATAAAAATATTTTTTAAAAATCTTACAATTCACTACACCACCACTGTAAGCATCTCTGAAAGTGGCATGGTAAATGGCTCTCTGGCCAAGGTCCAAAGCTTCCTCGACATTGAGGTCCCACTTGTAGCCACTGTCTAGAACCCCATAGGCATATACTGAGCCTGAACCCACAGAAAACATGTTGTTAGTTAGCCTTTCACCATCGCTGTCTACATAGTACAAACCAGGTCCCTGTATGGAATGAGAAAATAACATTAGTTTCAACTTAAGAATCCTTCAAAGGAACTGATGCTCTACTGTTTGAAAATAATTTCCAGTTATTTTGGATAAAACCATTCTTCATTGTAACTGCCAAGTGTCAAAACCATTTTTGATATTCTGGAGTGACAGGATTTTCAAATCAACCACAGTAGTGGCCATATCTGATGTAAAATTGGCACCAATTACATTTGGGACCAACTAGACATCTTTATAAGACTTAGACGAATACCCCATACCAATACTGCCATCCATTCAGGAGTAACAATAAAAAGATTTTCAAGATGACTGTTGTGGCAGCTATATTTGATGGTAGAAACCATACATTAATATGACAATAAATTACAAAGCAGTGGTAATAACAAGATTTTGATGATCCATAACAGTGACCATATCTGGGTCAGATTGACATCATTTTCATTGAGGACCATATCAACATATCATAGTTGGTTGATAATTTTTTTTATATTTCATTTCATGTTATTGTAATGTAACATTGTTTGCTGGACATGACCTTGTCAAAACTGAGTTCATTTCTGCTTGACCTGACTGACTTTATTTTAATTTATTTTAATTTTTTAAAAATTTTTAAAATTTTATTTATATAAACTAATAATGGCTTCATTATTCTCTATGTTTATGAGCTTATTAACAGAATTATTATTCAGATAAACAAAGGAGGAGTAAACATGTTGATTATGGTTGAAGTTTTGGAGATTCCAAAGTGAATTTTATAGGCTATTGTGTTTTAAATAAACAAGGATTCATTAGATCATTCTAGAAGGTTATTTTCCATTAGGAAATGGTTGTTTTTAGAAAATGCTAATTGTGACCTTGTGGTCAAGCAGAGAACTATATTATCTAAGTGACTGTGAGGACATTAACATTTATTCTTTTAACATTTAGTACTTTAAGTTGTATGTTGTGACTAGTTTGGGCTGAATTTTATTTTCTTCAAATTATGCAACAGATTATTTTCTCTGGATATACAAAAGTGCTCTGAAATTCTTGGATAAAGACATTCATTGGAATTTATACTAAATTCAAACCTGGAATAATATTTCTGTGATTCAACATGAGACTGTTGATACATCATTACTTTGTAGACCATAAAAGATACATCATCGCCTTCAATTTTGGATCTCTTTGGGACTTGAACTGAGTTTTATTCAGGACTTTTTATTTCAGGACTTGTGTCTTTAATTCTTGGATTAATTTTGGATTTACTTCACAATACCAGAAGTTTTTGTTTCTCATTTTTCACTTTGTATTCTAAGGAAGTAAATTATCTTAAATTTTACAAATCTTGTTGTCTTCACTCTTTTCTGTTACTTATTTTAAGAGCATAGTCTCAAAATGCCAGATGACAAAACAAAAAGAGCTTTAATTGCCAAATCATCTTTAATTTGTTGGTGATAGTCCACCTATAATCAAATTGTGATGAATGTTAATTATGGCAGTGCAGACACTTACAATGCTTAGTCATTGTGGCATTTGCTAATTGTCCTCTTTGTCAGTAATAATGAAAACCATTTTGATATTTACTAACTAAATTATTTATAAACAAGGACCTTCAGAAATAAAGGAAGGAAGAATGCACACAAAAAAGTGTGAATGTATATAAAATGTTATCCATGTAACTGATATTAGAAGGCATATAGTAGAACATAACATTTTATAAGATGAAATCTATTTGAAATTAATTTTACAAAGCAACGCCTTTTTCAAGGTTATATGATACATGTTAAATAAAGATAGAGGTCTCTATAAAAAAATTGAAAATGAAAGCCATGTGCAAAAAAAACCCCTTAAATAAAAAACTTATAGTGGCTATTGACACCTGGAATGAGGGTGAGAAATTTGCAATTAATTTGTACTGTTGGACTAAACATTAACATCATACCTACCCTTTTATCATAGCCACAAATCATCGTGCCCTGTGGAAAGAAAATGTTGACCATTAAATTTTAGTTCAAAGCAAGCCAATGTTGAAATGCATTCCAATAATACTGTTAGAAACTGCACCAAATATTTGCATTGAACCCAAACACTTTAAAAGATGATTGAAAACTGAAGACAAAAAGCCAAATGATATCAGAATCAAAAAGTGCTGTTGATTGTTCCCATGAACTTTTTGCTCATATATGAATACTGTTACATTTGTGAGATATTTTAAATGAACTATCTTGTTCAGCTTGGCTTGTTCAATGCAGCTCACAATACTGCTTTCCTTCATTATAACACTGCAGTTAGAGACCATTACTGTACCTAATTGTATGATATAGAGAATCATTATATTATAAGATGAAGAGTATAAAGTACAGAACCAAGGCAAGCACAATCAAAATTTGTTAATAGTATCTTGCAGAAGACCAAGATTCACTCTGCTTTTGTTCCACCCTTTTTGTCATACAATGGTATGATTTCCATCATCTGGAACTGCTTTATAACAAGGCATGTTATAATGAAGGACAGCTGTGCATGTGATAATTTCAAGTAACTCATCTTTTTACAAGTACCTCTTAACCCTTTCTTTAAACAAAGGATTCACAAAAGAGAAATTGAAGTATCTTAGTAATTCCCCTGGGATGGAGTTTATATGCACTTTTTTAACTTTGCTTGCCTACACAGTACTAACAATATATCAGAAAATAATCTTACAGGCAACTACAGATACATTACGGTTTTCATTACAACTAGTACATATCAAGATAGTTATTTTCCATGGAAAGAAAAGCAATGCCCTTAAAAACATAATGTGAAGCCAAATAAACAAATATGTGTGGTTCCAGTAACCCAACCAGTCTTATGTTTAATGAACTGACTCTAAAACTTTTCTTCACATACACAAGAAAATAAAATAAATGATATTGCTGGGCCTCATTTTCCATATCACATGGGTAACTTTAGATAGAAAACTGTGACATGAGCTAACAAAAGCTAGATAAAAAAGTATATAAAAAATTATATCAATGTTTGGATCCAATTTTTTTCATGCTTGTACCATAACCGCAAATTTTTTTTAGTTTGACCTAAACACCAATTTTCTTACATTTCACAATTTGTAAAAAACAAATGTAAAGACCCACAAGATGAGTACTCATAAAATATATATTGCTTTTGCAAATCTATCAAAATCTAATCCTGTAAAAATAAAAAGACTTCACTTCTGCATACACGATGCCTACTAGTTGCAGAACAAATATTGTTTTAATTTGCAAAAGACACTAGGTGGCTACCACGTGTAAAATATTTACTAACCATTGAAAGACCCATTCCTTTATAATTATACACAATGTTGGCTAATAATTTTGATGCAGCAGCTACAGATATCCTTTCCTTGTTCCTCAATTCATAAATTCTGAAAGAAATATAAAAAAATATAAAAAACATAGTTTTAAGTGAGACATAACAATTAACAACAGTACTGTTGTCTTCTCTTTTTTTGTACACTAGGTTTAATGTGCAAAAAAATTTCTTTTTCATTAAGACCTTTAAACTAAATACAAAAAGTACAAAAATCAGATGCCACAACTAATCAAAAATGTTTCAAATACAAAAATCCCTCAAACTCTGGACCCTACAAAATTAAGTTGCAAGAAGCAATTTTAGGACTTGTATAATTTATTACACCAAATGATTTCTAATTCAAGGAAATATAGTGACTAGACTATATCCAGAGATTGATCACACTGACAAAAGTTTAAAATTGGTTCAAAGTTAGCTAATCAATGTGAAAAACAGGATGGTGTTTTTTCTCTCCAAATTTTGTTTCCTACATCTAGATTTTGTAAATTCTTGGGGACTGCTGTTTGTCTGTCTGAAATTCAAACTCACCAAAGACTTTTTTTAAAATTCTTTTCTAAAACAAATTAATGATTAATGCAGCTATAAATATTCATATAGTTTGGGGTTTCTGTTCAGCTGTCAATAGTTCAAAGATAGATTTCTTTACTTCCACCAATCACTGATACTGTAAAAACAAATCATGAATTTATGTATATACTTCAACTTTAAATGTACTCAACTTCTGAAAACGCAATGATCATAAACCCTTATTATGCAACAATTAAATCAAGAAAATTGGCAGCTTGCTTCTATGAAAACATAAAACAGTAACCCCAAGTTTCACACCTGTACTATTTTTTTCATATACATAAACACATATGTATCTTGAATGGATTTGGAGTTGTGCTTTGAAACAGGCAAATGTGGCCAAAATGAAATCTGTTTCATTGGAAGCTTCAAAAGTATTGGAAAAAACGCCTCTCGAACACAGATCTGGTACATGTACAATTTTCATAAATATACATCGTCATTTCTGATTTATGCTTTGGAAATGACCAAATTTTTGACAAGCTTGTTTCCAGCTACACATCAACAAAGGACCCAAGTTGGCTTGTTCACCAATCCATCACTTACAGCGTAGCCAAATGCAGTTGGCCAAGAAATCTGTCAAGATCCATACTTTTTGAAATTTCTTTAAATGGTGTTCACTATATATATTGTAATAACCTGCATTTAGAGAGTGAGGTTTGCATGTTTGTATATGACCAACCCCATACAAGCCACGAATTCAGTCTTACTTCGTCGATTAACTGTTAGCTTATTATCTCTATGTTTTGAGTTAGCGGAAATAGGGATTACCTATGCCGATGACTGGCATCGTTGATAATTTGAATAATTACTATTTCTAGATAACCGTTTAAGACTGTACAGTGCATACTCAATGTGTTTATAGCCCCTGATGTTTCATTTGTATACATCATCACATTTAAGTTTGGTTTTTCTTTCCTCTTCCTTATTTGTTTGGTACATACACATGTTGACTGCCCTGTCATGCGGTCTACCTTGGTAATATTGTAGCAGTGCATAACAGTTTCCAAACCATTGCTATCGGCAACAGCTAAACACGGTAGGTGCCGCGAATTACGAAACTGATATATTTTGTTTTATTCTTTTCTTGGGGTAATACAATCGCATGTAATAACGTCTAAGATATCAAATTGGTAATTTCTATGAATTATTATTGTGAAGATTAGGTAAATATACACATGCAATACTAGTTCATGCTTGTTTAAATAAACCCACAAAAATTGTGGGTTTTAGAACTGTGGGTTTTGTGGGCATTGTGGGTTTAGAACTGTGGGCTTTGTGGGCGTTGTGGGTTTTAAAACTGTGGGTTTTGTGGGCGCTGTGGGTTTTGTCAGGAGTATATAAGGCTTGGTGTGCGGCTTGTGGGTTCAGTCAGTCAGTCAGCAGCAATCAACTAGGTACATCACAGTTATTGTGAGTTTTATTTTTTTTTTTTTTGTTTTGTTTTGTTTAGTTTATTATAGTTATGTAACTTTAGGCAATATTTTGGACAGTAATTTTTGTTAAAGTTTATTTAAGCACAAAGCAATATTTATATAAGAAATTTATTTATTTTATTTTTAATTCCTTCCCTCCAAATTTTATGCATTCTAGTTATATGATTTATTTTTATAAGCAATCTAGATGTTGTTATATCATTTTTCTTTATACTTCAGTTATATGGTCAAGTGAGTGTTGTCCTCACAGACCTATACTTTTATTTATTTCTTTTTATTTACTTGATTAGTTTTATAAAGCTAAAGACTTACAGAGAAGTTTCTCCTCAAATATATAATTCCTTTTCTTAAATTAAAGTTCCAACAATGTTCTTAGGGAAAGAGAATGTCTTTGTCATTGTGAGTGTTTTCCTCACCGACTTGACATTCTAAGTTCAATTCAACAATACTTGAATAATCTAGCAATTGATAAAAAAGATAATTTATTTAAATTTCTTTATCTTTAATTTACTAGTGGTCTAAGTCATTGTGAGTGTTTTCCTCACCGACTTGACATTCTAAATTCAATTACACAATATGTGAACAATTTAACAGTCTATCAAACATAATTTAGTTAGATTTCTATTTTATAATTTATTAGTTGTCTAAGTCATTGTGAGTGCTTTCCTCACCGACTTGACAGCCAATTTACTTTCATCTATATTAATTCACCTCAAATAAGTAATATGCTGTAATTGAAGTGTAAAGTCATGCAAGTGTTTTCCTTGCAGATTTTGCATTTCATATATGACAGTCAAGTCATATTTTCTCTTCTATAGTAAACTTCATTGCAATTAAATCCAAATATTGCAACTCTTATATAATTTTCATTCATCAAAAGAAGTAATAATGTAATGAACTAAGAGTATAGTGCTAATGTGTACCCTGTAAAATTATCATATACTGTACCTCAAGACAATGATAATATTTTGGCTTAGTACTCAAAACAACAAGACTGTCATGCTTGTGAACTGACTTTATTGAATGTTTCTTAATAAATGGAATCAGCATATTATGTTATGGTTGAAAAGAAATAAAGAGTTCGAGTTCACTCCATTTTCCCCTCCATAGCTGTTTAGAAGCATACTCATCCCTGGTGTTGTACTCCAGTGTAGTATTCTCAGGACCTAGCTTGGCCGTTACAATATATATTATGAAAATACTTTTTCAACATTCCTTTTCTACTTTTTATCTTCATGCATTTTTGATGGCATAAATGAATCAGTTCTCCAGTATTAAAAACCTTTTTACAAGGTTTATCTGTTCAAGAAAGCAAATTTTCTATTGCGGGTCTTGTTCAAACTACTTACATCTCCTTTATATTTTAAAAATGGCAGCCATATTTGATGGCAGATCTCCATAATTTGTAAAAATTTTGAAAGGTTCTCAAACCAGTATTTTTTTTTCAAGTGTTGCGTTCATTTTACAGTTTCCACAGAAAATAAATAAATACATTAAAGGTCAAGTTTTATATATATGGCTGACCATATTTAATAGAAAAAAACTACTATTCTCACAAGTTTTCACTATACCCCCCTACAAATAATACCTGCACTGCCTGGCTAAGACTCGCTCCCAGTATGAGCAATCAGCAGCACCTCCTGCCATTGTTCCCAGAAGATATGGGTTGATCTCAATCACCTTCTTTACTGTCTGGGAGGCTGGAAAGTTTAAACTTTGATGACTTAATATAGACACAAGTATGATATTGTGATTTTGTTTCCTGATTAGTTAGTATCTCTAAGTTTCTTCAAATCAGCTTTTTTAATGTCAATCTGTTGTTGAAAAAATTAATCTCAAATAAAAAAACAATTACAGGAAATGAAAACTAGTGATACCCGCATATATATGGTAGTGTTCCAAAAAATAAAGAATTTATCTAACAATTCTTTTACAAGGCTGAAAATGACCCTATTTTTTCATGTACCAACACAAGTCTTTTGAAGAGACTGACCCTCAAACTGACAAAAAAGAATTTCCAAGAATTAAAAAAGCATTCATTCAAGGCTATGCCATTGTGCCACTTCTATGTCATCTCTGGCATTCTTTCATGGGGCCGATAAGACACATAAAAAACCCAAGCAAATAAAGTGATTGCTATGACTTAAGACTGAATTGAGCATATCCTGAACTTACCAAATCAAGTAGACTCAATGTCAAGAAATCATAAAATGTGTCACTGGCAGGCAGAAATGTGAAATGTCTCAATGATTTTGATTAACTTGGACACCAATCAAGTGTACATGGTGTATCAGAGATAGAAAATATGAACTAAAAAAATGGTATCTTCTGCAAAGACAGTACTGCATATATTTTCAAAGTAAATTTTACATTGATATGGTTACTTGAGCATGAAAATTCAAAGCCCAGTATTAATGGCTTGCACTGCATTCGTCTATGTTTAGTAACCAAGACTGTGATTTGGGAATATAGAAATCTGCAATATTAGCATGATGAATAATTTGGATAAGAATGAATTTGTATGCCAAAAGCCAGACCTGCCAATCCTAACAATACCTTCTCAATAAAGCAATTATTTTCCATATTTTGACCAGTTTTCAGTAAAGTGTAACAAAATATTATATACTGCTATTATCAAGCTTGAAAACATGCATTTAAAAGTCGAGAAGTGCAATTCAAGACTGATGCAACTACAGTAAAAAATGTGATCAAAAGTAAAACTTTTGTAAAGTATACTCTGACTTTATTTACCATACAGTTTCAAAAAATGCATCTTCAAATCCTAATGAATCCCAATAGCTTCTTTCTGTCTCTCAACTTGATGTAAAGTGTAAGATTTTATGTGGGCCATGGTTGGCAACAGCAATCATCTTATCTACCATAAGGAATACTCAAATCTACAAATGATGTCCACTAAACATAACTGTTACCATTCCTGCTTTTTGTTTGCCTTTTTCGACAAGCAACAGCTTGATCGTGCAGACATTTTGCATCACAACATATGTGCAGTCTAAAGCTGTTGAGGTACTCCTGTAAAATTAATCTGGGACCCTGACCAACTCAAATGAATCTAATATGAAACATATATGAATCAAAACAGACAAGTCAGTATCCAATCAGCTTACCTGGATAGGACAAGGTGACCATCAAACCTACAACTAATTAATTACAAGTCCAAGACTCCCAAATGAGCTAACAGGGAGCCATTGGTATTCAGACCTAAACACAAAATAAGAGAATAGTTTGGAGGCATTCTGTTGAGCCACTTTCATTCATCTGAGAAAAAGCGATGGACAATTTGCCTCCACATTTGCTAGCCTAGACATAATTCTATTTCAGCACATCCTAAGAATGTGATCAATAATGTTTGATCATAATTAGCTTTAGCTACACTGTTCTCTAGATTAAGCAAAAGATAGGTTTCCACCTGGCTGCTACGGAAACCATAACACTGCTGGGTGGGAGGGATATCTTTATCTGTTAGTGTATGTCCTATGAAAAGTTATAATGAAGAAGATCAAAACTGGTTAACCTATTCTGAAGAAACTGAAAATAGGTCTTCCACCTAACTGCTAAGAAAGGTGATCAACTCTGGACACAAGTCAGATAGATCGTGTCTCAGAAAATGTTTCTACCAGGTCTAATCAGGGGGTAAACAATAATTCTATAGCCCACCACTACTTTTACTAAGCCAGACCTATACACATTTATATATACATATTTATTTATATATAACAGGGGTCATGCTACCAGGCAAAGTGGTTGACTAAATCGCCTAAAATGTGTAAACTTTGCCTTCTGTTAAGAAAGCAAAAATGACTTTGCCCTGTGAATATTTTTAGAGGCACACTGAATGGCCATGCCATTTGAGATGCTCCCTCCCCTTGGCCAGGTTAGTCCCAGTGTTTTTTTATATATATAGCTTAAAGCAAAATGTACACTGTGAAGCCAGAAAAAAATTGGTGTTGATATCAATTATGCCTCCAAACAAGCTCTTGCATATTCACAGGCATGTGTTTTGATAGCTGACTGACCATTAACAGTTTCCTGAGCAAGTTAGCAACTATTACTACCTGATTTCTGCAAGTTATCCTTTGATGATATAACATATAAACTTGCTTTAAATAGCAATGTATGTATATAGCAAATTGAGTTTTAAGAATAGAATCAGTAATATTTTAACTGTTGTGTGTACAATATTTTCTTGATAAAAATCTAATGTGAACAGTAATGGCAAACTGCTAGTTTGGGAAGTACCATTTTATTAAATTGTCTCTTTTAATAAACCATTGGGCAAATATATTCAGAAAAATATAAAATTTGTAAGAAAGCAGAGACTAGATATTATGTTAAAAAAGATTTAGCTTTAAAATGTAATTATGTAGATCATAAATATACATGCTATACTGTGGAATTCATTGAGACACTGGAAGGTCATGGTTGTATTCTGTGTTTACAAATTTTTGTGAAAATAAAAAAAAAACCAACAGCAAAGCAAATACTATTTCACGCATGCCTAATGTTACACCAAGTACATAGGCAAATAATAACATCTTACATCTGCAATCCTATCAATAAATTGTAGTAACAAAGCTATAAAGTGAATGGTTACATTAAGAAAACCTCCTCTTTCTAAAAATAGATGCACTTGCATGTTGGCTGTGTTGATTTGGTTGGATAAAAATGGTTTAGTTCATTCATATACTATCTTTAATTCTTCAGTCTCTTGTGAACAGTCAAGTTCAAGTTTTATTGGCACCCAAGAAATTAAGATAAACAGTATGATCTGAAAGAGGTGTGCATTTTCTGTCATGTACAGGGGTTGTTTCAAACAGGTTTGAGTCTAGGATATGTAAGAAAGCTTGCCAGTAGCTTCTCGTGGGTCGGTGGTTCTTTCCGGTGATTTCCCGGTTTCTTCCTCCACTATTAATACTGGCCGCCATGAATAGCCTATCATGTGCTGAAAAATGGCGTTAAGCCCAACAACAACAACAAAATCAAACAAGTTCAGAAATATTTTCAAATGTCATTTTTTAATGAACTTTTAGAAAGTAAAATATATCTGTGTGTTCTCTTTATTTTAATTATGCTCTCTATTTCCTAGTATTCATATTTGCATTTAACATTGGATTTAAGCAATACTTTATTTTGAAGTAGAAAATTTAAGTTATTTTGTCCATATGACTCTAAGAGAGAATAATGGAAACCACATTGTAACATATTTCAAGTGAATAACCATATTACATTATCATAATTGCAAACTTAATCAACTACCCTTAATAAATTTTTGTTATTTTTTTTTTTACACTTTCTAAATGTTCACAATAATTACACTTTCAAAGATTCCTAAACTGGTTTTGAAACAACCCCTGTACTATGCAATTTAGGGGCAAAAGCACACCTTTTCAGATCATACTGTTCATCCTCATTTCTTTGTTGTGGATAAAACATTACCATAACTATTCATATGTAACATGCTAAAATGATTAAAATTACAAACATGGCTCCTTTATAGTCTGTATATGAACTTAAACCTTTGTTTCCAACAGAATCAATACAGACATGAGTGCATCTATTTTTAGAAGGAGGGGTTTTAACAATGTAATCATTCACTTTATATAGCTTCATTACAACAGTCTACTGATAGGATTGTAAGCTTATGATTTATTATTTTTCTATGTACTAGTATTTTAGGCATTGGTGAAATAGTACTTACTTCGCTTTATTTTCCATATTTTCACAAATGAGTCAAATAAGAAAACAACTTTTGATCTTACAATGTTTCTCATGAATTCCATGTTTTTATCATCAGTTTTTATCATCAAAGGTCAACATGAAAAAATCGGACCATGTCAGTTGCAATAATTTAATAGGGAAGCAGTTAATGGCTAATCAGCTATTAAAACACATGCCTGTGAATGTGCAAGAGTTTGTCAGCATAATTGATATCCAAAGTAGGCCTAGCTACTGATGGCTTGATGAATACATTTTGCTACAATGTCATACTAGAATTAACTTAGCTAAGGTGAGGGGGCATCTTAGAAAATATGGTTAGTCAATATACCTCTAAAATAATTCACAGGACAAAGTCATTTTTGCTTTTCCAACAGAACCAGCAAAGTTTACATTTTTTAGGTGTTTTAATTGCCTAATTTGCCTGGTAGCATGATCCCATAAGCTCCAGCAGCCATTGTAAACATGAAGCAGAAAATACAGTACACAGGTTCCAGATTGCCTACTCAAGACAGAAGGTGAAGACACAGGGTAATAAAATTAAAATTCTACTAAAATCCCTTTAAAGAGTAAGGAACTGAAAATTTAAACAAGTTACAATGATATAAAGTCTGCAATTTTGATCTCCACCATATCTACCTATCTTTTTTCACTGATCAAACATGAAATAAAAAAACCCCCACATCTCTCTTACTTTGCCCAGCTTCTGAGTTCTCCTGTTTCCACTTACCTATGTAAGGTCCTGCCGTAGCTCTGGAGTCCACTGCCACCACAACTCCATGCTGGAACTTAAATGCAAGGGTTGTTGTACCATGGTCAAAATGGATCTTCACATTGCTGTCCTTTTCTGTGAAGTATTTCAAGTTCTCTAAGGGCTAAAAACAAAAACCAGATTTTCACCTATATTGTAAATTCATAAGCTTGGAGCAATTCTTTGCAGGTAAATTTATCTGTTTTGAAATTAGGAAAATGGCTCTCTAGTAAATATATTTCTAAACCATATTTTCTGTATGTTTGAGGACACTGCTCATGGAGACCAGTTTGTTTTTTTAAAAATAAATTAATGTTTTATGCCTTGTCATTTTGGACAACATTTTAAAGATTTTTATTAATGCATTAATGTTTTCAGACACAAATATTGTTCTACTCCCTCCTCCCCAAAAATTTCTTGAATTCAAGAAAACACCATTTCTTCTTTCTAACTGTAGAGTGTTCTATCTTTGATTTTCCTGAGTCAAGATTTTCAAATTAGCACCTGTGGCAGCCAAAATGTACTTAAGATCTGCATAATTTCTATCAGAACAAACCAAACAACATTAAAAGAACTTTAGTGAAAACCTAATGCCAATATGAAAATCTATTAAGAAAAATTAATAAGATACTTAATACATTCATTGTGTAAGCCATACTAGATGTCTGCAGGGTACCATTTGCATTTAGGTGCAACTAGATATTATAAAAAGTACTTTGGTGAAAACTTGGTTATAAAGAAGCCACAAAAGGAAGTTCAAGAGGACTTGCCATAATTTAAGCCAGATCAGCATTCTTCTCATTCAGGACCAACTAGACACAAGTCTTTGCTTGAAAAGAAAAAGTTGATAGGACTTTTCTTTTAGGATGAGTAGCAATAACTAGACTTTCAAAATTGCTGCCAAAGAGATTAAACTGGATGTCAGATCAGCAGTATTTTCTTTGATACCAACCAGATAGACATTGAGTCCTCTGGTGAAAACAAAAAGATCTCTCTTCCCCCCCCCTCTCTCTCTCACACACACACACACATATATATATACACTCACATACATACATACATACATACATACATACATACATACATACATATACAAATTGGCAGACATTGGGAAGTAAATTCTGGTTCCTTTTTACTGGTACTGAAAGGATATTTGAAGATAAAAGATAAATTTAAATGCTGGAAAACTTTTTTAAAGCTAAACAATCTAGTGCTTTGTGCATGGACACCAATGACCCAGCAGAAAGTACATATAAAATCACAAATGAACATTCAGCTGACTATATGATCATTAACACTGATGAAAACTCTGGCATATTTTGATCTCATTCCAATATGGACTGTCAATAATAAGAGGGTTAAAAGTGAAAAAATCTGCAGAATAAAATAAAAATATCTCAGTTAATTCCAAGCAGTTTCCATTTCAAGAGATGAGTCTCCTATGATAACTTTTCCTGACATGAGGAAGCTAAAAAAAAATACACTGAAAGTATAGATTGCAAGCGTACAGGAAATGGGTTGGAATGATAAGACGATGCTACTGTGGATTAAAGTATTTTATCTCAAGTGCACACCTTAATATTTTTTTAAATTAAAAGTTTGAGTGAATGTTCTTACATGTAATTTTCCAATGATTTATGACTACAAAATAAATGACAAATCTCAAAACATATCGTGCCAAAAAAAATTACTTTAAAAATGAATATATGGTGTCCCAACAAATATTGTGTCACAATATATACTGTAAATATGATACTGGTGGCAAAGCTATCAAAGCCAAAAAGATGGTCTTTTTTTAGCACTACTAGTGCATTAAGTACTATTATTTTCCTTTCTAATGCATTACTATTTGTTTTTGGTAATGTATATTTCATACATTTTTTTATACATAAATCATAAGCAATAACAAGAGTCCCTAAGAATGATCAGAACCCAGTTGTGCAGTAGATGCTCATGTTTCTATCAGTAACAAGCGGAAAACTAATGAGGACAACCTATCTGTTCCCAATTTACACAAAATTTCACTTGCTTGGAATGCCATGAAAGCTGGAAATGTCAAAACCAAATTAAGTTGAAGAAAGTTTCTTTAACAAAATGAATAAAAATATATTAATATTAAAGAAAGTGTTTAGATAGCTTCATTTTGTTCAAGATTCTTGTTATACTTTTAACCAATTTCGTTATTCCTGGCTTCCATTGCATTTCAGCTAACTGAACTGGAAGCCAATGGAACCTGAAAACATCTCCATTAGTTTGTGTAATAATCTGAATATATCAGAAAAAGGCATTAAAATATTATGACTTTAATTTGTAGAAAAAAATCCATTTGGGCTGCCAGGAGTTGGAGATCTTCCAGAAAAATTGACTTATCGTTCAAATGTTAATCAATATCAGAACAATTTACACAGTGCTATTATTTGGGCAGTAAGCCTTCAACATTTTATACTGTAGGACTAAGGGGTGGTGTAGTCCTACAATATAAGCCCCATCACCCCTATATTTTTCTTTTGGGTGGTTGATGGGTCTTACTTTCTGACTAATGGCGCTGTGTAGCATGTTCTAATGTCGATTAACAGAGTAACAAAAGTAAAATTTTCAGGATTATTACACACAACTGCCAACCAATAATGATGCTTTTCTACAAAGTAAAGTTAAGTTTTTGTCAGACTTTACTTACCCTAATATTTTGTTTCTAAAAAATTCAAATTCTCACAAAAGAAATGGACAGTTTTCAAGTTTCAGTGGTCTAAATTTCAGTTGGCTGGAAAGCAATGAAAGCCAGGAATGCAGAAATAGAGTTAGGTTGAAATATTTTTTAACAAAACAAATAAAAAATATATTATGCCTATTGGAACTATAATAGGGATATCGGAAACACTTAAATATGCATATATGGATGCAAACTTTTGATTTGAGACAAATAAAATTGCAAACACGGGAGTCATTGGTATGCAGAATTCTTTTGCAAAGATGAAAGTTTTGTGGCAGAATAAATATGTTCTAATCACTATGAAAACTCAAGCAATGCTTTTATTTAATTTGTTGCTGACATCTTTGATCAAAGGTCCCCCACTTGATTTAATGAAGGTGCATGTTATTGAAGGCGCAGCTGAAGGCTCCCTTTGAACAACCAAACAAATATCCTTTTGTTATTGCTGTGACAACATCAAATAATTGTAGAACATTGAGATAATTTTGTAAAAAAAATTCCTGAGTATATATTGTTGCTTCAGAGGTAATCAGTGTTCATTGAAGTTGTAGCAAAACTTTTTTGTTTTTTTAAAATTGTCATCGTGTGGTCGGTCGACTGTAGTCATTTCACATTCAGAGTTGGTTAATTGTAGCTAGTCAGTTGCATGGCTATTTTGATTGTTTTACAGCATACAATAAATATCAAGGCCAGATATCAGTTAAAGGGGATTATGATATAACAGTGCACTGTTTGGGTGGTTTGTCAACATGAAACAAGGATTTGTTTATGTAACGATAGATTTCAATGCATTTTTATATTCCAGTTTGTGGTTTCCTGTCATGTTGCCTTTGAATTTCTCCACTCCAAACCCAATACTGTATACAGGGGTCAAGCTAGACTTAAATTGTAGGGAGAAGTGACTTTTCCTTTTGGTCAGAAGAGAGAAAAGTATGAGCTAAACAGGGAGAAATGGGAGTTAATACCGAAACAATAAACATGACATATATATATATATATATATATATATATATATATATATATATATATATATATATATATATATATATATATATACACACACACACACAAGAGAGAGAGAGAGAGAGAGAGAGAGAGAGAGAGAGAGAGAGAGAGAGAGAGAGAGAGAGAGAGAAAGATGCATCATCTTATTTTACTGATGTGCTCTATTTCTTGGTTTGCTTTTAGCAGTTTTGAGCAAAGCCTTTTTTACAAGTTCAAAAATATGTGTTATTTGTGAGTATCAATATATTTTGTATGTGTATAAAAAAAATTTATATTTATACCCATTCTATTCATACTTAGTATATGTATTTTTGAATTGAAGTAAATGCAGTGTATTTTGGCTGTATGAGTATGACTTAAAAATCACATCTGAAGATATACATTGTAATTAATTTATACTGATATAAATAAGAAGATTGGTAATAATGCTTAATAAACTACCACTGAATTATTTTATTTTCTTAAGTTTTGTGTACAATTGCAGTTAAAAAGATTTCTAGCATTCTTTGAAACAGCCCCTAATACATGTATATAGGAATAAATGCACAAGTGACTTCAAGCCATACAGTTCTTCCTGATTTCATTGTTCCCGATAAAACATTAATGTAACTATTCATAGATAACACACTGAAGCACTAAAGTCAATATATAACTAAACTGGACCCCTTTTTACCCCTAACAGAAAATCCAAGAATTGGTCTTGCACAGAGCGAGTGCATCTATTTTTAGATGGAGGAGGGCTTTTCTTGAACTACACACTTTCTTGCTTCATTACAAAAATCCATTAAAAGTTCTGCATATGTATGGTTTGTCTACCTACTGGTAATAATGACATGGATTGGTTAAATATTATTTGCTTCATTACTATATATATTTTTCGTATTTTCACAGTTTAATGTGGTGGTAAATCAAATATGCAGCGATGTCTGCCATTAAAATTTCATTTACGGTTTCAAACTGATTTTATACAGAAAATATGCTGATACGGCTGTTAAAATCTCTATTTATTAAAAACTGGATATAAATTAGAAAACGCTCTTCACTGATCATATTTTTAAAAAGCAAATTACTATTTGCATATTGATGTTTAAATTTTTGAAACAGAATTTGGTATAATATCATCATAGGGCCAACTTCATGAAATTAAGCAGTGATATCTTGCTCCGGAAAAGGGTTAATGGTCAGCTAGCTATTAAAATTTGCATGTGAATGTGCAAGAATTTCTTTGTCGCCATAAACTGATAGGTATCAACACTATGTAAATACATTTGGTGTTGGGTTACAGCAGTGCCAGAACTTACTGGCTTCAACGAGGGGGCATCTCAGTCATAATCTACAGTCATATTATGTCCGAAAAATCAAAGGACAAAGTTGTTTTCGCTTTCATAACAGAAAAAGGCAAAGTTTATGCTTATCAGGTGACTTTCTCGCCCACTTTGCATGGTAGCGTGACCCCTGCTGTATATACAATTTTAATCAGTCAAAAATTTTGTCACTAAAAATATAGCTAGATGGTATATTTTGTCACCAATAAGGAAAACAAAATCGCAATTTGCAACATCGGCAAAGCCAAGAGCCATCACTATTCTTAATTTCATTTTCGATTGTAGCTGTATAAGTATCAAGACACCAGACAAAATGCTGTTTGCAAGTTTTAAGAAGTATTTTGGAGTTAAATGGAAAAATGTCAAAGATTTCAAGGAGATTTAGAATCATGCTAATGTTGCCTGAACTGATATTTCGGATGTGACAATAGGCAAGTGTAAGAAAGTATGTGATGCCTGGCTTAGTGTTTGGAATCAAAACTTTCCTTGGATTGACAAAATTCATTCTGATGGACAAACAAGAGCTATATGCCAGTGGTGTAAAGAATGTGGGAAATTAAACTCGATGGCAACTACCGGTTCTTCAAATCTGCAAAGTTCCACATTTTCTAGGCATGAGACATCTAGAGACCACCTGCTTGCTGCTCATCATGCAAAACAATGCAAATCAAATGTTCAACATGTAAGTAATAGTTTTCTTTCTTTCTAGCTTTCCTTGCTACTAAAAGTATTATAACTTCTGTTATGTAATGGGTATATGTGAACATTTACTTTTTAAACTGTATTCAGACCAAGGGTGAATGACCTCCGACTTCATTGGTATGTACAGTAATAGCTGCTGTAACTTATAATAATATGTCAAGTCAGTCAGTGATTCTTGTTTTAAGCCATCATTCATTACAGTTAATTTAAGAACATTTATAATTTTGCATAATTATAAATTAACATACAAAGTAATTTAAGTAACAGGCAGAAATGTTTTTTTTTTTAAAAAATAATATTTTTACGGACATCATCATGTAATAAATGCACTATTTTTTTAAAAATAACATAATGTTCATCTTTTTAAATTTAATAAGTATTAATGAGAAGTATTGGAAAAATACCTTTTTCAAAAATTACAACTTTTATCTATATCATCTTGCAATGTATACAAAATACTCAATAATTTAACATTTTTTTCAATTATAAACCAGTGACATCCATGGCATTCAAGAGAGGATTGAGTGTGCAGAACAAAATCAAGATGAAGGGAAGGTCCAGAATTAAACATGAGACCTGAACGCAATTGATGTGAGTCAAAGAAGAGGGACCTAGTGTGGAGGAATACGATCCAAACCAAAGCATCAAAAAATTTTTTTTAAATATGACATAGAAGAAAGTTAACTATACTATATTGTATTTAAGAATAAGATATATGTACATGATGATAATTTTAATACATACTTTTTTAAAGGATAATAAATAAGTACCAATAAATAAAACTAAAAATGTTTTGCCTGTTTATTCCTGGCATTTTAATGGATATTCAGCCACTTCTGGGACGAGACTGCAACTTTTGCTGCTGGGACTACTATTTTTGCTAAGTCAGGTGTCCTGAACTCCTAGTTTTAAAATCCTAGTGAGACCTTTGTATAAGCAAAGTTTCATTTTGTTCAAGAAATATATCCTCCACATGACCTACTCTGTCATATCATGGCACGTCGCAAATGCATGTCAGCAGAACATGAAAATGCATTCATTTGCTAGTGTCATATTTTGTTTCCACCAGGATAAAGACAGCTCAGTATATTAATTACACATAAATTAGTGGAAGAATGTTGGTATAGGCTGACAAGTGTGTACGATATTCATGAAACTTTGACTACTTGTTGCAAGGTCGTTGACATTGGAACACACAATGCAAGACCGTTATTCGAGTTGTAAGACGTAGCACTAAAACAAAAACATGTGCTATGCCTTATATGTAGGACTATAGTCCTAGTATATCAACCTGTTTTTGCCACCCTAGCAATTTCAATAATAGAAACCTTAATGCAATAAAAAAAGTGCAAGGAATTTAGTCAATTCATTCATTGATTTATATTTTCAAACCTGACTCTAAGTAGAATGACCTTAACACTGTCATCATCTGCATGCTTTATGCTTAACGGAAATTTTCAATATAATAGATGGACATGCTTGAGACCCATTTCCAGTTCCTGGACAAGTCCATCTTTAGCAAAGGGGTGTATGCACAACTATAGATGTACATACATGTCTGCTTCCGATATTTACAATTTCAAATTAAGCAATGGACAAGGATGACAACAACAAATTTGCCTTTCACATGGATTTAACAAGCAGTTTAATTAATTTGTTCATGTATGCAAAGGGATGCAATTCCAAACTCATGGTAAACGTGTTAGTATGGAAGTCCATTAAGCATGAAAGGTGCAAGGAGATGCCAGTACTAGTGTCATTCTGGTCACAATCAGGTTAGAAATTATAAATCAATGATTCAATTGACTTAATTATGTGCACTCTTTTTATCACATTAAACGTTTTAGTTATTGAAATGGTGGGGGTACAAAGCGGATGTAGGTCATACTATGGGTAATGGTGGAATATTCTCTTTACGTTTGTGTACGTTATGAGCGACAACATGCGCCTATTTTGAGCAACTTGCATAGACTCATCAAAAATTCAAATTTCAAAGCGCACGAGTTAGTTACTTTGTGTTACATTCCCCTTTATATTAACAGAAAATGATAAACGTGCCTGTATTCACAGGAGTCTGCAGTTTTATCAATAAAGCACGACGAAATTTCTGACAACATTAAGGTGATTTCATGTCGTCATAAATTTCTGACAACATTAAGGTGATTTCATGTCGTCATAAATTTCGTCGTACTTTATTGATAAAACTGCAAACTCGTGCTGTATTGAACAGATCAGCATGAAATAGCACTTTTTGCTTTACTGGTGTTTGATTCTACATATAATCAGCTATCAATAAACTTACATCGATATTAAATGGTATAGAAAACTTCTCCGAAGATTCAAGTGCATTGTATAAATCAAACGAACTACAAGAAAGCCCTAACGATCTTGCTTGAAAGTCTGTTGACTTCAATCCACAAACGTCTGCCAGCGCCATTTTGACTCTACATTAAATCCGCACTTACAGCGTTCAGTTAGTTATAAATAAATCAAATAAATAGCTAAAGATGATATTTTTCAACAAATATAAAAATGTTTCCTAAGAATATTTTTTTTCAAAACAAAAAAAAAAAACTTTGGTTTCTGGTAAAGAAGTATTTCAAAATTTGTTGGATATTCATTACTTCCGATTTCAAAACCGATCCATCATAAGGTCTTCCCACAACAATTTTAGTGTTTATCAATTGAACCTCAGGTCGTGTTATTTAACAAAGTTTCAAATTTAAATTAAAATATTTATATATGCTTTTCAATTCATCATTCTTCTGTTTTATATATATATATATATATATATATATATATATATATATATATATATATATATATATATATATATATATATATATATATATATATATATATTAAAGGTATGTGTGCGCTGTGACAAAACTTTTTTAATGGGCTTTTTAGACATGGATGTAATTGCTAAAGATAGATATAATAATAAGTTCAGAAGATGGCTGATTCCATTTCTGGCTATGTGCAAACTCCATGTTCAGGTTTCAAACATTATTGGATATGTGAGTGTCAGCCACAACATTTTAAAATGTTTAGACTATTATTTCAACTCAGTAAGCTTGAATGATTACAATTACATCGTTTCCATTTTGTGAATGAAACTTTGTCTCATGGTTCTGATTAGGCAGAAACAATGGCATGAGAAATGTTGTGATTTTTCTTTTCAAATGTGTAGTTTGATGATAAAAACATAATACAAATGAATGAAGAAAACTCTTAAATATCTTTGAACTTCTTTCATGATGATTCTTTCTTTTGAAAAATGCATTGTTTCTTATCCAATTTTTCTAAAGATCTGGAGTCCTAGAAAGGAATCTATTTGCAGGTCTCTAAAAACTGGTTTTATGATAATGATGATGATGTGGAGGAGGTGGAAGAGCTGATGATAATGATGAGGAGGAGAAGGCAGAGAGGAGGAGGATACAGGTGATTGTGATGATGAATAACATAAATAAAAATAACAATAATAATAATAATAATAATAATAATAATAATAATAATAATAATAATAATAATAATAATAATAATAATAATAATAATAATAATTATTATTATTATACTAAGCATCATCATCATCATCATCATCATCATCATCATCATTGTAACCCAAATTTGGTGTGTGATACTGCTTAATCTCTCATTTTACATACATTATGCACATTTGGTGACAGTAACATAAATGTTTGTATAATGAGATCACATATATCATTGTTAGGTCATATTAAAACCCTGGAAATCCAGCTTTGATGTGTAATGTACAGTCATGTTCATAATGTAATCAAGATAACAATAGGTGAAAAGATGGTATATAGTTTTGATTAAATTTTTAAACTTAACACACAGTGACCATGATGCACACAAAATGTAAGTTTGATGTACATATATAGATGTGTGCACAGCTCAGACAGGATGAATATACCGACAAAATGTATTGCATCAAAAGTACAAAGTATCAATTTGGTGGTATTAGGTGAAATGGTGATGGCATTATTGCATGGTCAGTCTCTTACAACCCCCCCCCCTGTATTAAATAAACTTGCAAATTTTACTACAGTGACCAAATATTTGTGTGTGACACATGTTCATACCACAAAAAATAAATAATGTAAAGTCAATAGGTATGCTACAGCCAGAATAGAAAGGATGGATACAATTTTTAAGCAATTCTAAAAAAATTCTGAAGGGTAGATCACTGTTACTCAGCTGTGGTGCACAACATTCAATAATTCTAATATATACTTTAAGGCTGTTTTTAGCAATAATAAAATTATTTATATAAACAATCTTCAATAAATCAAATGTATATTTGGCAGCAAGAGTTGCCAAGATATTATTTGTTAACCAATTTGTCAACCATTTTGTAAGAAATTATGGATAGGTAAACTTAATAAGGTACTTTGTTCATGACACATGTTTATTTTAAGATGCACCACTTCGCACGTTTGATCTTTGTATGTTAAATTGTATCAAATTTATAACTACAATTTATTGTATCAAATTTATAACTACAATGGACAGACACTCTCTCGAGTAATTATTATTATTATTATTATTATTATTATTATTATTATTATTATTATTATTATTATTATTATTATCAACATCATTATTATTAACGAAATCTTACATCGGCACGTTGTTCCGATCCAAAGTGTATTGCAAACTGGCAACTGGGGAGCTATTCATTTTTCTTCTTTTGTTTTTGTTTTTTTTTTTAAACGTCGTACCATTTCCGGTGAACAGCTGTTCAACATGAGAGAGTATTTGGATACTGTATTATCTTTAATTGCATTGTTTGTTTGTGTGATTTTATTCATCGCTCTAGGTAATTGTTCAACTTGAGAATCACAATCACTATTATTCACGTAACAAGTATGCATGCAAGCTATAAACTAGATATCCGCATTAAAGTTGAAGGCGACAATATAATTGAGCATTTCTTAGATTTGTTTAATAGATTTATGTAAAGTTATTGTTATATTTTATACTGGATTATATTTAAATATTACTCAATAAAACTTGTATACTACTCAAAACAATACCATATGCATATATTTTCTTGAATTATTTTGGATCATTATTTCGTAGATCCGAACATCCGGGTAATGAACAAGAGTGCTCTCTCTCTCTCTCTCTCTCTCTCTCTCTCTCTCTCTCTCTCTCTCTCTCTCTCTCTCTCTCTCATAGATACGCCAGCTTACGCCTCCCTCTGGGTGAAACATTAACCTCTCGACCATTATTCGAAGGCAGTTAGTTAGACCAACGGGCATGCTATCAATATTGTTAAATTAAAAAATGTATAAAACGTGGAAAATAAATAAGTAATGATGTGTAAGTTCCAAATTATTTATTGTGCTAAATTTATGATTTAAATAGAAAAACTCTTTGATATTAAAATGAGAATATGCTACACACTACCTAACTCTTTACTATATCCTGGAAAATAAATTGTCAGAAAACTGGAAAGGGCTTTTGTTTCTTAGACTTTATTATGGTCAAATTTTTATCTAATGTTCAATACTGTTGCTTCATAGACTTTTAAAGTTAAAGACAAAGAATTATATTATTATAAGAATCTCCTGAAATGAACTTATAAGTTTCTATGTTCATATCCTGCCATGCAGTCTCGGTCAGCAACAGCAAGAGTCACCCAATGATGATGTAGATCATCAAAAATGCCTAGAGACAGGAAAACATTTTATTTTTTAATTAATACATTTTATTGACAGTTATATGGATTAGGTATATAGACACAATCAGATGTGATCAAGGAATTAGAAGAAAGGAACTAGGTAATAAAGCAACAAAAGAACATTCAGTATTAAAACCAGTTTGAATTTTAGTTTTGAAAATGGTTGTCCATTTTTAAATTAAACTTTTTAAAACTAAATTTACGTTTCGTATGTATTATATTTATAGGTTACTGCATTTGTATGGGAAAATATGAACGGGTTTTTCGGATGTAGGTTACTGCATTTGTATGAGAAAATATGAACAAGTTTTTCGGATGGCTATACTTTAAGACCTTGGGAGTACAGTATATCCATCTGAAAAAACGAGTTCATATTTTTTCATTCAAATGCAGTAACCTTTTTATTATAATATCATTCTTGTTTCATTACCAAAAATTTAATAATAAAATTCACAACCAATTATATTCAATAACAATTTATTATTTTATTATTAAAATAATAAAGTTCATATTCATAAATTGCTTCAATGCACAAATAATAGCATTCATGCGCATATAGCTCCTCCCACCGACTGTTAAACTTCATAATGTGCCGCGTGCTCACATGCATCACACATGGAGTGCATTATGAAGGTGTTAAGTACATTTTTGACCATTTTTATTAACAGCTAAAGAAGACAGTTTATGGGTATAACTTGCATTTAATTGTGATGCCCCTGTATAGCGTCTATATCTAGCAAAATCTGAAACATTTGTATCAAAAAAGTAAAAGCAGAATGTGCCAAAGTAGTTTATATGTGTCAGTCTATGAAACATTTGCTGGTATGTGGCCGTCCTTGAAATATCTGCTTTAGTTCTTTCATAAAAAATTATTTACATTAGAAAATAATTTCTTTGCACGTGGGGTGCATTATGAAGGTGTTCAATATCGTGGAATATTGCACAATTTTGACAATGTAAAGTTAACAGTGAAAAAGATGAGCATATTATATGTGTGTGTGTGTGTGTGTGTGTGTGTGTGATAATATGACAAATATATATAACAGTATGTTGTTCGCTAACTAACAATGGATACAATCTGTGAAAATATCATATATCATTATGACTATATTTTAATTTATTTTTAATGTTAAAACAAATTACTTTGCTATACAAAATGTATTTTTTTCCTCTCATACAAAGTAAAAACATTTACCTGGAGAGGTGATTAGACAGAAATACAAATCACCGTACTGCCTACTGGAGTGGTGACAATTTACATGGTCGTTTTCCCGAACAGCTGTTGGAAAATTGGAAGGACAATCATCGGTGTCTATAAAGTTTAATTTAACCTTGTATTGGGTTTTTTGCTGAATTATCAAGCTGATGAAAATAATTCTACACCATTTACAAAACTGGTATTGATACTTGGCACAGCGTGTAAACTGCTCAACTGGCACTGCGTGTAATATTTTCAATGGATGCTAGGCGTTGATAGGAGAGGCTTTACCTATGCAATAACCCGGATGTTGTATCTAAGACTGTTGTACATCACGTCAGATCCATGAATTAACAGCAATCAACCATCATATGGGATATGAGTTGTTTTCACAAACATTACGATTGTGTAAAAAAAATACCCAAAATGGAATGTGCGCGCACCTTGCGCCACCATTTTGAGTCCCTAACAAACCTTTGTCAACATTAGTCATCACGTATATTCACGATAAAAATCTGATATCGTCGGATATTCAATTCATAGTTATACATAGATTATATTTTAAATTAGAGCCTCAATAGCACAAAAGTCAAATAATAAAAATTAAAAAAAATGGCCTGAACAAAGCAGACAGCCAGTAAGAGCATTGAGACTACTACAAAACTCAAATGATAAATTAGAAAAAAAAAAGACTTGAAGTACAACAAAAACAATCTTAAAAAACAAGTGATTACTACTCACAGTGGATTATTGCACATGAAAAATGAACATAATAAAGAAATTAGGAATAGAGAATTTCTTCAATGTGAAGAGAATTTATAGAGAAGAGGGCTCCTTTCTCGAATGCTATTATAAAGAAAGGACACAGTTTTTGTATATGTCAGACATCCCTAGAGAAAACCTACCATCAACAACTGATGTAATGGTAGCCATGAAGGTACAATATCCAGAATCCATAGAGAGGACATTTGCAATAAACAGAGCTGGGAATAGAGGATACATAATAAGACCAAGAGGGAAAACACCAATACTACCAATTGGTGAAATGAAAATCAAAAACCTTCGGGTCACAGTAAAGGAACCCAACCCAATTAAGAAAAATTCAAAAAGCAAACAGGAGA
The DNA here is from genome assembly GCA_016746295.1 of Potamilus streckersoni. Lineage (NCBI taxonomy): Eukaryota > Metazoa > Mollusca > Bivalvia > Unionida > Unionidae > Potamilus > Potamilus streckersoni. Next base: position 23,717 of record JAEAOA010002272.1, on the reverse strand, counting down.
CTTATATTTAAACGACATACCACTGGAAATACCAAAAGAAAGAGTCAAAGAACGATATGAGGAAAAATTTCAAATCTCAGTAATTAATGCAGGATTAGACAAAATTCCAGGCACATCAATATACAATGGAAACATGGTGTATGATGTAGAAAAGTCAAATTGAAAGAAGTGAAGAAAGCTTTTTACTTACTTGGATTTCTAGTTAAATCATGGTATAAAGGCTGCATATTTCATAGAGAGTGTAGAAAATGTCAAGAAAACGTACAATAACAACAACAACTGTCCAAGTAACAAAAACAAAGACAGATCAATACACTGACTCAAGATCAGTTGCAACATTCCCAAAAACAAAAAGAACAATAGCAACAACAACAACAAAATTAATAGCAAGTACAAGAAGTGAAACAACAAAGTCAAGAAAAGATCTTGCAACACCTACAGAATCCAAAACCAAAGCAAACTACAGTACAACAACAACAAAAGATGCCTAACCAAATTAAACAGATACAGAATTCTTCATCCCAACTATCTAGAACCAAAATGACTACAACAGAATCAACAACTGAGACAACAACAGACGATGCTGATATGGAAACTGAATGGAGAGTTAAAGAAAAATGAGAGAACAAAAAAAAGAAGAAAGAAGAAACGAGAAACAAAACAGAAGGAAGAGACTTACTCCATAATGATGAAACAATAAATGAAACATGGTGTTATGAAAAAAAAAATGTACAAGTAGAACAAAGCAGAGTAGATCTTTACCCAAGTGAAGAATCAGGCCAATATTGCTGTGGAAAGAACAAGAAAGAACAAAACAGAATAGATCTTTACCCAAGTGACATATCCAAACCAGACATATGGAAAAATAGATTTACTTCAAGAGGGAAAAAATTTGCCTTAATTTTTAAACAATAAAGAAAGAAAAAATTTAAACTTATAGCACAATCATTACATAAGGCAGGAGGGCCTCCCTAAATGGTCTGAAATCAACCAGGGTGATCACCCTCTGAAAAAAAGAAAGTCAAAAATAAAGCTGGAAGTTCCCAGGCTGTTATTACAATATTGTAATTTGATTTTTAAAAATTATCTTATCATGTCCCCAAGATTGTCAGAGAACAATCCTCAGGATATAATATCAGTTGCAGATTTAAAAACTTAAAAGCATGTTTTTTATGCTAGAACTTTTATGTCCATATATTTTTCATGAAAGCAAGTACTTGTGCCAGACAAATGACAAATCAGTTTAAATTAGTATGGTTAATGTTGTATAGTCAGTTGAGATGATAGATGGAGGATGATATTGAATGAAAGAGAGAACTATTCAAAGATTTTTCATCCTCAATGTGCATGACTTGGCATCAGATGTTGGCACTGAATATTTTTAAATTCATATTGAACTATGAACTATGACTATATTAATGATAAACTTTTTAACTTCAACAATAAGCCAATGCTATATTTCTCATGTAAATTGAAAATCATTACATGGTGCACTTGTTTCCGTATTGATTTGTTTATATGTGTATTGATGGATCTGTTTGTATATGAAATAACAAAGATGTTTGAAATGTCATAGTTTAATTGAATAAAAAATGGGTGAAGTCATAAATTTGGTTTTGTGTGGTTGACATACATTACAGAACATGGTGTATTATGATATCCCTATGCCTTCATAATGATGTGGGAAGAACAATGCTGTTAGGTGTTGGTTTGTGTGGCTAAGGAATCAATATTGCTAAAATGAAAGTGAACTTGTTTTATGACGTCAAGCGAAAACAATAGATTGGTCTTCATATATCACCAGATATCTGACAAGCTTCTAAGTACTTGACACATAACAAAATACCTGATTTCTGATTTATACAACTTGTCTGAAACAACTTACTGTGCTGGTATGTAGACTAGACATTTTACATTTCAAGGCTTGTCTACATTCATCCAGTCTATAATCATCAGACATGGTATTTGTTTAGTTTATCAATTATTCATCTTGCATATAATCCATTCGTATATTAAATTACTCATTCTTTTTCTTCCACAATTAACACCTCTTATTTCTGTCATGACTGTTGGCTTGACTGAACTTACAAAGATTTAGGAAGGGGGATGTCCAAGTCTATAGCAAGCACATAGGTGGCTGACGAGCTGGTCCATCTGTTTTGTTCAAAAGTGGCAGTGGCCCGGTGATCTGTACATCACTAGCTTTCATGGTCTGCAGCTTGTGATGCCCATTGCTGGTGGTCGATGCTACAGATGGTAAAGGTCTTTTTCAAGGAGTCGTTATATCTCTTTTGATGTGGCCAGTGGACAGCTCACCATACAATGCGATCTTTGGCAGGCGATCATTCTCCATCTGGAGACGTGCCATGCCCAGCATACCTGTATCTTCGAAAGCATAGCCTCTGCATTGGTGATCCCTGCTTGTTTGAAGACTTTAGTGTTGGTGACAAAGTCATTCCAGTGAATGTTGAGGATGGTGCGGGGGCAGCGCTGATGGAAGCTTTCAAGGACGCAGAGGAGGCAGTTATAGGTGATCCATAATTCGGCACCACATAGGAGAGTGGTCAGTATGGCAGATCTGTAGATGCTGATCTTTGTCTTTCTTGAGACTGGCGTTGTACCTCACTAATTTATAGAGTCTGCAAAAGGCACTGTTTGTCGATCTTGGCATTAGAGGAGATCACACAGCCCAGGTAGGTGAACTGGTTGACTGCTTTCAGATCTGTCTGGTCAATGAAGATGCTTGGTGGCCAGGACTCTTCCTTAGGTGCAGGCTATTGAAGTACTTAAATATTTATATGCTACCTCCAGACCAAGGAGTTGGCATGCTTCTGATTTCTATAACTTATGTTGCATTTGAAATTTCAGCCAATGATAGAGTACAAGTCACATAGCTGCATACATGTGTCATTTTGGAGAATTGATTCTCCATACCTTTAAATGGCATTTATTCAATTTATTTCATGCCTTGTTCATCAAAATTACATTGAAAATTATTTTATACAAGTTTCTCAAAAAATGCTTAAAGGCAAATTCAATGATAACATACTTAGACAGTTTTAGGCACAGTCAAACAATCAGGATGATCTCACATAATGATCATGTTGTTAGTCTCTGCATTGTAGATCTGTGATGGCTATTATCTGTCTACATGTGTCATTCACTATATCTGTACGCTCTTGTGAGGATTTTAGGCATCTTGCTTTTCTTCCTCTTAATGGATTGGCTAATTATTTGAGTTCCTTGACTTGGCAGTAGATGGTAATAAGGATATCATTGGTCTGGGTCTGCAAGATGTCATTTATTTTCATACCTCTACATACAGCAGTCATCTATTTTATATGTCTGTGCTTTTAAGTTGTTAATTTGCTTAAGATATCTGTAATGAATCTATATAGCTATATATTTTTATATGCAAACATGCATGCATGACTGCTCTGGTGGCCTAGGTGGTTAGAGCCTCCGTCTTAGATGCAAGAGGTTGTGGGTTCAAATCCCAGCTGAGTCATACCAAAGAATTATTAAAAAATGGTAATAACAGCTGTCTCACATGGTACTCAGCATTATGAGGTGTTAGGACTGATTAGCCTGGTGCCAAGATAATGTGACTGTATGGGATGTCATGCTGTATGTCTGCGATATGATGCCGTAGTGGTAGAAACCACTATAAACTGCAACACTGCAAACATCTTAGTGATATGACTAACAAATTATTAAAGCTACATTAAAAATCCAAATCAGACACAGGCACACACCCAATCAGAACTAACTTACTGTTTTTGAACGTTATAGCAGGGAAAATTAAAGCAAACATTTTCTGTTTCAGCACTGTACCTGGTATGAAAATATTTTTCTAAAATTTTAATTCATGATGATTAAAAATTGGAATTCTGGGAAATAGTCTTGAGTCAGACTCAGAAGTCAAGGTCAACAGAACTGAAGCCTAAACAAGATGACATTAGCAGTATTAGTTTTTAAAATTGCTTCAACTCGTTAATATTTTTAAAGTTTATTCAGTTAAACTGTATTTCAATATCTTTCTAGGTTGGTATTTAGTGTGGACCTTATTTTTGAAGAATTTCAAATTTGTTAGAGAACTTTTGAATAGTAGTGATGAAGAAAACGAGAAACCAAAGAAAGACCGAGCGAAGACAAGAAGGGAATAAATGAATATTTTAGAAGCCGTAAGTTAAATGAAAAATTGTTTGCATTTATTTTTTTTAGTTATTATGTCACTTACATCTTAAAATAATATTGCTATGTAAAATATTTGTTGTTTTTTATATGTTTTGATGTATATTCATTATTTTATTGAATTTCATACATTAAATGCTATTAGTAACACTTTGTTTTGCAATTTATACTTGGTGTTTTGGGCCAACAAAAACCCCAACAATAATCCAATATGCTATTCTCATGAACCACTTAAAAAGTTTAATAAAATTAACCTATATATACTGATCCAGCAATTTTTCCACATGTTGACCCTATAAACAGGGGTCATGTTACCAGGCGTGGTGGTCAGAAAAGTTGCCTGAGAAATGTAAACTTAAAATTCTTCTATTACGAAAGCAAAAACTTCTTCCCCCTCTGATTTTTCAGATGTAAAATGGCTATAGATTATGACTTTTGAGATGCCTTTTTGCAGAAGCCAGTAAATTCTGACACTGTTGTACCCAAAGATGAAATGCATTTACGTGGTGTTGATACCAATCAGCTTACGGCGACAAAGAAATTCTTGCAAATTCACATGCAAGATTTAACAGCTAGCTGACCATTAACCTTTTCCAGACCAAGATATCATTGCACGATTTCATGAAGTTGGGCCTATTGTACAAAGATGATAAAAAATATACCGATTTCTGTTTCAAAATTTAAACATCAATTTGCAAATAGCATTTTCTAATTTCTTTTATTTTATAAATGGAGATTTTAATGGCCATATTTGCATATTTTCTTTATAAAATCAGTTTGAAACCAAAAATGAACTTCTAATGGTGGACATCGCTGCATATATGATAAAACACTTCATTAAACTGTATTTGTAAATAATTGGGCAAATAGATTCAGGAAAATATATAATATAATGAAAACAAAGCTTAAATATTATGTGATAGGATATTTAGTCTAAATATTTAATAATATAGGTCAAAAAAGTGTGACAGGCTCTGTTGTACTGCAGGGTCAAGATTGTTTTCTGACATACTGTAATTAATTTTTGTGAAAATATATATATATATATATATATATATATATATATATATATATATATATATATATATATATACAGTGTATATCTATAGTAGTATAACTATTTAAGTATATATATAGTAGTGAAGCAAATACTATTTAACCAATGCATATCTTTATTACCAGTAGGTAGATAAATAATACAACCATAAATATGCAGTCCTACTAATGAATTGTTGTAAGGAAGCACTAAAGTGAGTAGTTATTTTAAGAAAAGTCCTCTTTCTAAAATAGATTCACTCACATGGTGCTTTATGTGTTCTTGGACGTTTCGGTTGTGAGGAAAAAAAGGGTCCAGTTTAGTTATATATCGACTATAAATTCCAGAATGTGTCAGTGTTGTGATCTGGCCACATTAATTTCTTCATAGCTAACAGTATCAGAGATCATACTTATTTCTCCCAAAATATTGAAGTACCTGCTGGACACATACTGAAAAGCATGCTTTAGTAATGACTATGTTTGCATGCTGTTCACTGATAGTGGCTGGTTCAGACTTATAACAAGTTACATAAGACAAAGCACAAATTATTTAAATAATTATATAGAGAGTTTATATCGGACTATTTTAAAATATTATATTGTTCAGTAAAACAGTGTTACCCCCTCTTTTACACCACCCATTCTGCACCAAGAAAATGGCTCTGTATGACAGGTGGTCATTCCAGAAGGGACTACATTAGTTATAACTGCAAGTATGTCTACATAGTAAGAAATCCACTTTCAGCTTCAAAGCATTTAATATCTTCGTTAATTATTAAAAGGTGCTTCTTGTCTTAATAATAGACTTATTTTAAGTGAACATACATTAATAGATCTTGATTCTTAAGTGTGAAATTAAAATGGGTAATTTTCCCTTGCACATTACAAAACCATTAAAAAGTGTCATTTAAATCTTGGCACAAACATGATGTTTTAACTGTTACAATGTTGTTAATTTGAGTCTTACCAACATCAGATTTTTGGAAAATACTTTTACTCTCCCCATTGTCATTGAGTCAAATAACTTTTACGTTTTCTTCTAAACTAATAATATTCCATTTACATGATGACTTGTTATAGTTTTGTGATGATTTATTCCTGTGTTGCTAATTGTGCAGTACTGCAATTTTATTATGGAGACAAAACTTTTGCAGAGTGGATGAAACACCTTGCTTTTAAAGAAAAGTGATGCACATACTCTCACAATATTTTCTGGGGTCCTTGCTTGGTACCCTGTTTTGTTAAAGGTTAAAAACTGTGTGTGAATCTACAAAACCTGCATTTTGGCTGTGTTGAACATTTTTGATATTAACAAATTCCTCAGACTACATTTGTTGTAATCATCAAAATAGAAATCGACAGCTGTGTGAAGCCCAAAACTCTATCACAACATATCACAACATTGTTGATTCCATTTCCTGTAAGTATCAGGATTTATAGATAATGCTCTAATATTAACCATAGAGATACTTGTTATAATGTACTTTAGCTGACAATTCTTTCAATACAGAATTTGAAATTGGGAAATGACATTGGAACAGATAATTGAATTAACTTAGTGTATGAATTAAATATTGGTTCTGGATGTAAAATATGGTCACTTGTGAGAAGTAATTTGACATTTTTGGCTTAACCTGCTGGCCACATGCCGTATTAGAGGGGTGGCCACCCACGAGTGTTGGATTTGAACACAAACTTCTTGGTGCAGAGAAAATTGGCCATGTTGAGGAGTTGGACATTGGGTGGGGTTGCATATAAGGGACCACTTTATTGACAGTCTTTGATCAAAGGAATAAAACTAGACCATGAAACTATTTCACCTTCAATAAATGGAGTGCCATGAATGAGTATTTAAAAGTCTTACTCTGACAACAAATTCAGTTTTATTTTGGCAATAAACCCTGTTAGGCCAAATAGACAATGTGGCAACTAAGTGTACCAGACTATTCTTTCCACTCCAGTTCCACAACATGTGTGAAATTTCTTTCTCATGCTTACATTTATCAGTTTATTCAGGTGAGTGATATCAGGTCAACTTGGGCCTTTTTATTACTGGTTGAAATTTAGTATTATGAGTTATGGGTCCTCATTGCTTGCAACTTTACTCACTGTAATACAAGTTACTATTTTGAAATTAACATAGTCATTCGCCTGAATATTGATGATATGATCCCACCAACTAAATGCAAAGGATATCATTTTCTCTGTTTGGTTTGTTTTACATGCATGTATGATGATGTCATTCTCATACATTTTTCAGTGGACAGGTCAATCTGAAGAATGAATGCTTAAGGAGATTGAGAAGAACTTGGACTCTCCTGTATCCTCTGATGATGGAAGAATTAGCACAGAACTATTGGATCTGCGCTTGTGGAGACATTATTTTTTTTACAGATTTTAAGATACTGTCCCAGGGGATTTTTTTTACTTATGGATATTAAAAAAATTAGACCTCATTATATTTGAAAGACGTAAGTTTATTCTGATGCAGAAAATGGACGTCTTGATTCATGACACCCAATATAGTTAGTCTTCTCCTTGGAAGCATGGTGGTCAAATAAAGTCTGATAATGACTTGCATTTGAACAAGAGAATGGCTGTTAGTTGGCCGTATGTTGAAATTATATCTGTATGGCATTTTGTTGTTTGCGCTATTATAGCTTGGGCTTCATCGTGGCATTAAAGTATTTTATAAGGTCATTTGGAATGAGTTAAGCTCACGACAGCATTTGTAGATACACTTAAAACTTTACTGATCTTGTTGCACTTTTGCTGGTGCAAGTGTTGCTTGATGTAGCTCATTGACATATGCAGATGAAATTCTTGATTTACTACTCCAGAACTACCATCACATAATGTGCTGGCAGATCTGGATCTGTGCAGTTTTTTTTAGGAAAAATCAGTGTAATAAACAACTTAGGCCCTAATCTACTGGCACAGTATATGACAGATTAGGGTCTGTTGTAATTTTTTTGTTGTTGGACTCAAGTTAAGTGAGTATATAGGGTAATTATAATGCAAAAAAAATATATTTTTCAAAGATAAGTCCAACCTCAGCTTTTTAGAGTACATTTTCAAAATATTATACCTTCACATATTGAGCAAGATTTATAAATTGATGTGATATTTTAGCTTTATTATGTTACAAAATTCCTGTGCCAATAAGATCTAACATTCTTAATCTCTAATAATTGTATATAAAATCTGGGGTCATTTTATACAGTGAGCATGCACATTGTAGGCCTTAAACATTTGACTAAAATGTATGTCTTGTTTATCTAGTCAGCACAATATGATATAGCATAGGAAAATAATCATGTAACGATTTATTTATACACTAGTGTTTATTACTGTTATTCATTCAGTTTTTTTTTTAAAGATAATTTCTCATGATATTACCTTGCTGTTTTGTCATAATGCAGCGGACATTGAGAATACACTCAAATAACTGTCAGTACATTGGGAAAACCATTTTAAAATCAGTGCATATATTAAAGCCAATAAAGAATTTGCTGCAAAAAATCAAAATTTCCCAAATGTGTGTTTTACTTGTAACTTTAATGATCATTCTCATCCAGTTGTTAAACATGAAATCAAACATCCTCTATATTTATATTTTTATTTTGCTTTTAGGAAGCTTGGTACAGCTAAGGTGTACAAGACAATTTTTTAAAATTGTTCAAGCAAAGTTGTATTGATGCACAAACATGGAAAGATAAAGTGAATGAATTGATTTGATCAAGAACTTTACTAATTAAGTATGATATTTTTTGAAAATAATATCTATACAATACAGTAATCCCATTGTACCATAACTGATTTTCCAAACTTAGAGGTAGTTATCAGAATGGTGAGGTCAATATAATCATTTTTCATATCATGCAAAAGCAGATGCATCATTTTATTTAAGTGATATTGAAACAGAATTTCATTATAAATTGTATTTACTTAAATATCTTTGTTTAAAACCTTCAGAGAAGAAATCTATGCTCTGCAAATGAGAACTGTACACTGAATCCAATATGTAAATTGGTACTATACACATTTAATATAGAAACATTCTCCATGACTTTTGTAATGTGTACTCAGATGAATAATAAAGATACAGTACATAATTTGGTAATGTATATATTCTTTTCTATATCATTTGTATACTTATTGTTTTGTTAATGTTACATGTAGTGTACGATTTGGGCCAGTGGCCTGCATTACCTCAGTGAAAACTTTATTTTGTGGTTGCGATGTTTCCTATCAGTAGACCAAAATTACAAGCTTGCTCTGTTCACATAAACAGGAACATATGTTTGAGATAGTCTGTTGTCTTGAGTATTATTTGTTGACCATTAGAAGAGAGAGAGTTGCAGAAGTGAATTTATATTATTGTTTTTATGCAGTGACATTTTTAATATTAGCACTATCAAACAAACATTTTATTATAAATATTCTGAACTTTTAACAAGAATTTATTGGTGTTGGCCAAAAACACCAAGCAGTAATAAAATCGTTTCGCTAGCTTGTGTTCATATATTTCTCATTTGATTAGAGTGATCATTTTAAGATTATGAAGAATTTATTGTGTGCTGTGATGTGCATTGATTATGTGTGTATTGAAATTTGGAGTATCTTATATTTTCATCTTAACCAAATTAAGCTCTAAATTAAAGTTATTAGAATTCATTTAATTTACATGTATCATGAGGTGCATTTTTCTGAGCAGTGTCTTACTCAGGGATACTGTTGTGATACAAAAATAGAAATAAAATAAATAATTACAATTTGGCCTTGTGTCTTCTTTATAACCTCCAGATTCTCCATATAAACTTATGTATAGGTTGTTGGATAACTTTTTACAGAGTATTTATATTTTTGTGGACTCATAAATGTATTAATGCTTATGTATAGCAATATCTGTCAAGGTACAGTTTAAATCCTCACTCCAGACTGGTTGTGATAAATTGATAATTTAGGTAGCAACATAGAAGGTGCAACCCAGATATGTATTAACTTGCATATTTAGTGTCATTATTCATTCAAAACTACACTGGACTACTACCAGTCTAAAACTAGGATGTGTTAAAGCAATGAATAATTATAATGAATTACATCAGAACCAATATTTTCAAAGATTTTTGAGCTTAAAACCCATGCTGAAATTCCCAAAATTTTATCAGTCTCTGTCTCCAACTGGATTCAAACTGGATTCAGGAATCAAGTTAGAATTATTGATATTTCAGAATTTTCTATTTCTTAGGTCTCTCTTCCTCCACACCCAAATTCACTTACCTAGACATCCATCAAGGTATCAATTCTGATGTGATGTTGCAGTTTTGAGCTTAAGTATATGTATGGTTTAGGAAACACTTAGGATATATATATATATATATATATATATATATATATATATATATATATATATATTCAGGTTTCATGTCATAAGCACTAATCAAGCTATATGATGCCAAGTATTTATAGGCAACTTAGTAATATCTTACCCACTGTTATTACACAGCTGGATGTGAATACATTAGCCCCCAGAGTGGAGAATTGTTAATACGGCTTAGTCAACTCTTGAATTGCCTTTTTCATGTTTGGACATGTGCCAAATCCATGCCCAGAGAAAATTTCTTATATTGCTAATGCTTCACCATATTGAAAACTTCTTTAGGATATACTATACTATGCTCAGTGCATACAATTTAACATGCCAGTATCCCTAGCTTCATTTTAGACGAGGTTCATTAAAGGACTTATAAGGTTACATTGTATCTCTAGAGGCTGACTTACACCAATTATACTTTTTAAATATGACTGGTTAAAGACAAGTCTTTTTGTTAAGTTGAGATGCAACATTGGTCCTACCTCATTTAATAGGAATTCCCTTAAAAAACTGATGAAACATTAATTAGGAGGGTTTTTTAATTTCATCATTGCATTTTAAATATGTCACACCACATTGATATTGTGTGTGTCTGCACTGCTCCTAGAGGACAATAAAGATTAACAACTTAATATCTTTCTTACTAAGAAAAGGAAATTCCTTACAAATGGATTGTTTTTGCCATGTGCAAATGCACTGGGGTGTATATAAAAGGCGATGATACAGAAAGAATTGAAATGTTTAGAAAAGATTTAACCCATTAGTCCCTGGAGGTTTTGGTCGTTTTTGCCAGAAATGCGATTAGGAAATCGATTTTGGGAGATGTTTCTAAATACAACCTAATACATTGACTTACAAGACATTTTCAGTTAACTTAATGCCAATTTGTGTTAGAAACGTCGATTTTCATTGGCTCTTTCGCCTAAGCTTAAGCAGAAGGTTAAAAATTGGAGTTTGTTTTTTTTTTTGCTTAACAGATCCATCATTTTTGTGTCGAGACCAATCTTCATTCTAAATGCCCATCTTATCCTACATTTTGAAAAGGTTCACATGTATGTATACAATTCAGACTGGTCTGTCTTAGATCTGAGGCCAGAAAGTCTAAATTCCAGAAACAAAACCGGATCACGACTTAAGGTGAATTTTGGCTGGAAAAATTTGGGTCCAAAAAGTGACCATAACGCTACAGAGCTCAGAAGTAGGCTACCACCTCCTGCTCCCTAAACACGACACTATGGGTTAATGAGTTAATTTAAACTTTGTTCTTCAACAATATTTGATAAGTACAGTTTATCGAGTAATTGCTGATGATTATATTGAAAATTTAGCATTACAAAATGAATTTCAACTTCATCCAGTATTTGATATATATGAGACAAATGATTTATTAGATATATAAGAACAAAAAAAGTTGTTGGAATATTGTAGAACAATGGATATCTTGGTTTGATTGTACGTGTAACAAAAACTAATTTTGTTTGATATCAATCCCATCATTTTGTGTTTGAAACTTTTAATGGACGAATGCCTATTAGTTTAGTTATCGATTTTAACAAAATTAAAACCGATAAATGTCTACAAAAGTTAGATTTGGTTACGCCAAAAGAAAACACAAGATGTGGAGCCGGTTTGACTATTATAAATTTATAAATCCAAAATCAGTTAATTCAATAAATTTTGAAACTTGTAAAGAATTATAATTTAAATCAACATCTGATACAATTTAAATCAACATCTGCTGCAAAATTTCATAAAATTAATTTATGTGTAGTAAAATGAGTAGGTAATGGTAAAAAAAAAATCAGCAATGTCAATATTGTCTTTTGATAGATTTAATTTTAAATATGGTAACTAATATTTTCCAGATCATTTCGAGTAAGACATTTATGACTAATTTCCATAATACCATCTCAATTAAATTGTAATGTCATCATTTTATTTGTATCATTTTATTTTTTTTTGCTATTTTTAATAAAAATCAGATTTACCTAATGTTATAATAACATTGACAAAAAACTTTAACAGCATACAATTTCAACTTGCCCCATCTAATTATTTGTGATTTAGTATATTAACTCTGATGATATTTTATTTCTCTGAACATCTTATTACTTATTAATTAGATAAAAGATTATTATAATTATGAACTTAATTGAGAGACTGGCAGAACTATATTTGGGAGATTTTGGTTCACTTTCAAATATTACATTAGAAAATATTACTAATGATAGATTTGCTAATTATACTGAAAAAGATATTTTACAAAACTAACGATGAAAAAGATGATGTTAGTAAAAAAAAAGCTTCAGCAAACCAACGACTAGACGACTGGACAATGATACTAAGTACCATTTTGTTAAAAACAATATAAAACATTTAATTTTACTATCACAGTTCATTAAATATTTTAGCAACTTATAAAACCTTTTTACATGTAAAAATAACTGGACAGCAAAGAAATATAAAATACAACTTTATTGTTGTTAAAATATTTAATTTATTGCCAGTTGATGAAGCAAAAAAATTTACTTGTTAATTTCTCTATGTAAGCCAATAAAATATAAATCAGTAATAATAAAATACGAATCAATTTCTTGTAATATTATTCAATCAGCTTAGTTGGTACCCAGCTATTAAATTTATTGTTATATCCATGCCATCTTTTGTTTGCGCCTTTTTAAAACTTTTAAATAATAACTATATCTTGTTCTATTTTCTAAAGTTCTTGCTCATAAAAACTACCAGTTATAGGTTCACCAAATAAATCTTTCAACGAATATGTAACTGGCATTCTTAAAAGTACTTTATCAACACCAAATATTTATCTCCAGCCATGAGTATATCCTTTCTCAAATGGCTTTTGGTCAAAGATCACCAACTTTAAATTTATTCCTGCGGTACATATTTTTGTTTGCTAATATTGGATTTGCAATTGGGTCATTGGCGACATGTTTAGGGATCTGTGTTTCGTGTTATTATATTCGTCAACAATGTTATGTAAACTGTCAACGTATTTACTCGTATTTTTTGCTGTCAAATACTTATGAATTATTTCATTGAGCATGCGAATAAATCGCTTTTCGACAACACTTTTACCTTCATTTCCTGTAACATTTTTAACGTTATTTCATTCTAAAAACTTCAAATTTTTTATTAAGAAAAATCTCCATGATTAGTTCATATTCTATTTGGTTTTCTTTCTGTACTTGTTATTATTTGTTTTAATGCATCAGTCATCGATATCCTTATTTTATCCGAAACGGAAAGCATAGACATTAAAAAGATATCTCTTATTACCATTAGATTGAGCTAGATTTGAAACATCAACTAAATCTATTGTCCAGATATCATCAACAGCATTTGCGACGACTTTATATCATGGAAACTTTTTTTAAAGTTTGTGTAGCTCCATTAAAACCCAGAAATAGCCTTATGTCAACACGTTCTTGCATATTTACAGGTTTCATATCACTAAATTCATCTAACATTACTTTATTACAGCTGTGTTTATTTTGTTTGTTGTCTGGACATTCAATATCTCTAGCTGTTGTCATGGCGCATCGACTTGATTACAAGGCTCTTGTCCTGAAAGCGGATTTTCGTTTTCGTCAAGTTGCTTATCAAGAGGATTATAATGTCTTATATTTTTGGCCTGGCAATGTCCAACCATCTATTAGTTTCGGCAGTCTGCCAATTAATGTATTTATATCTATACCTGTTCCAATTATTTCTCTGTTGTTGTATGTCGTACAATATGTAACAATTTTATTTTGCTCAAGACATAAATCTATATCACAATCGCACTCACATGTCATTATTTATTAATCATCTACTAAAATAATCTTATCAGGGCAAACCGATCCAGACATCCTTTTAGTTGGCAAAAACATAATTTTCTTTTCCCACAAATTGCATAAATACTTTTCAGCATTGTTCTATTATATTTTTTCTTGTTTTTCATCTTTATTTTCTGTTTTAGTTTTACATTTAAGACAATATGTTGACATTGTATATCAGTGAGTTTAGATAAAATTTAAACTTTGCAATCTCATTATTAGCGTAAGAAGGTTGTTTGTCCAATTGCAATTTTTTTTAAAAACAAAAGAATCTGGAATGTTATTCTACTGTTTAATGAACACAAGCAGAAGTTCCAACTGGTTGAATTTGACTAAACTAATAATTTATTTATTTTTTGTTTCTTGTTTTGCTCATATTTTTTACTGCACCACTTTGTGGAATTCCGAACGAGTCAAAATAATTGTTATCAAAAACAGCTACCCAATGTGTGCCAGATCCGACATTGAAACCTTGTATATTTTTAACGCACGAATCTAGCGTATCTGGAATCGTCAAAAGTTCATCTTTAGAATAAACTACATGGAAATTTTGTTACTTTTTTCAGTTTATCAAGTATATTAAAGTTACTTAACATGGACTACTTCATTTCCTTGTTCCTGGAAACATTAATCATCGTCCTAACAGATTTGGCAATAGACTTACCACCAATTCTGCTACCAATGGGGTTATTGGAATAAATCAACCTTTTCTCCTTGGTCGTGTCTTTCTTTTCGGTTGTCTTTTTTTGGGGGGGGGGGGGTTTTCGTCATGGCATTATATTTATCTTTAGACAAAAAAATTTCCATGACCTTCAACTGCCTTTTTTGTTGGGCCAGAGACTGTTCCAGACGATGTTGCTAATCCTAATGTAAAAAAATAACGGCAAAACTTTTGGTATTAAATTTCTGGCCATTGCAGATAATGACTGACTGAAGAAACCACCTTGTTTTGACATTGCTGTTATTTATGCAACATTTAAGTTTAAAACAAAAGGTTTGCTGCGGTTGTACATATTTACTTGTTTATTGGTTAACAATAATTTTGTTCAAGTACTCAAGACACCTGCCTCAAAACATAATACCTTCCTCTTTGCAACAGCAGCTGCTAATTTTTTAACTTTATCATCAGTCAAATATATTTATTTTACAATATATTGTCATCTTATATTAAGTTACAAAGTTTTTTTAAAAAAAAAAACTTCTACTGTAACTTTACCTCAAATAAAATCAGTTTTTATAGATCTGTCGCTGATCACTAACACGTACACGTACAACTGCGCCACTGGGACTGCTTCGAGTTTCCATGTAATTTCAATATCAGCAGTTGAAATTACATCTCTTTCATTTTGTGTACTAATATCAAAATAAAATATTGGATTAAGTGTACGAAATTTCTCTACTGATATCTAATATATATTTCCAACATCTTGATATTTTTTGCAATGCGTCGAGCAGGTACATGTAAGGTCGAGTAATATTTTTATTAGCGTCATCAGCAAAATTACATTATATTGCTCTCTTCAGATGTTGCTTTGAATTCATCCTAGCAAATATTCGACTAACATCAGCAAGATCAAATATCGCATTTTTTTTGTTGTTGGTTACCTTGTCGCTCTTGCCGCTGAAATACAACAAATATTTTCCGTGGCTTTTGTTCAGTCGACGTTGTTGTAACTAGTCTGTGGTATTTGGAACTGCTGTTTGATATATTTTATGTTTCTGAAAATAAATCTGTGCGGGTTTTAAGGATATCATCTAATTCAAGCGATTTTGAAAATGTCGGTGTTATTCGTGGCATCTACAGTGCAAGTTTGTTTATGATAAACTGTAAATCAATTCCACCAGATCGAAACAAACCATTATTTTGTTCTGATCGATCTAAAGCAAGCGTATGTTTAACTCCATGAAATACCTTATTATAATCACGTCAAAAGCCAAATATTGTACTTAACGGCAGCAGCATTTTAATTTGACGTGATATTGCTGCAAGTGCCTTTCTCTTAACATAACCCTCATTATAACGTATAGTTCTTATAGTAGTAAATTTTTTATAAAACATGATTAAACATTTCAGTGCCGGTTGCTGCCTCACCTGGTGGTGTTATAACTACATTATTACAAGCTGCAACAAGTGGTCTTACAGCGTCTACAAGATTGCCTGCACCTAGCAAGGCAACATTAGTAATAAGTCTCTTACAATTATTGCATTTGTCGCAACATTAACCCCAGCCAGCCACTAATGCTCTTCTTAAAATAAATTCATTTATCGCAGGAATTATTGCACCACCACTAGCAATTTTAAACAACATCATATTAATTGCAGGCAGTTGATTTTTGATTAATCATCAGAAAATGACATATTAATTAAGACTGTACTTGTAACTTGTACGTGACTTGAAATATCTTTAACAATTTGTTGGCCAGCTGATATATAGCACTTTTAAGTAAACACCAACCATCATTTATAAGTGCTACTTCTGTGCCAGCATCAATTGGATAGGTGGAACAGCTCCTCATAATCTGGCCGAGAACTTCCAACATTGCATTAAGAGGCAGTAGACATACGTCATCGTCACGAGTATTAGATGTTCTAATTTGTTTCGTTAGACTTTTCATCTATATATTCAACATATTCAAATTCTCGTACTGCGTTGTCTATGTCACAAGTTTCTACAAAATCGATATAATTTTTAGCAGACATCTTTTTAATTAGGTTATACAAAATTATTGTGGCGTTGTTACTTTAGACATTATTTGTTTCATCATTTGTTCTCATGGTTATAAACGCTTTTTGTTATCATTGCGCATTGAGTATCGTTAGTTGGTGCGATTTCTGAAATAGCCTTTTTGATTCTTGGTACACCGTCTTTTTATCAGCTATTTGTTTGTCCGACAGCAGTTCCATCAGCAGATGCAGCTCCAGTTCCAAAAGCTTTTGATGCATCAAGTGCAATTGGCGGAACTTTATGAGTTATTCCTGGAACATTTTCTATGATTTTAACAATTATATTTCCCAAAATCCTCCGACTATTTTGATTCTATAAACATTTTTATGTTTTATTATATCTGAGGTTGTATAATTTTATTGCCAAATCTTTTAGCGTTTCTTAGAAAATGTGTTTACTAGTTAGTGCATGTGCAGGTGATAAGTAACAACTTTATTGTTAAGATCCAATTGTCGTCTAGACTGTTCTGTCAATTGCTTATTTACTTCTGCTATTTTTGATTTTCAGCATTTAACGGATAATAAATAACATAATGTGGATTAATTTGTAGCAGAGAACCTGGTGTAACGTCTGGTGAGAAAACTATATCTTTTGTCCTCTAGTATCTTTATCTGAGTAAAATCCAGTTGCAATAGAACAATTTACTAATATTGCGTTTACGTCAGTTATATCTACTGGAAGTTCACCATTTCAGTTCAGGTTTCATTGGGCGGAGCAGCATGACCATTCTGAGGAAATCCTATCAGTGTTGTGATAATTTTTGGATTGGTAATATCAACTGTTATACTATGTTTTATTGGTTCTCTAGCTTATAACGTATTAATTTGGTGTAACTTCAAAAGTATCAGCTTCACCTTCATTTTTTTTTATTAGTTCTTTTGTTGCTATATTTAGATCAGTTATGTTGAAAACTCCTTGTGTAATTTTAATTAAGTTCTGTGTGAGAAACCTTGATTAGTATAAATAAATGAAATTTACATTAGCCATAGAATTCCAAAACTTGCATGAAATTAGTCAAATTTCATATTGTTTTTCACAATCGAGATTTATTGGCAGAATATACTTTACTAAATAAATTGCTCTGTCTTTTTTAGATTGACCAGAGTCTAGTAATAATGTTGCTAACATTTATTATTATATTTGTACAGTATAAAATTAAATCACCGCGATTAAATCGCGATGTGACGTTTCGTATTCTTCAGATATTAATAAGTTTTCCGATCTCAAATTATCAAATATGTCAATAATTTTATTGTCAATATCAGCACCAACATATCCAGATCGTTTTGATGATATCAGTAGCATCACTCTGCCTATCATTTCAGTAACTAATGCGAATATTCTAACACTAGTTCCTGTTATTTCTTTTTGATATTGTTTTTACTTTTTACGTTTTACTCCTTCAACAAATTTTAAAAGTTTCCTTTAAAATCCCACCCCTTACCAAAAGCATCGTTTTTATTGGCATTTGCTGTTTTTTCCAACAAGTAATCAATGATACCTGTTACGTATATGTGATTAAATTGCTTGTGTGTAATGTTTAACATTCTTTTTATTTCATTTTTGTTTCATTGTTTCATTGTATTTAATTGTAATGAATATTTTTATCGGAGTCTGGGTTCTTTATTAGTAATGAGATATATTTTTATAACAAAGTTTGTTTATTCAAGACGAAGATGTATTACGTGATAATTATCATTTAGTCCGTCTTACCCTGGTAACAGTGTCAACAAGAAGTTAAAATGATTGTTCAGTATCAGGGGCATACTTTCTTTGCATGATCACTGTGTGTAAACAACCTATTTTATGATTTGTTTTTAAGTGGGTTTATTCTGGCCTACGTGATTAAAATAGTGTAGTAAGAGACCACATGACCAATCTCGCGAGACCTGAAATGAGGCATTAGGGTTTTTTATACGCAATCTTAATATTTTTGGGCAGATTCATTCTAACACCTTGAAGGAACAATGTGTATTACTTTTAATTGTTTCTATGATTGTTTGTTCTTCGTCTGATTTTTGGATTTAATAATTTATTCCTCTGGAAAGTCGACAAGTTTTTTTTAAAAATAAAAATTCTGAAAGATATTCAAGAAAATTTATTCTGGAATTATTCGAAAACATACATTGGACTGCATCCATATTTGTACATCGTCGAGACTCGAACCTGGATTCTTATAGGACTATTTAGTGATTTGTGTTTTCATTGTTAGGATCAAATTTTGGTTTATATTTACAGACTTTAAGTCCTATTTACCAATTTTTACATTGTTGTCTAGGGAAATAAATTGTTTCATTAAAATATACAACGCTTGTTGGCTTTCACTTTATGCTTTGTTACTGAGTACGAACTCTTATTACGTAAAATACAATCTTTCAGTCTATCATGAAGTGGAATCATATTTTCATCTTCAATGGTTATGTTTAACTTATTTTTAGCAGCAGCACCTTCACTCATCATTTCATTTAAATCATCAATAGGTTTGTTAAATTCAGCATCATTCCATTCATCTATATTATCAAGATGTATAATTTTTCCTGCTAAAAATCATCATATTCATAATCTTTTATATCATCATTTGCTCGTTTTATATACCATTTTCTTTGTTCTTTAACGGCCATAAACTGTACCGTCAGCTCTCAGACTCTCGATTACTCCTTTTCAATATTTTCTAATTTTTTAAAAAAATTTTAAAAATATTTTAACTTTTCTGTCTGGTAAACCTGCTAATCTTCGTTGAAGCGATAGTGGATCATTTATTTCTTCTTCTGTGTACCAGTTTCAGGTTGTTTCCAAGTTAAGCTTCAGTAACTCGCTTGAGAGCGGCTTATGCTGTTTCTGCTGCAACCACTTGACTACGTCGTGATTGTTGGATCATCTGCCTAAGTTCAGCTTTAGATTTAACAAGTTTTGTTTCGATTTTCTATATGCTTTCTGTACTTTCCTTGTCTTTCCGTTGATTATATCCTATTTTCTATAACAGTTAATGTAAGTATTTTTCAATACAAAAGCGAAACATTTTACTCGTGTCATTAGTTAATCAAATAAAAACTGATATTTATTTGCCGTTGCTTTATGATATAATTCAGTAAATTTATTTTTATTACATCGCAACATTGTTCGTTCGGATTTTTCAAACGTCCACATTGTCCAGTCCTGGATATAACATTAAACAGCCAGTTTTGCGCCTCATGAATCTGTCAACATTATAGGAACCTTGAGTGAGATAAATATAATTACAATTTTTATATCGTGATAATGAAAAATATGATCTTAGTTTATTAATTTCTCTTTGTTTAGCTGAATATCATCAAAAACAACTATTTTATGTTCAAACGAATCAAGTTGATTAACTTGAATAGTTTCTTCTGGTTGTTCGATGATAAAAATATCTTCACCAGCCTTAACAGTTGCTCAAAGTTTGTCAATAGCTCGTACTTATCCTGTTGTTGATTAATTTTGTAACTATAAACGCGATCGTAGTTAAAATTATTTCCGAGAAGTAAATACATAAGCTAGTTTGTTTTACCTGATCTAGTTCTTCCAACAATAAGACAATGACAATTTGGAAGTTCGTTTTCATGTTTATGTTTTACCAAACAATTCATTAACAAATCTGTTAATGAATTATTTGGTAATCCAGTGGTTGTAGATATTAAAACATGCTGAAATTAACACAAAACTAGATGATATTGTTAGTTGAATACCTAATATCGTTCAAGCAACGAATCTTCTTAAAATTCGTCACAAGCATATCATTAATGTGGTAAACACATAAGCATGAGAATCATCAAAATGAACATAGCAAAATAAAACTCTAAAACATACGGAATAAGTTGCTGGTGTATATAGGCTATCCGTATTTAGCGGTGCAAAATTTAGTATATTTGCCATATATCTATGGCGTCATTCAACCGATAATTTTTCTGGAATTTTATTTATGGTGTTAAATAAATATGCCGAAGAAACTTTTCTACTGGAATCAGCTGATAAGAAATTAACAGCTGCGTCTTATTGGCAGTATCTGGAATTTGTAGCTGAAACTTCTCAATCGATTGAAAAGATTGTAATTATTGAACCACTAACCAGAAGATATTGATTTCAACGCCTCTTGAGCAATATATAGTCAATAGATTGCAGCCACACTTTGCAATGATTGAACCCTAACTCAAGAGTTTTATTTCAACCCCTGTTTTAAAGTCTGTAAAGACCGATTACAACAGTAAGAAACCTTAGAAAAAAAAAATTGACGAATTCGTTGTTAGATGAAAGGTTGAGCACAACACATGCAATCAGAAGATGATACCTAACGTATATAGATGGGCCTTTATGTTTCCTCTTTAAAGAGATCTGACTTTAGACATTCTCTGGTATTTTCTGTCTGTGCGATATAGCCACCCACGAAGGAAGTCCTGACGAATAACGTCTATAAGTAACAACGATGGGTACAGGGTATAAAAGACACTAAAATGTTATAGATAGTATCAAAATTGTGCACTAATTGAACCTCTATTAAGAGGATTTTGACTGTAACGCCTCTTGGATTTTATCTAAATAGCAATAGGAAAAAGTGGGAGAAAAAATTGAGCTAATTGCGATAAATTTCTGGCTAGATAAAGTTAGAAGAGCACAACACACGACGTAAAGCATTATGCTACGTTTACATTTGGGCTATTATGTTCCACCGATACACATATTTTACATAATCTTTGATATTGTAATAAATTTTGGAGTATCCGCCATTTGCTTATAGCTCTACATGTTCTCAGCTTGACTAATTAGTTGGTAGAGGCAAACGTCACATATCGCAGTTTTATTGAGATTCCAGGATGGCATGGTTTAGTTTTATAGTGAGTTTATGACTGAATCTCATAAGTGTGTCATAAGTATCCCTAAGAAGCCCCCCTTATCGAAAGACTATGTGAGTCAATATGCAGAATTTGTAATAGGGCACTGTTAAATTGTACAACAGAGTAATTAAGAACCAATGGTTATTTTGTCTGGAGACTGCCTATAATATTCCTTTGAAGGTAGATATGTTTCAAGGATACAGGCGTAATGAGGATTCAAACACTGATTTGTCGCTCCAATCAAAGGAATGTAATGATTTGGACCACTTTTATGCACTGCCGACAAAGAGGGGGCAACCGGGAACATATCCACGGGGCCCGGGACCATAAAAGGTACCGGGCCGAATAATACATTTTAATTTTATAAAAGAAAAAGTTTGCTTGAACAAGAACTAGGAGAAGCCCAGGTTTTTCTACCCAGTCCCCGTGATCGCACTCTATGGTCCTACTTTTATGAAACTTAAACAGCATTGGGTTCTGATTGTCGCTGCTTCTGGAACCTGTCTAAATTATTCTTTCTTGGAAGACATCGTGAAGGCAGTACTTTGGAGATCACATTCTACTTTCTTCTCCTTCTACCCAGAGCCGTTTTAAGAATGTTTTTTTGGGGAGGGGGAGGGGCGAGGCACAAACTAACATTAAAGTAACCAGAACTGCGTCACAATCTCTAAGTCTCAGATATAGAGTATTGCATTGCATTTCCAAATGCATGTGTGCCATTTTGTTAAATTTATTAATATAGTACCAAACTGCTAACATAACCGACACAAAAAGTTTGTTCATGGGGCTTCGCGTGCCTATGCAATAAAATGGCACTGCATCTACCTGCACTCGTTAAAATAACGAAGTACGTGTCCTTTTATTTCCTCTGAGACCGAAGGTTGCGGCACAATATGTGGCACAGAGAACCACCAACAATTTGTTTAGCGGATCTAACCCTCAAATGATGAGTACACTTATTTTTCTGATTTTTCTTTTACAAACTCAGTTTATTACATGAGCCTGACCACCTAATTTTACAAATTCAGCTGAGCAATATCGACATGTAAGACCATGCTGATATAAAAATGTGGGGGAGTCGTGATAAAACTAACTTAAACTATAAAATGTTTACTTTTTGCTTTTGCTGAATGCCACCCTCTCTCGCTCTGATGTGATGGCGTAATGTCCTCAATAAAAATGTTGATTTCTTCGCATGAATGTCGCATGAATTGTCTCAACTCGATAATGATGTATGCCAAAGATGATGAAGTAAAATCCCACGAAGGGTTTTGAGATAAGAACAAAGATTTTTTTAAAAAAATTTAAAAAATTAAACAGAACCTTAAAACAAGTGACAGTGACCTTGACCCTGTGGTAAAAGTCGAGCGAATGGTATGTTTCATAGCGATTACGTATGATGAGATCTGTCTTGAGCTTTAAGACGACATGTGTAACCAAAACATTTCATTCTCGGCCGTAGGGTGAGTCTCTCTTATGAATGTAATTGATATAAAATATATAGTATTTCTATGGAGTAGTGCATACTTCTTTCGGTACTTATTCCCACAGGGGCTCGTATTATTACTTACAATTTACTGTCATACATATACTATATAATAAATTTAATATAGAGTACATATACGACGGTAAATTGTAAGCAACGATACGATTCCCTGTGCATATTACATAGCAGATTCCCTGATATAACAAAATA
>JAEAOA010002271.1:382500-464650 GCA_016746295.1 Potamilus streckersoni | reverse complement strand
CAATATGCAGAGCATTCTCTCTGCTTCAAAATTTCAATATGCAGGCCATTAGCTGCTTACAAAACTCTGTGTTGGGCAATCGCTCAGACACTTGAACTATAGAAACACGTACAGAATAACACTACAACATCATTTGATGCTGCAAAACCATAGAAGGAAACTCTCTTCTGTCTGGTTTGAAGACATTAGAACCGTACCTTTGGCGTTTTGCCAAGACAATACCATATAGTATACATTATGGTATACATTCATATGATTTCATATGAAACACGTAAGAGAAATTCTCAATAACATTATCGAACACCATTGAGCTAACAAAACAAACAACTTCTGCATCAATGTTTGAAACGGCATAGCGGAAAGTACAATGCTCCTTAAGATAGGCAAATACGGTACGATCGATTATGTGTGATAGTAGCGAAACATGTATAATGTAGGTAGAGGTGTCAAGACGAGTAGGTTTGATGTTTGATATAAATGCTTAGGGCACGGAATTAAACTTAAAGGTTCATTCACACTCTCTGTAGTAGAAATCTTAGCAACTCTGACGTATGTTAATGACAGTATAACAATGTTATTACTCAATAAAAAATGAAATATAGCATAATTTAGATTAGTGTTGTTAATCGTTTGAAATTTACGCACTAACTTTCAATTTGTCATTCTAAAAAAATCAAAATAAGAGATAAAAAAAATCATATACCACAATGTGTGATATACCACAATGAAGAAATATTCTTGATATGAACTAATAGCAAACAATACATCTATTGTCTCTAATACCGAAAGAGTTCAAAATGTTAAAGTCACTTTCTCTGGGAAGGAGACTGTTAATGCTGTAGTCGCTGATCTGTGAGAGCGGAGATGTCGCTGCAATTCATTTTGGGTTGTAGTTAGGTCAAATATGGAGCTGGACTTAGCACTGCATGCATTCGGAATGTCGTAGTCTCAGGTGTTACTGGAAAAAAAATTCTCATAGGCGATGTATGCATTTTATGTTGCGCTCCTCTCATAGCTGTAATCATATTCGTTCCGTTGTGATATTTCTGGTTGCTGTAGTTTCTAAAATGAGTGAGGTTCGAATCTGGGTTTTCTCTTTGGAATATGGCAGCGCTGTCACTTCTGGAGTTGATGTAGCATAGCCGGGCGAAGTGAAATCCAATGGTGTTAAGAGAGGTGCGGTTGCTGATGTTGTCAGTCTCGTAGAGCCAGGCGAAGGAAAGTCTGATGGTGTTTAGAGTTTCGGCAATAGTCTATTTCTTAGATAATAATTCATGACACTATTCTTGTTATTCTTGGGGTTGTTGTTTAGACGTTTTCTATCATAACCTTCTTCTCGTGTCTAGTGACGAGAAGGTAGAAAGTTCAGCATTCATAAGAATAAGGTGTCACTTATGATGGTGTAGATACGGTTACATCTTTTTGTGGGGAATGCTTTGGCTACGAGAAGGTACGAAGAATCTGTAAGAAATAAACATGACACTCTTTTAAGCCTGGAATCTCAATTTCTTGACATATATATATATATATATATATATATATATATATATATATATATATATATATATATATATATATATATATATATATATATATATGTATATATTCTAAAGATACAACATGTAAATTTATTTATGTTGAAAATACATACAATACATATTACAATACTTATTAGATAGTTCTTCCACAATCTAGTATTTCATTTGTCTATTCATTTTTCTGTATTTTTGAATACAAGTGATTTAAATATTCAAAGAGCCTATCATTCAATAACTGTAATAAATGTATTTTATTTTATTTATTGTAAGGTAACGACCTGAAAAAGATCTGTGAGTGTTATACTTATTATTTAAAGAATATATATTTATTCTCAATTAAATTATAACATGAAGCTAGTAATTATTTCAAACCAATACTAAGGAGCAGCGAAGCTGTAAAATATTTCATTACATTATGATTGTGGAGGAAGGAAACTCAATAATATTATATTATAAATACAATGAATATCAATTCAGTAAAATATTAAATCAATAAAATATTTCATAGTAGAAAAGAGAACACACTATTACATTATATTGATGAAATAAAAATAATTCAGAAGAATACCACAACTCACTAAAAAATCTTAACTTCCAAAAGCGAGTATAAAGCATAATTTTCTTACCTGTAAGAAATAGACATGACACTCTTCTAGAGCTTGGAATCACACTGAGAATAAAGCAGCCCAAAGCCTTTTTTATATTCTGGAAGCTGCCTGATCACGAGTGCTTCATCCAAGGTCAAAAAGAAGTCTGTCTAAAAATCATGCGTGCTTCTTGCGTGCTAGTTAAGGACAGCTTTAACGTTATATCAAGTTTTAGGCGGGGGAGATAGAGTGTGAGTGTTTGGACGGTATTTTTCCGAAGTAACGACCTTTTGGATCATACATTGTCCATAACCTTCCTGTAGCAAGTGGTCATTCACATTGTGAATTTAATTAATTAAATTAATTCCCTAGGGTGATTATCAATTACTTTGTTCCCAACATCACAACGCAATTTAATAAGGTTTTATTGATTGAATGGTGAGATAAAACATTATTCGGCTTCTATCTGATGGTGAACTATTGAACTGGCTTATTAATTAGGCTTTTTCCATTACCAAGTGAAAGCTGAACAATAATGAATGCTTAATCTAAATTCATTTCAATGTCCTTATTATATTCAGGATATGAATTATTGATTGGGCCACGCTTCTCCTACAATCCAAATCAATATCAAAGCACTCTCTTAATTTTAGAGGGTTAGCCTTTCACTAACTTATAAATTGCAATATATTTTATACAAGTTACTTTTATCGTTTCTTTCTTTTAAAATTGATATCTTGATAATACCTCTTGGTTAATTTAGCCCTGACCTCGAGGCTAGTAAAAAATTAATAAGTATACGAGGAAGAAGAAAGAAAAATATTAAAAATCAAAAATTACAATGCTTAGGTAGATAAAAAATTACAATGCATTGGTAAGTTGATAAATTGCAAAAAGGCAATGAGAACAATGTTCATTGCAGTACATATTGTGAAATTCAACAAAGAATACAATAAAATGTATAATAATCAATAAACTGTAAGGTACATTGACAATGCGTCAGAATGATAAAAGATACATAGAAAAATGTACCATAAAATGTGTAATAAGTAGTCAATATAAAATGAAAAAGAGATTACAATTACACAAGGAAGTAAAAATATTAGAAAAGACCAAAATACAATGCACTGACAAAAGTTAAGAAATAGGAAAAACAATTTACCGTGTAGTACCTCGATGAGGAATGAAGAAAAACAATATATTAAGAAAACATTAAAATATGCAATGTGACAGGATAATACGTAATGTGACGTCAGTATGGTAAAGAATGGATTTTATTCAAGGCAATCTTACGAAAACACAATTGACACATTCAATGAAATTCAAGTACAATAGTGAGAATCTGCAGTGAAAAACAAAATATGTTTCTTTTATATCATTATTATTTGTGTTGTTATTTTAAAATTCTACATGACTTACTTTACAACTAGTTACCTTAGACGATTGAATATCAGCATGCAGTTCTTGTCTTTTTTTGTTTTTATACGTTAGTTTACTCTTTTTGTTATCATTTTATTATTATTTCTATTTCGTTGTAAATAACTTCAGCAGAACATAATTGAAATGCTGTGTAAGTGCTAGGTTAATCGGTGAAGTCAGTAACTTCTATTAATTTATCTGAACAATTATATTTCCGTCACATGTCATTGACCTACGATCATGCGCTCAATAGAACGGCGTGTTCATAATATTGAAGTGATACTCCTTATTAATAGAATGTGAATTATGACTTCCCAATATATTATTTCATATACGAGACAACTAATATTTGAATTTAGGAGATTTCTAAAATGTGTGGCATAATGCGGTATGATCTCTTGTAAACCAAGTAACTGTATAATGTTTATTCGTGATGCTTTCATTAAACTAGAATTAATTGATACGTCTTGAATGTCATCTGGACAACTAGGGTATGTAGCGCAGTATATAGGTGTTGCTATAAAGTACATAAACAATGATGCGGATTCCTTGGCATTCTGGAATAACATATGTAATCGATAGATACGATCGTTCAATTTGATTGATGAATTCCATTAAAACATGCTGTGAAATCACAATAGCAAGTGAACTCGCCTGCTGAAAATTTCGCTGTATGACTAATTTGCTGAGTCTCAACCGTTTGAGCTGCATTCCTTTCTTCTATTTTCTAATATTCTTCACGATTATTTTCGACAATGGCAAGCATCGCTTGCTCTAATAGTATAAGCGTTTTTGAGTTTGGACCGATTGCTGTTAACATGTTCTAATTCTATTATCAATTTGTCAGGTATAGGAGAAGAAATCATCTCCCTATCGAGCAATAATACCGAAAATTTAAATTTCATTATTCTGTTGCTTTAGCATATTTGTATAACTTGCAAAATGTTGTGATGTTTTCATTGTCAGCATTCCAAATAGATATTTACCTATTTTATCAATGAAGGGCAAAACTTCTCTCATGATACATTTGAAGAATGCAAAACACCTTTCTGAATTAACTAATTCATTAATGAGATTGGTATATTAAACTGCATATTCATTGTAATTCGTATTGACTTTAAGTGTGAAAGAATATCATTTATGTAGCTACTGTTGACATCTCTGTGTCTATATTCGATACATTCGACTGAATAATTCCTTAAAAGCCTGATTTGAAAGTGAGAATCCACTTATCGGCTGAATCATAAAATAGTGGGAGTGGCTAGATATAGCCTTTAGCGTAAATTGTTTTAGTTATGTTACTGCGGACACTGAATTCAGAGTTAAAAAAGAATACAATCCTACGAACCAAATCCATATTCCATCCATACCGTAAAGAAAAAGAAAGAGGTTGAGAGGTTTGGATCCAGAAAGAAGAAAACGAGATAGAAGGTATGAAGAAAGAATGGAATGGAGGATAGGACTATAATCATTTCTCCCATTTAAAAAAAAAATTCTTCTGAATGTCGTATTTAATTCAATTATGAACTATTCGACCTAGTCGTGTACGACGTGTATTCGTTTGTGTGCGATTTTGTAGGTGTACATAATCTATGCTAATACTAGTCCTGTAAGACGAGTATAAAAAGTTAAAATCAGCTTGTAGTTCTTGGTTTCTTTATTTTTTTATATTATTTTACACTTTTTGTACTTTTTTTATTTTATTTTTATTTTGCATAACATCAGCATAACATATTTTTCAGTGACTACGGTTATTATTTTGCTTCAGCGAAGTGTTGTAAAAAGAACTCTCATTATTATGGATAGTACTTGTAAACCAATATTGAACTTATCTTCTTATTGCATTCATAATATCATTAAATACAAGCGATATAGAAGTAAGAATGTTTGCGTAGAGAGCCTTGCAAGAATTTGGTATTAATCAAGAGTAATGAAGGTGAAAATGTCAGTGTTATGTTAATTCTACTCTAATAACCATAACGTATGTTCATTTGCAATCAAACCTTGACCTGTGTGTGTATGAAATTGCATTTAATCGAACCTATGAGCGGTAAGTGAAAATATCATGAAAATCGTAAAACTGAATCGACATGATCTAGGGCATTATTAAAATTGTAAAACTGAGCGTGTATTACTGACATTACCTATGACGTGCGAAAGGGAATATATTACCGTTATCTTTCAAACAAACTTTACTCAGAAGTTCATCATATGCAGGCAATAGCTGCTCAAAATGCAATATGCATTCAAAAATTCAATATGCAGAGCATTCTCTCTGCTTCAAAATTTCAATATGCAGGCCATTAGCTGCTTACAAAACTCTGTGTTGGGCAATCGCTCAGACACTTGAACTATAGAAACACGTACAGAATAACACTACAACATCATTTGATGCTGCAAAACCATAGAAGGAAACTCTCTTCTGTCTGGTTTGAAGACATTAGAACCGTACCTTTGGCGTTTTGCCAAGACAATACCATATAGTATACATTATGGTATACATTCATATGATTTCATATGAAACACGTAAGAGAAATTCTCAATAACATTATCGAACACCATTGAGCTAACAAAACAAACAACTTCTGCATCAATGTTTGAAACGGCATAGCGGAAAGTACAATGCTCCTTAAGATAGGCAAATACGGTACGATCGATTATGTGTGATAGTAGCGAAACATGTATAATGTAGGTAGAGGTGTCAAGACGAGTAGGTTTGATGTTTGATATAAATGCTTAGGGCACGGAATTAAACTTAAAGGTTCATTCACACTCTCTGTAGTAGAAATCTTAGCAACTCTGACGTATGTTAATGACAGTAAGTATAACAATGTTATTACTCAATAAAAATGAAATATAGCATAATTTAGATTAGTGTTGTTAATCGTTTGAAATTTACGCACTAACTTTCAATTTGTCATTTTAAAAAAAATCAAAATAAGAGATAAAAAAATCATATACCACAATGTGTGATATACCACAATGAAGAAATATTCTTGATATGAACTAATAGCAAACAATACATCTATTGTCTCTAATACCGAAAGAGTTCAAAATGTTAAAGTCACTTTCTCTGGGAAGGAGACTGTTAATGCTGTAGTCGCTGATCTGTGAGAGCGGAGATGTCGCTGCAATTCATTTTGGGTTGTAGTTAGGTCAAATATGGAGCTGGACTTAGCACTGCATGCATTCGGAATGTCGTAGTCTCAGGTGTTACTGGAAAAAGAATTCTCATAGGCGATGTATGCATTTTATGTTGCGCTCCTCTCATAGCTGTAATCATATTCGTTCCGTTGTGATATTTCTGGTTGCTGTAGTTTCTAAAATGAGTGAGGTTCGAATCTGGGTTTTCTCTTTGGAATATGGCAGCGCTGTCACTTCTGGAGTTGATGTAGCATAGCCGGGCGAAGTGAAATCCAATGGTGTTAAGAGAGGTGCGGTTGCTGATGTTGTCAGTCTCGTAGAGCCAGGCGAAGGAAAGTCTGATGGTGTTTAGAGTTTCGGCAATAGTCTATTTCTTAGATAATAATTCATGACACTATTCTTGTTATTCTTGGGGTTGTTGTTTAGACGTTTTCTATCATAACCTTCTTCTCGTGTCTAGTGACGAGAAGGTAGAAAGTTCAGCATTCATAAGAATAAGGTGTCACTTATGATGGTGTAGATACGGTTACATCTTTTTGTGGGGAATGCTTTGGCTACGAGAAGGTACGAAGAATCTGTAAGAAATAGACATGACACTCTTTTAAGCCTGGAATCTCAATTTCTTGACATATATATATATATATATATATATATATATATATATATATATATATATATATATATATATATATATATATATATATATATGTATATATTCTAAAGATACAACATGTAAATTTATTTATGTTGAAAATACATACAATACATACTACAATACTTATTAGATAGTTCTTCCACAATCTAGTATTTCATTTGTCCATTCATTTTTCTGTATTTTTGAATACAAGTGATTTAAATATTCAAAGAGCCTAAAATTCAATAACTGTAATAAATGTATTTTATTTTATTTATTGTAAGGTAACGACCTGTAAAAGATCTGTGAGTGTTATATTTATTATTTAAAGAATATATATTTATTCTCAATTAAATTATAACATGAAGCTAGCAATTATTCAAACCAATACTAAGGAGCAGCGAATCTGTAAAATATTCCATTACATTATGATTGTGGAAGAAGGAAACTCAATAATATTATATTATAAATACAATGAATATCAATTCAGTAAAATATTAAATCAATAAAATATTTCATAGTAGAAAAGAGAACTCAATATTACATTATATTGATGAAATAAAAATAATTCAGAAGAATACCACAACTCACCATAAAATCTTAACTTCCAAAAGCGAGTATAAAGCATAATTTTCTTACCTGTAAGAAATAGACATGACACTCTTCTAGAGCTTGGAATCGTACTGAGAATAAAGCAGCCCAAAGCCTTTTTTATATTCTGGAAGCTGCCTGATCACGAGTGCTTCATCCAAGGTCAAAAAGAAGTCTGTCTAAAAATCACGCGTGCTTCTTGCGTGCTAGTTAAGGACAGCTTTAACTTTATATCAAGTTTTAGGGGGAGATAGAGTGTGAGTGTTTGGACGGTATTTTTCCGAAGTAACGACCTTTTGGATCATACATTGTCCATAACCTTCCTGTAGCAAGTGGTCATTCACATTGTGAACTTAATTAATTAAATTAATTCCCTAGGGTGATTATCAATTACTTTGTTCCCAACATCACAACGCAATTTAATAAGGTTTTATTGATTGAATGGTGAGATAAAACATTATTCGGCTTCTATCTGATGGTGAACTATTGAACTGGCTTATTAATTAGGCTTTTTCCATTACCAAGTGAAAGCTGAACAATAATGAATGCTTAATCTAAATTCATTTCAATGTCCTTATTATATTCAGGATATGAATTATTGATTGGGCCACGCTTCTCCTACAATCCAAATCAATATCAAAGCACTCTCTTAATTTTAGAGGGTTAGCCTTTCACTAACTTATAAATTGCAATATATTTTATACAAGTTACTTTTATCGTTTCTTTCTTTTAAAATTGATATCTTGATAATACCTCTTGGTTAATTTAGCCCTGACCTCGAGGCTAGTAAAAAATTAATAAGTATACGAGGAAGAAGAAAGAAAAATATTAAAAATAAAAAATTACAATGCTTAGGTAGATGAAAAAATTACAATGCATTGGTAAGTTGATAAATTGCAAAAAGGCAATGAGAACAATGTTCATTGCAGTACATATTGTGAAATTTAAAAAAGAATACAATAAAATGTATAATAATCAATAAACTGTAAGGTACATTGACAATGCGTCAGAATGATAAAAGATACATAGAAAAATGTACCATACAATGTGTAATAAGGAGTCAATATAAAATGAAAAAGAGATTACAATTACACAAGGAAGTAAAAATATTAAAAAAGACCAAAATTCAATGCACTGACAAAAGTTAAAAATAGGAAAAACAATTTACCGTGTAGTACCTCGATGAGGAATGAAGAAAAACAATATATTAAGAAAACATTAAAATATGCAATGCGACAGGATAATACGTAGTGTGACGTCAGTATGGTAAAGAAAGAATTTTATTCAAGGCAATCTTACGAAAACACAATTGACACATTCAATGAAATTCAAGTACAATAGTGAGAATCTGCAGTGAAAAACAAAATATGTTTCTTTTATATCATTATTATTTGTGTTGTTATTTTAAAATTCTACATGACTTACTTTACAACTAGTTACGTTAGACGATTTAATATCAGCATGCCGTTCTTGTCTTTTTTGTTTTTATACGTTAGTTTACTCTTTTTGTTATCATTTTATTATTATTTCTATTTCGTTGTAAATAACTTCAGCAGAACATAATTAAAATGCTGTGTAAGTGCTAGGTTAATCGGTGAAGTCAGTAACTTCTATTAATTTATCTGAACAATTATATTTCCGTCACATGTCATTGACCTAGGATCATGCGCTCAATAGAACGGCGTGTTCATAATATTGAAGTGATACTCCTTATTAATAGAATGTGAATTATGACTTCCCAATATATTATTTCATATATGAGACAACTAATATTTGAATTTAGGAGATATCTAAAATGTGTGGCATAATGCGCTATGATTTCTTGTAAACCAAGTAACTGTATAATGTTTATTCGTGATGCTTTCATTAAACTAGAATTAATTGATACGTCTTGAATGTCATCTGGACAACTAGGGTATGTAGCGCAGTATATAGGTGTTGCTATAAAGTACATAAACAATGATGCGGATTCCTTGGCATTCTGGAATAACATATGTAATCGATAGATACGATCGTTCAATTTGATTGATGAATTCCATTAAAACATGCTGTGAAAACAGAATAGCAAGTGAACTCGCCTGCTGAAAATTTCGCTGTATGACTAATTTGCTGAGTCTCAACCGTTTGAGCTGCATTCCTTTCTTCTATTTTCTAATATTCTTCACGATTATTTTCGACAATGGCAAGCATCGCTTGCTCTAATAGTATAAGCGTTTTTGAGTTTGGACCGATTGCTGTTAACATGTTCTAATTCTATTATCAATTTGTCAGGTATAGGAGAAGAAATCATCTCCCTATCGAGCAATAATACCGAAAATTTAAATTTCATTATTCTGTTGCTTTAGCATATTTGTATAACTTGCTAAATGTTGTGATGTTTTCATTGTCAGCATTCCAAATAGATATTTACCTATTTTATCAATGAAGGGCAAAACTTCTCTCATGATACATTTGAAGAATGCAAAACACCTTTCTGAATTAACTAATTCATTAATGAGATTGGTATATTAAACTGCATATTCATTGTAATTCGTATTGACTTTAAGTGTGAAAGAATATCATTTGTGTAGCTACTGTTGACATCTCTGTGTCAATATTCGATACATTCGACTGAATAATTCCTTAAAAGCCTGATTTGAAAGTGCGAATCCACTTATCGGCTGAATCATAAAATAGTTGGAGTGGCTAGATATAGCCTTTAGCGTAAATTGTTTTAGTTATGTTACTGCGGACACTGAATTCAGAGTTAAAAAAGAATACAATCCTACGAACCAAATCCATATTCCATCCATACCGTAAAGAAAAAGAAAGAGGTTGAGAGGTTTGGATCCAGAAAGAAGAAAACGAGATAGAAGGTATGAAGAAAGAATGGAATGGAGGATAGGACTATAATCATTTCTCTAATTTAAAAAAAAAATTTCTTCTGAATGTCGTATTTAATTCAATTACGAACTATTCGACCTAGTCGTGTACGACGTGTATTCGTTTGTGTGCGATTTTGTAGGTGTACATAATCTATGCTAATACTAGTCCTGTGAGACGAGTATAAAATGTTAATATCAGCTTGTAATTCTTGGTTTCTTTATTTTTTTATATTATTTTACTCTTTTTTGTACTTTTTTATTTTTTTATTTTGCATAACATCAGCATAACATATTTTTCAGTGACTACGGTTATTATTTTGCTTCAGCGAAGTGTTGTAAAAAGAACTCTCATTATTATGGATAGTACTTGTAAACCAATATTGAACTTATCTTCTTATTGCATTCATAATATCATTAAATACAAGCGATATAGAAGTAAGAATGTTTGCGTAGAGAGCCTTGCAAGAATTTGGTATTAATCAAGAGTAATGAAGGTGAAAATGTCAGTGTTATGTTAATTCTACTCTAATAACCATAACGTATGTTCATTTGCAATCAAACCTTGACCTGTGTGTGTATGAAATTGCATTTAATCGAACATATGAGCGGTACGTGAAAATATCATGAAAATCGTAAAACTGAATCGACATGATCTAGGGCATTATTAAAATTGTAAAACTGAGCGTGTATTACTGACATTACCTATGACGTGCGAAAGGGAATATATTACCGTTATCTTTCAAACAAACTTTACTCAGAAGTTCATCATATGCAGGCAATAGCTGCTCAAAATGCAATATGCATTCAAAAATTCAATATGCAGAGCATTCTCTCTGCTTCAAAATTTCAATATGCAGGCCATTAGCTGCTTACAAAACTCTGTGTTGGGCAATCGCTCAGACACTTGAACTATAGAAACACGTACAGAATAACACTACAACATCATTTGATGCTGCAAAACCATAGAAGGAAACTCTCTTCTGACTGGTTTGAAGACATTAGAACCGTACCTTTGGCGTTTTGCCAAGACAATACCATATAGTATACATTATGGTATACATTCATATGATTTCATATGAAACACGTAAGAGAAATTCTCAATAACATTATCGAACACCATTGAGCTAACAAAACAAACAACTTCTGCATCAATGTTTGAAACGGCATAGCGGAAAGTACAATGCTCCTTAAGATAGGCAAATACGGTACGATCGATTATGTGTGATAGTAGCGAAACATGTATAATGTAGGTAGAGGTGTCAAGACGAGTAGGTTTGATGTTTGATATAAATGCTTAGGGCACGGAATTAAACTTAAAGGTTCATTCACACTCTCTGTAGTAGAAATCTTAGCAACTCTGACGTATGTTAATGACAGTATAACAATGTTATTACTCAATAAAAAATGAAATATAGCATAATTTAGATTAGTGTTGTTAATCGTTTGAAATTTACGCACTAACTTTCAATTTGTCATTCTAAAAAAATCAAAACAAGAGATAAAAAATCATATACCACAATGTGTGATATACCACAATGAAGAAATATTCTTGATATGAACTAATAGCAAACAATACATCTATTGTCTCTAATACCGAAAGAGTTCAAAATGTTAAAGTCACTTTCTCTGGGAAGGAGACTGTTAATGCTGTAGTCGCTGATCTGTGAGAGCGGAGATGTCGCTGCAATTCATTTTGGGTTGTAGTTAGGTCAAATATGGAGCTGGACTTAGCACTGCATGCATTCGGAATGTCGTAGTCTCAGGTGTTACTGGAAAAAAAATTCTCATAGGCGATGTATGCATTTTATGTTGCGCTCCTCTCATAGCTGTAATCATATTCGTTCCGTTGTGATATTTCTGGTTGCTGTAGTTTCCAAAATGAGTGAGGTTCGAATCTGGGTTTTCTCTTTGGAATATGGCAGCGCTGTCACTTCTGGAGTTGATGTAGCATAGCCGAGCGAAGTGAAATCCAATGGTGTTAAGAGAGGTGCGGTTGCTGATGTTGTCAGTCTCGTAGAGCCAGGCGAAGGAAAGTCTGATGGTGTTTAGAGTTTCGGCAATAGTCTATTTCTTAGATAATAATTCATGACACTATTCTTGTTATTCTTGGGGTTGTTGTTTAGACGTTTTCTATCATAACCTTCTTCTCGTGTCTAGTGACGAGAAGGTAGAAAGTTCAGCATTCATAAGAATAAGGTGTCACTTATGATGGTGTAGATACGGTTACATCTTTTTGTGGGGAATGCTTTGGCTACGAGAAGGTACGAAGAATCTGTAAGAAATAGACATGACACTCTTTTAAGCCTGGAATCTCAATTTCTTGACATATATATATATATATATATATATATATATATATATATATATATATATATATATATATATATATATATATATATATATATATATATATATATATATATATTCTAAAGATACAACATGTAAATTTATTTATGTTGAAAATACATACAATACATATTACAATACTTATTAAATAGTTCTTCCACAATCTAGTATTTCATTTGTCTATTCATTTTTCTGTATTTTTGAATACAAGTGATTTAAATATTCAAAGAGCCTATCATTCAATAACTGTAATAAATGTATTTTATTTTATTTATTGTAAGGTAACGACCTGAAAAAGATCTGTGAGTGTTGTACTTATTATTTAAAGAATATATATTTATTCTCAATTAAATTATAACATGAAGCTAGTAATTATTTCAAACCAATACTAAGGAGCAGCGAAGCTGTAAAATATTTCATTACATTATGATTGTGGAGGAAGGAAACTCAATAATATTATATTATAAATACAATGAATATCAATTCAGTAAAATATTAATCAATAAAATATTTCATAGTAGAAAAGAGAACACACTATTACATTATATTGATGAAATAAAAATAATTCAGAAGAATACCACAACTCACTAAAAAATCTTAACTTCCAAAAGCGAGTATAAAGCATAATTTTCTTACCTGTAAGAAATAGACATGACACTCTACTAGAGCTTGGAATCACACTGAGAATAAAGCAGCCCAAAGCCTTTTTTATATTCTGGAAGCTGCCTGATCACGAGTGCTTCATCCAAGGTCAAAAAGAAGTCTGTCTAAAAATCATGCGTGCTTCTTGCGTGCTAGTTAAGGACAGCTTTAACTTTATATCAAGTTTTAGACGGGGAGATAGAGTGTGAGTGTTTGGACGGTATTTTTCCGAAGTAACGACCTTTTGGATCATACATTGTCCATAACCTTCCTGTAGCAAGTGGTCATTCACATTGTGAATTTAATTAATTAAATTAATTCCCTAGGGTGATTATCAATTACTTTGTTCCCAACATCACAACGCAATTTAATAAGGTTTTATTGATTGAATGGTGAGATAAAACATTATTCGGCTTCTATCTGATGGTGAACTATTGAACTGGCTTTTTAATTAGGCTTTTTCCATTACCAAGTGAAAGCTGAACAATAATATATGTTTAATCTAAATTCATTTCAATGTCCTTATTATATTCAAGATATGAATTATAGATTGGGCCACGCTTCTCTTACAATCCAAATCAATATCAAAGCACTCTCTTAATTTTAGAGGGTTAGCCTTTCACTAACTTATAAATTGCAATATATTCTATACAAGTTACTTTTATCGTTTCTTTCTTTTAAAATTGATATCTTGATAATACCTCTTGGTTAATTTAGCCCTGACCTCGAGGCTAGTAAAAAAATAATAAGTATACGAGGAAGAAGAAAGAAAAATATTAAAAATAAAAAATTACAATGCTTAAGTAGATGAAAAAATTACAATGCATTGGTAAGTTGATAAATTGCAAAAAGGCAATGAGAACAATGTTCATTGCAGTACATATTGTGAAATTCAACAAAGAATACAATAAAATGTATAATAATCAATAAACTGTAAGGTACATTGACAATGCGTCAGAATGATAAAAGATACATAGAAAAATGTACCATAAAATGTGTAATAAGAAGTCAATATAAAATGAAAAAGAGATTACAATTACACAAGGAAGTAAAAATATTAAAAAAGACCAAAATACAATGCACTGACAAAAGTTAAGAAATAGGAAAAACAATTTACCGTGTAGTACCTCGATGAGGAATGAAGAAAAACAATATATTAAGAAAACATTAAAATATGCAATGTGACAGGATAATACGTAATGTGACGTCAGTATGGTAAAGAAAGGATTTTATTCAAGGCAATCTTACGAAAACACAATTGACACATTCAATGAAATTCAAGTACAATAGTGAGAATCTGCAGTGAAAAACAAAATATGTTTGTTTTATATCATTATTATTTGTGTTGTTTTTTAAAATTCTACATGACTTACTTTACAACTAGTTACGTTAGACGATTTAATATCAGCATGCAGTTCTTGTCTTTTTTGTTTTTATACGTTAGTTTACTCTTTTTGTTATTATTTTATTATTATTTCTATTTCATTGTAAATAACTTCAACAAAACATAATTAAAATGCTGTGTAAGTGCTAGGTTAATCGGTGAAGTCAGTAACTTCTATTAATTTATCTGAACAATTATATTTCCGTCACATGTCATTGACCTAGGATCATGCGCTCAATAGAACGGCGTGTTCATAATATTGAAGTGATACTCCTTATTAATAGAATGTGAATTATGACTTCCCAATATATTATTTCATATATGAGACAACTGATATTTGAATTTAGGAGATATCTAAAATGTGTGGCATAATGCGGTATGATCTCTTGTAAACCAAGTAACTGTATAATGTTTATTCGTGATGCTTTCATTAAACTAGAATTAATTGATACGTCTTGAATGTCATCTGGACAACTAGGGTATGTAGCGCAGTATATACGTGTTGCTATAAAATACATAAACAATCATGCGGATTCCTTGGCATTCTGGAATAACATATGTAATCGATAGATACGATCGTTCAATTTGATTGATGAATTCCATTAAAACATGCTGTGAAAACAGAATAGCAAGTGAACTCGCCTGCTGAAAATTTCGCTGTATGACTAATTTGCTGAGTCTCAACCGTTTGAGCTGCATTCCTTTCTTCTTTTTTCTAATATTGTTCACGATTATTTTCGACAATGGCAAGCATCGCTTGCTCTAATAGTATAAGCGTTTTTGAGTTTGGACCGATTGCTGTTAACATGTTCTAATTCTATTATCAATTTGTCAGGTATAGGAGAAGAAATCATCTCCCTATCGAGCAATAATACCGAAAATTTAAATTTCATTATTCTGTTGCTTTAGCATATTTGTATAAGTTGCTAAATGTTGTGATGTTTTCATTGTCAGCATTCCAAATAGATATTTACCTATTTTATCAATGAAGGGCAAAACTTCTCTCATGATACATTTGAAGAATGCAAAACACCTTTCTGAATTAACTAATTCATTAATGAGATTGGTATATTAAACTGCATATTCATTGTAATTCGTATTGACTTTAAGTGTGAAAGAATATCATTTGTGTAGCTACTGTTGACATCTCTGTGTCAATATTCGATACATTCGACTGAATAATTCCTTAAAAGCCTGATTTGAAAGTGCGAATCCACTTATCGGCTGAATCATAAAATAGTTGGAGTGGCTAGATATAGCCTTTAGCGTAAATTGTTTTAGTTATGTTACTGCGGACACTGAATTCAGAGTTAAAAAAGAATACAATCCTACGAACCAAATCCATATTCCATCCATACCGTAAAGAAAAAGAAAGAGGTTGAGAGGTTTGGATCCAGAAAGAAGAAAACGAGATAGAAGGTATGAAGAAAGAATGGAATGGAGGATAGGACTATAATCATTTCTCCCATTTAAAAAAAATTTCTTCTGAATGTCGTATTTAATTCAATTACGAACTATTCGACCTAGTCGTGTACGACGTGTATTCGTTTGTGTGCGATTTTGTAGGTGTACATAATCTATGCTAATACTAGTCCTGTAAGACGAGAATAAAAAAGTTAATATCAGCTTGTAGTTCTTGGTTTCTTTATTTTTTATATTATTTTACTCTTTTTTGTACTTTTTTATTTTTTTTTATTTTGCATAACATCAGCATAACATATTTTTCAGTGACTACGTTTATTATTTTGCTTCAGCGTAGTGTTGTAAAAAGAACTCTCATTATTATGGATAGTACTTGTAAACCAATATTGAACTTATCTTCTTATTGCATTCATAATATCATTTAATACAAGCGATATAGAGGTAAGAATGTTTGCGTAGAGAGCCTTGCAAGAATTTGGTATTAATCAAGAGTAATGAAGGTGAAAATGTTAGTGTTATGTTAATTCTACTCTAATAACCATAACATGTGTTCATTTGCAATCAAACCTTGACCTGTGTGTGTATGAAATTTCATTTAATGAAAGTGAAAATATCATGAAAATCGTAAAACTGAATCGACATGATTTAGGGCATTATTTAAATTGTAAAACTGGGCGTGTATTACTGACATTACCTATGATGTACGAAAGGGAATGTATTACCGTTATCTTTTAAACAAACTTTACTCAGAAGTTGATCATATGCAGGCAATAGCTGTTCAAAATGCAATATACATTCACAAATTCAATATGCAGAGCATTCTCTCTGCTTCAAAATTTCAATATTCAGGCCATTAGCTGCTTACAAAACTCTGTGTTGGGCAATCGCTCAGACACTTGAACTACAGAAAAACGTACAGAATAACACTACAACATCTTTTGATGCTGCAAAACCATAGAAGGAAACTCTCTTCCGACTGGTTTGAAGACATTAGAACCGTACCTTTGGCGTTTTGCCAAGACAATACCATATAGTATACATTATGGTATACATTCATATGATTTCATATGAAACACGGAAGAGAAATTCTCAATAACATTATCGAACACCATTGAGCTAACAAAACAAACAACTTCTGCATCAATGTTTGAAACGGAATAGCGGAAAGTACAATGGTTCTTAAGATAGGCAAATACGGTACGATCGATTATATGTGATATTAGCGAAACATGTATAATGTAGGTAGATGTGTCAAGACGAGTAGGTTTGATGTTTGATATAAATGCTTAGGGCACGGAATTAAACTTAAAGATTCATTCACACTCTCTGTAGTAGAATTCTTAGCAACTCTGACGTATGTTAATGACAGTAAGTATAACAATGTTATTACTCAATAAAAATGAAATATAGCATAATTTAGATTAGTGTTGTTAATCGTTTGAAATTAACGCACTAACTTTCAATTTGTCATTTTAAAAAAGATCAAAATAAGAGATAGAAAAATCATATACCACAATGTGTGATATACCACAATAAAGAAATATTCTTGATATGAACTAATAGCAAACAATACATCTATTGTCTCTAATACCGAAAGAGATCAAAATGTTAAAGTCACTTCGACTGGGAAGGAGACTGTTAACGCTGCAGTCGCTGATCTGTGAGAGCGGAGATGTCGCTGCAATTCATTTTGGGTTGTAGTTAGGTCACATTTGGAGCTGGACTTAGCACTGCACACATTCGGAATGTCGTAGTCTCAGGTGTTACTGGAAAAAGAATTCTCATAGGCGATGTATGCATTTTATGTTGCAATCCTCTCATAGCTGTAATCATATTCGTTCCGTTGTGATATTTCTGGTTGCTGTAGTTTCTAAAATGAGTGAGGTTGTTCGAATCTGGGTTTTCTCTTTGGAATATGGCGGCGCTGTCGCTTCTGGAGTTGATTTAGCATAGCCGGGCGAAGTGAAGTCCAATGGTGTTAAGAGAGATGCGGTTGCGGATGTTGTCAGTCTCGTAGAGCCAGGCGAAGGAAAGTCTGATGGTGTTAAGGGTTTCGGCAATAGTCTATTTCTTAGATAATAATTCATGACACTGTTCTTGTTATTCTTGGGGTTGTTGTTTAGACGTTTTCTATCATAACCTTCTTCTCGTGTCTAGTTACGAGAAGGTAGAAAGTTCAGCATTCATAAGAATAAGGTGTCACTTATGATGGTGTAGATAAGGTTACATCTTTTTGTGGGGAATGCTTTGACTACGAGAAGGTACCAAGAATCTGTAAGAAATAGACATAACTCTTTTAAGCCTGGAATCGCACTTTATTGACATATATATATATATATATATATATATATATATATATATATATATATATATATATATATATATATATATATATATATATATATCATATATAAATAAATATATATATATATATATATATATATATATATATATATATATATATATATATATATATATATATATATACAACATGATAAAGATACAACATATAAATTTATTTATGTTGAAAATACATACAATACTTATTAAATAGTTCTTCCACAATCTAGTATTTCATTTGTCCATTCATTTTTGTGTATTTTTGAATACAAGTGATTTAAATATTCAAAGAACTTAAAATTCAAAAACTGTAATAAATGTATTTTATTTTATTTATTGTAAGGTAACGACCTGAAAAGATCTGTGAATGTTATAATTATTATTTAAAGAATATATATTTATTCTCAATTAAATTATAACATGAAGCTAGTAATTATTTCAAACCAATACTAATGAACAGCGAAACTGTAAAATATTTCATTACATTATGATTGTGGAAGAAGGGAACTCAATACTATTATATTATAAATACAATGAATATCAATTCAGTAAAATATTAAATCAATAAAATATTTCATAGTAGAAAAGAGAACTCACTATTACATTATATTGATGAAATAAAAATAATTCAGAAGAATACCACAACTCACTATAAAATCTTAACTTCCAAAAGCGAGTATAAAGCATAATTTTCTTACCTGTAAGAAATAGACATGACACTCTTCTAGAGCTTGGAATCGTACTGAGAATAAAGCAGCCCAAAGCCTTTTTTATATTCTGGAAGCTGCCTGATCACGAGTGCTTCATCCAAGGTCAGAAAGAAGTCTGTCTAAAAATCACGCGTGCTTCTTGCGTGCTAGTTAAGGACAGCTTTAGCTTTATATCAAGTTTTAGGGGGGAGATAGAGTGTGAGTGTGTGGACTGTATTTTTCCGAAGTAACGACCTTTTGGATCATACATTGTCCATAACCTTCCAGTAGCAAGTCGTCATTCACATTGCGAACTTATATAATTTAATTAATTCCCTTGGGTGATTATCAATTACTTTTTTCCCAACATCACAAAGCAATTTAATAAGGTTTTATTGATTGAATGGTGAGATAAAACATTATTCGGCTTTTATCTGATGGTGAACTATTGAACTGGCTTTTTAATTAGGCATTTTCCATTACCAAGTGAAAGCTGAACAATAATATATGCTTAATCTAAATTCATTTCAATGTCCTTATTATATTCAAG
This sequence comes from Potamilus streckersoni, assembly GCA_016746295.1. NCBI lineage: Eukaryota > Metazoa > Mollusca > Bivalvia > Unionida > Unionidae > Potamilus > Potamilus streckersoni. The sequence goes on along the minus strand of JAEAOA010002271.1, from coordinate 444,500 downwards.
ATATGAATTATTGATTGGGCCACGCTTCTCTTACAATCTAAATCAATATCAAAGCACTCTCTTAATTTTAGAGGGTTAGCCTTTCACTAACTTATAAATTGCAATATGTTCTATACAAGTTACTTTTATCGTTTCTTTTTTCAAAATTGATATCTTGATAGTTATTATAACATATATTAACACAGGCGTCGTATTTTTCATTGGATATAAGTGTTTTGCAGGCTTAACGCAATTTGTTTCACCACACAATAGATTTTACATATTGGCCAGTATGTTTGTTGAAGGAAGAAACAGTGAAAAACCCGGAAGGAGTCATCCACCCAGGGAAAGCTACTGGCAAGCTTTCTCACATAACATAATGGCCCAGCTGGAGACACGAACACACGGGTGCAGACGCGAGATAGTAACGATCGGTAAAGGAGAGCGCATTGGACCAAGATCATGACGGCTCGTTATAAGGTTGTAATGAAGGCTGGAGATGCTTTGTATCTGTTGTAAGTCTGATGTTCAGTGTAAATCGTTACATAATTTAAAATTGGATTGAGTTTATATTGTGAATATAATGTTTATACGATCAGAGATGGTATACGTACACCTCATCACTTTGGGTTTCATTATCTATTTTGCTATCCAAGTAATTAGTGATCCTAACACTTAAGGGTAGTGAGATTTGGAGAAAAGTTTTTTTTCTTGATTCATTCTGACAGAGCTTTTGTAATTATGGTGCATACATATGTATTTCAATTGAATGTAACCTTTGTACATGCATAATTTATTTCTATTACCTGCCTGCCTACATTCCAACGTACTACGTACGTACGTACGCATGTACCTATCTACCTACCTACCTGCATGCATGCATATATATATATATATATATATATATATATATATATATATATATATATATATATATATATATATATATATATATATATTATTTCCACTTAATACTACTTTTTTACATGTATGATTTATTTACATTATTTACCTTCATAGCATCCTGGGTGCCTTACTGCCTACCCACCCCACCCTACCCCACTTAATGCAACGTTTGTATATGCATAATTTGTTTCCGTTATCTATCTTCCTACCTACATGCCTTTTTCCTCCCTACCTTCCTACCCCTCCGCCACAAATACACAAACACACGGAATAAACTTGTTTCTTAATGTACGAGGTTAGTAGCTTGTTGATCTGTTCTAGGCACGTCATTTGGGTGTAGTTCTGGTTGTCAGAAAAAGGAAGATCTTTGTAAATATATGGTTCTCACCATTCATACAAGCCACCCAGCTACCTATTTGTCTATCTACCTACATATGTAGCTATCGTTAAGTTTATTTTTATCTAGCTAGCTATCTACCTAGAGTTAAGTTTATATGTATGTATAGGTGTCAAAATAACTATCATTGTCAAAATCATGGCAAAAAAAGAAAGGCTTTTACGTATTTATATTGTATATGTGGTGGATATTAAACCGAAAACAAAGTACATACGCGAATAGCCTATTATTCGAAGAAAGAAGCTATTAACAGTCTGTGAAACAGTTACGTTTACGTGATCAAAAAAGCGTTCTATTTATAATTAGGTGACAGTAATTTGTAATTGAAGGATTACATTGGACCCACTCACCACTATCCAAAAGAAACAAAAATAAACAAGTACAACATTTCTATGAATTACCGTTGTGTTTGTGACATGCGAATTTACAGTTTTTGTGATAAGTGCTGCTGCTTATTTACATCTATTTTTAATCTGCATTTACTGTAACATATATTCTCTGATGCACACGTAGGCAAGCCTCAAGGTCTTTGTTTATTGTTTGTTTGTTTGTCTTTTGCTTGCGACGAGTAAATTGCATTAAACCTTGATGTTTTGAATTGCGTGCAAGCTGGAGAGGGAGTGGTGGTTTCTTTAAAGAAAATCAATAAGACACATTCGGGTAGTACTACAGCATGATAAAATACAACAAGCTGCTAAAATCCATGAATTGATACCCGTTAAAAACAGTTATTTTATCATTTACACAATATTCAATAAACATGTTTATTCTCAAATAAGTAGCAGTTTCCTTATAGTCAATTATCATTATTGTTGAGTTTGACTCTTTCATTATAAGTTGACAGTTGTTATGAAAACAATGCAATACGTATTGCAAAGTAATGGTCATATAATATGCCAAAACACAACTCTATATCGCATACGTGATAGCACTCTCCCGGCTTTAATTTTACCAGCTGTGAGTTGATCGTTACGCTCTTTAATTGGTGTAATTGGAAGTATACGCAGGCTAAAGAACGCATATATTATAAACTTTTCTTGTCATAATTCATATTGAATGCGACCCATCATCTTCAAAAACATTTCTAACAGCGTCAACATTTTTCCCAGGGTAAAACACATTCACACGAACACATTCCAATGATTTTGTTCTCAGATAATTGTGCAATTTTATTTCATGTAAAAGTACTGCAAGCAATTTCTTCGAGAGTTCTGTGCTTTCTCTCCGCTAAGAATACTGTCAACTCGTGGCGGCAAGTACTCAGCACACGCCCCTGGAGTACAACCTCGTGCAACTCGTCGTACGATCGTTTGACTTCTGAAATCCGTATTCACTTCCCGAATAACCCTCGAATACGGGTTTGGAATTGAGAATGGGTTTCCGCTACTTTTTTCGTCAGGTCCCGAAAAAGTTTGCGGTACTTTCGGCGGTCAGAGGATAATGGCAAAGAAGGGTCTTTATGAGTTCGTTGTAGTCGTCAGCTTCTTCTGCGGCTAAATTATGGTAAACTTGCGAGCTGCACATTGCACAAAGGCCGATAATGTAATCGCTCAATGTTGCCCGGGAATTTTATGAACACACGCGAGTTACTCAAATTGCACGAGGAAATCGTCAATGGATTCTTCTTTGTCGTTGAATCGCGGCATAATTATCTCTATCATTCGATGGTCGATAATCGCTCGTACACTCCCTCCAGAACTTTTAAGGGAATCGTCCCTATTGGCGGTCCTAGCTGTTAACCTTAATTGTTCTATTTCGAGAGCGTGAGTGAGCTCTGTTTCTCTCGCGGTCACTGTTATCCTGGCCAGCTCCAGCTATTTTCGTGTCTCTCTGTCATCTGATTTTCTGGAAAGCTCCTTATGTGTCTAACTTTCGGCTGCTTTTCCTGACATCCTGGCCAGCTCTAGCTCTTTCCGTGTCTCTCTTTCAGCTGCTTTTTCTGCCCTCCATTCCTTGACTGTCTTCTCTATGAAAGCTGCTATGCGATTTCCCTCATAACCTAGACCTTCCATGCCCATGGCGCTATAGACTTTAATCATCTGTCTTTCTGTAGCCATTTTATGAATATGCTTACAGTAAGTGATACCTTGTCTCGACTTACTAAACAATTGACAGATGTTACAAGTTCCTAACCCAATGCTTACCTGTTGACAACAACTAATTTTGCTCAGGTAAGATATTTTGCCCGATATTTGTTTTACAATTACTGCAAGTAACTGAAATCTACCAAGCATGAAAATATCAAAATATAATATACACAATAAGGAAATTATAAAATTTCAAAATGACTTTGGTTGGAAAATATCTCACAACTGTTCCATAATACTTCCTACTAATACTTTAGGTAGTAAAATTAATATTTTTTTGTTCTAATGCAGATCCCGGATGATACCGCCACTGTGACAAACTCAATGGTTGGGGTAGTGCGCTCCCAATATTTATTTTAAACTATTATAGAAGTCCCACCCAAGCTCTAATTGGGTGGAAATTAAATTTAGTGAATGATGGATGTAAAGCTCCGAGCCACCATTCAGCAATGTCAACTGTTAGATGGCAAAATATACAAAAAGGTACAAATTCAACGAATATCTATTTAAAACAATTCACTAATCAAATGATTCAAATTTCCAATTACACTCCTTCCGCCCGATCCTTTAATAAGCCTATTACATCACATGATTAATAGTGTAAGATTGATTTATTTCTCCCAAACCCTTTTCTTTCTTCTCCCCGACCTTTCAACAAATTCCTTCTCCTCCTCCTATCTTCATCATCCACCTCGCCTTTTTATATACTCCTTCTCCTTCTCCAATTTCTTTCCCACGATTACACTTCTGTCAACGTTGACTGTCTCGGCTACATAAACAATTCCGTCTCCAACTTTTGTTGACTTGAGACCCAATATAGCCGCAAGTTCTGTGTCCCCTGAAAAGCTTTAAGTGAAGACACAAAGACGGTACAGTCTTGTTCCTTAGCCATCTCCTCTTACACTCGCACAGCCTACCATCATATATGGTTATTAAATACCTTCGGTTACGCATTCGTTCACATTCAGATACCCATACGTTCTTGTATTGTAAAAGAAGCTTCATAATACAGTACGGTATACATTAATTCTTATACATGCATCAATAAATTCCGTCATATCAGTTACTATTCGTAATCCCGTTATACTAAACAATATCACAATGATCAGACGCATTTATTTACCTTACAACTCATTCCAATGTACGCAAATATTCAATTAGCCATGCTCTGATATATGCATACGTCAATAGTAACTAATCTTTCATACTTGAACCATGTTTCTAATTCACAGTTCAAGCGCGTATAAATTCTAACAGAACACATTTAAAAATGTATTGGTTTAATATGAAGTAACCTAATAGCGAATTACAAAATTAATTCTGACCACAAGCTAACAATCTACATAAATCCGCCTCGCATCTAAAAATTGTCTACATAAGACTCAAGCCAATTTCTCACATACGCATGTAAATGAAACACTACTGAGGTAATTCTACATGCTAACGATCCTAGTAATTAAGTGTACATACTACCAGTAAGTAAAATTATGATGCTGTAATACGCAGCAAAAATTGCGCCAATAACTTACTGACCTTTCCTTAGAATCGACCTCTACGTGGTGCCTCCAGATTACGAGTGGCTTTTTTCTCGGAGAAAACTCTCTTGATCTGCAATCCCTCCAAGCGAATACTAAATTGCCCTTACGATTTTGGAAGGTATCATTCGGGTCTAAATTGTAATGGCGCCTTCTATCTCAATTTTGATAAAATATCGCTGTGGACCGATCCAATCAATCTTAGCGAAAAATGTCCCTCTCGCTATCTGTTAACGTGGGAACGGACGAGAACACGCTTGACTCGTTTCACCCCTTTGACTTCCTTTTGATCATTGAACTAATATTTAACATAGAGGCCTGAAAACGGCAAGCTTTTATTTAGTGATGCAACAATCGCCTTTGCCGACTCAAGTTTCCGGTCTCTGGTAGGTCATGGTAACCTTGCGTAAGAGTTCAACACTAATCTCGCGGCAATCTTTAGAGAGCAAACAAAAGGCTGCGGTTATATTCCCTAGACAGGTAGATTATAGCTCATACATGATTTTATACTGGGGTTTAGCAATGTGACCATAACATTGGTAGAATATTACGTACTCTACTCTTGACAGAGGTATCTTAGTGCGAAGATTGCCTTTTGCCTAATGTAGGTATTGTATTTATGTAATGCACGACTATTGTCTTTTGTGACATTTTTTTGTTCTTATGCACGTTTCCATTATAGTTAGTGTGTGTGTGTGTGTGTGTGTGTGTGTGTGTGTGCCGTTTCACATGCCACGTGACATTTTAGATTTGTATTGCATATAAATGCTTGCGTTTTACATGGTTCTTGCCTAAAAAACGTTAGTAGTAGTAGTGGTAGTAGTTGTATTAGTAGTAGTAGATGTAGTAATAATAGTAATTTAATTGCAGTAACAGTTATATTAGCAGTAGTTGTTGTTGTAGCAGTAGTAGTAGCAATAATAGTAGTAGTTGTTGTTGAGATAGTAATAGTAATACTAGTAGTAGTTGTAGTAGCAGTTGTTGTAGTTGTAGCAGTAGTAGTAGTTAAAGTATTAGTAGTTGTAGTAGTTATTGTAGTTGTAGTAGCAGCAGTAGTAATAGTTGTAGTAGCAGTAGTAGCAGCAGCAGCAGCAGTAGTAGTATAAATGTAATTGGCTGGGAAAGAATTACTCGAAGAATGATCAAATTCACGTCTTCATGTCAAACCTCTTAATTTGTGCATCACGGTATCTGAAAGGATCTTAGGAATGGTCTGTGATAGAAAAGTTTGCTTTTTTTAAAGTAGCTTTAACATTTTTTTTCAGTCCCATGGCTACGATGTCTGCAGTGTGGCTACGATGTCTGCTGTGTGGCAGTTTATAGCATTATGATTTTATAATACTGGACACCAAGCGAGGCAGCTGTTAGTACCATTTTTATAAATCTTTCGTATGACTCGGCCTGGACCGAACCCATTGCCTCTCGCATCCGAATAAATGTTGACGTTATGAACATATTAAAAAAAAGCAGACATCTCACTATGTCAAAGCAATAACTACTTTTAAGAGAAATTTTTACAAATGTTAACTATGGTAGATTGCATGTTATTTTTCTTGCCTTATTAAAGCAAGTAGATTTCCTTCAACTCAGTGAAATAATTCTGTTTATGGAAATAATTTCTTGCTGAAATTGTTGAAATGAAAACAGCAGAATTATGAAATACTGGTATATACCTTAATGTTAATTTGATTAATCTTTGTGGGAAGAATCTACGTCTCTGTGTGTCTGTCTGTCTGTCTGTCTGATATGTTACCATGTGATCTTACAAGTAGTCCAAATTGAAACGCGTCGATATTTTTGATAGTGCAATACAAGTGTTCTTGAACTGTTTCCTCTGGTCAGATTTGTTTTAAATCAAAGATCTATTATAACTGAAAGCTTTTTTGCCATAACTACGTCTAATGTTTACAAAATCTACCATTCCCTACTCTTGAGATCAGTACAATTACTGTCATGTAGTATCTTGTTAGAGCGTCCAACTCGGAGGTGGGAGGTTGCGGGTTCGAACCCAGCAGAGTCATGCCAAAGAATATAACACATATAAAACTGAACGATTGTTAAAGCAAGGTTAAACATCTCTCTCTCTCACACATACATAAACACACACACACACACATTCACACATGCATTATTTACTCCAGCCTTCTGATGAAGCAATCATTAATATCATTAAGAAATAACTGTAGGAAAAACTACTAATATTCCAGTTAAGAAGAAGAAATGCATTAATGTTTTGGTACTACCACGCTTTGAAAAGTCTGATAGCGAATTTGCAGTTTGTAATTTTCTTTATAGATGGATTTGCATTTAATTTCAAGAATAAGTCATTCGTTATCGTCATTAACACCGTCGTATTTTTCATCATCTTCATCATCATTAACATCTTTATCATCATCGTCGTCGCGTTGTTGTCATCATTATCATCATTGTTGTCATCATCGTCATCATTCGCAGTAGGAGTAATGTTTGTGGTGACGGTGATGTTAATATTATTTTGTCAGAACACCGGAAAATCATCTTGCAATATTGTCAGCAGACGAGTATGATATGCATTCAAATTGGACCTATATATCGTGCACATTATACATATTTGCCATGACAACAGTTACGACATCAGGATCATTAAATCTGTTAAGTAAATATTACTTCAATTTAAACACTCTCTGAATTATTATCTAGTAATCCCGAGAACAATACATAGCATGATAATTCGCTTGAAATATGTCAAGATATTACGAAGTAGTCCTGATAAGAACCTATAATGCAAAACAATAAAGATCAAAAAGTCAATGGTGTGCAAATAAAATTAATATATTTCGCTCTAAAATTAGGGTTGGGCATGTCAAAATCAAATGTAATTTCATGTAACAGAATTCCTGGCACGATATGAAAATTCAGATTTTAAAATAAAACTACATCATTCGGGCATTATTGTGTGTACATAATTCTTCAAGGAATGTTTGTGATGGAAACTATTATGCATCCATCTATTTACATTATGATATAAAACAATTTTGTCAAGTAATCAAAGTTAAGGCTTGTGATAATGTTCAACGTTTGAGTGATAATGCCTATGAATCCTCATTTCCTTCCTTGATGATCTTACCTTTGTGTAAATTGTTGCAGTTATGTAAATAGGAAATGCGGTCTTTTCAATACCACAGGAGTCTGCAGTTTTATCAATAAAGCAGGATGCAATTCCTGACTACATGAAATCACCTTATTGGTATTTATAAAATAATAATAAGGAATGCAACTCGACCACAACCCTCCGCTCGATTCGAATTTTCTCACGCGTCTTTTATCCCTTCAGAATTGCACGAAGACTGAAAAACTACACATATCCATTTTAAAAAAAAACAAAGCAGTAACGTACCTTCTCATCACTCTCGGACGACCATCGCATGAATCCAATCCGGCGAATATATTTAACGAGCGTGGGGAGTTTTCTTGCATGATTCCACCATCACATATGTTGGTTTTTGTAGATACTTTATAACGTTATTTTCGTAGCCAAATACCAAATCGTGTTAATCCGAAAGGGCAACACCGACGACGCAGTCTCGTTAGATAATACCTTCTATGGTGAAGTTGTCTTATTCAAACGTATTCTTTAGAAGCCTTCATTAAGTCCATCAGTAGTCATATTAGATAGTTTGACATCATTTATGTTGTCTAGTGGAATATCACTGATTTCATTTGTCACAAAGATTTTCAAACTCTCAGCAAAACATCGTTTCAAGGGAAATGTCATGGCAAATAAGAACCCAACTAAGTATTATTTGTATTACGGCATGTGTTTATAGCATTTCACGTCATGAACGATTGCGACGATCATCTGGAATTTTATAAAAGGTAATTGATTTTGCAATATTTCAAATACAGCGTCACATTTACATAAACCGTTCACGTTGAGTTGAGGTTAATTCAAACTGTTCTTAGCCGCGATGAGAAAGCAAACATGAGTTCATTTCAAATATTCCTGTCACAAGTTATCGGGGACCACCCCACAGATAATGCAACTGTTGCAGGCACACAATTTCAAAGCATCCAAACGTAAATGCTCAGTTTAAAGTCTTAATATGTCAATTGCCGGGTGAAACAGTACACTGGAATATTTTCATTCCATTGTTGTTCGCTCCTACGGTTGTACACGCAACTTCATTATTGATTGGCGGAACTATATTCGAGATGGTTCTGAAAGAGGCGGTGTGATGAGGAGCCTCCCGTAGACGTATGATAAAGAAAATGGTCTTCGACTAGTCAGTATAAAAGGTTTATGAGTAGAAGCGGACTTCGGCTGTTGCATCGCTGTAACGGCCCTGGTAGCACGTCCATTGATGAAGACAATGTCAAATATTTCTAAAATGTTTCTATACGCGATGAACCGTGTAAATGATACCTTGCACCTGGGAAACGGGTAATGTTAACCGGGATTCAAGAACAGGACAAGGGAAGCATTAATTTACATATGTGGTTACACCTTGCCAAATTGTATTTTATACAACGTTGCCTTTTTAAACTCGGATGGACGGCCTCATATATGGACATTTTGTAGTTGAAATACTGAGTTCAAGCTAGTTTTTACCAGCACCATGCGCTTTTATTGATTTTACATTGTTTGTTAGAAACTATGCTTGATGGTATAGGAAATACATGTTCACACACACACACACATACACACACACACACACACACACACACACACACACACACACACACACACACCACAGAGAAGATACGTAGTGTTGAGAATTTAGCCAGGTTTGCCACTAAAGCGGAATTACTAAGTTTGCCAGCCGGATCTCAGCTAACGTCGACCCGCTCGAGCTTGCATGCTAACAAGATCAAAATTATAAACTTAAATTTCAACGCGAACATTCAAGATGCTGATGTAAAGTTGCAAACCGCGAGGCGACGGTTCGAGGAACCTGACTGATATTACTGAAAACTAAGGAATCAGAGACGCTGGTGTGTCGGGTACGTTTATCAGATACTACTGCGACGATGCTGATACCCTCGAGGAACTTTTACCTGTACAAAAATATGGAAAATTGCCGACTGATTTTGATTACTGTCGGGGATGCTTTTGACGCATGGAATCATGATATCTAAAAAGGTTAATGAGTCTTGGTATTTTTTGTTTATTATTAACAAATTCAGGTGTTTGTGGGGTGTAATAACCATAGTAATAAATAATTCCCTGAATTATTAATGGCGCGTATTACAGAGGAAAATACTAAAGAAAATTTCATGTATACGAAATAGGTAATATTAGTTTCAGGAGATGGAATTCGTTTCTATTGTCTATACATCTATCTTGATGTGCTTTTAACCGTGTTTGACGGTTGTGTTTAAGATCAGATTATCATTTCATACAAGTGATGTAGTCTGACCGACCATGCGATGTTCATGTTATGGAATTTACCGACGAGGTGTTGGATCAGCAGCAGGAAGTGCTAACATCGACGGTGATTTTAATGCACTTGTCGACGAATGTCTGCGTCGGAGTGGTGCTAACCAACCATCGTATACACTTAAATATAATATTTTAAGGATTAAATAGAAATCTTAAGTTAGGGAAACCCTAATGCACCAATACAAATTCGATGTCAACTTGGTGTTATATAATTCATACATGAAAATGCCTGGTCGCAGACCATACAGCCAGGTGTGAACGTACTCGGGGATTGTTTGTACAACGATAAAGGGGAGTCCACCGACAAATCCACCCAGATTTAATTCTCTGTCAGTTATGTTTAAATCAAATTGACTCAATTAAGACCAAAAGCTCTCCAAATATTCAATAAGAAATACTTGCCCGTGTTTACAGTTCTTAAAAGACCTGTGATGGACCCTCCATATAACGAAGCAAGAATATAATCGAAGCTGCACAAGCACTGCCTAATTACACAAAGAAAACCTTTTCTCGTGAAGTACAACCGCGCGTGTGTGGTTGAAATGCTTTTGACGAAATAACCGCTGGAACCACTGCTTGCATCGGCGTTAAGGGAATGGTAATCACATTAGCTTTATTAGCCAGGCATTAAGTATATAGGAGCTATCTCAGTCTGATATACGGGTAGGTTCAACTAGTGAACTGACGTTAACGTGCGACTGCACTAATCCGTGCAACATGGTCATGCAAGCGAGTCTAATGTATCCAGAGAGTATAAAATTATATAACATTCTCCGACATTTGTTAGCAGTAAATAGTCTTAATAATGCAAACTCAAATAACATTCCTGCCTTAGATATATTATCTAACATACTTTTCGCGCCCTCCTTTTTCTTTTGTTTATACTTAACCTAGCAACGAATTAGATACAGCAGAGCCCGCCAGCTTTTCTGAAAGCTAATGTAAGTAAAAATTTCTTTTCGGAATATCTCTGTTCGTCTTTATTGATATAGCTGTTCCAGTGTTTCTTTCTGCTCCTTATACGGATACGTAGATCAACACATTACTCCCCAAAAGTTGATCACTTTGCATTAGTCTTCATACCATTGTCTTTCCGCCATTATAGTCTTTCCACCATTAGCCTTTCCATCATTAGTCTTTCAAAAGTTTGTCTTTCCACCATTAGTCTTCCCACCATTAGCTTTTCCACCATTTGTCTTTCCACTGTTAGTCTTTCCACCAACTAGTATTTCCAGCATTGTTCTTTTCAGCATTAGTCTTTCCATCATTTAGTTTTTCCACCATTAGTCTTCCGGCCATTAGTCTTTCAATCAGCATTCATCTTACTCCTGACTAAATAGTTGCCTCGCTAGGTTCTCACCTTTAAAAGGTTAGTGTTATGAATGGTCGACCAGGTGTCAGGATACAGTGCCTCAGTGGAACATCATGCTACATGTCTGTGACATGATGACCCAGTGCAAGACATCACTATAAACTGACACACTGCAGACGTCATAGCGATATGACTAAACCATTGTGAAAGCTACATCAAAAATCCAAATCACTCACGCACGCACATATATACACACACTCATCTTACTCCTGTCTTACAATATTCCTATAAATAATGCTATCTTTATAACATTTCCTTTATTTTTAACATATACTTTTATATTTAAGATCTGTGCGTTAATAACTGGTCTTTTATAACATGCACATGGCTTAAGTACGAGTTAAATGATTGCAAGTACAGTAATTAAGGTAAATGCAATTTATATCATACGGTAGAAAGATCGATTGACTTTCTTTCTCAGTCAATAATATAATCTTAGCACAATTGTCGATTTCCTCGGATATAATCAGACATATATAGCATAGATATAGTTGTCTTGTACAGACTATTTTCAGCAGGTATTGAGATGAACTCGTATGACGTCAGCTCGTAGATAACAGTAAGTCACAGTGATAGATCATGATAAAGGTGGTAGGTTTCACTACCAGCAATCCGTTTCACTATATATAATCTGCAAAAATACCTAGATTCTAGATATAAATGGAAAAAAACGTATTTTGTTAGGAAAATCACGTTATCATTTATGTAGTGTATTGTAATGTACATCATCATGTTATCATTTACGTAGTGTATTGTATTGTACGACATCATGTTATCATTTACGTAGTTTATTGTATTGTACGTCATCATGTTATCATTTACGTAGAGTAGTGTATTGTACGTCATCGTGTTATCATTTACGTAGTGTATTGTATTGTACGTAATCATGTTATCATTTACGTAGTGTATTGTATTGTACGTCATCATGGGTTTATTTATCCATTTAGATCATCCAATCTTTCTTTGGACTTGATGGGGAAATTGTATAGTATCTTAGCTTACATAAAAGAGTCTAAATATGACAACGAAATGACTGGATGTTCCGTGAACATGTTATTTCTTGGAAACATGAAAATATAATACAGAATATGTTGAAGGTAAGTACCAATGTCAGCATGCTGTTACCGCGGTAAATAGCCGATAACGCTAACACTTTAATCAGCTTGTGCATTCAATGATTACAAGCGAGTTACGGTTTTCATGCTGTAGAGCGAGCGAAGCCAGTATTGTGAGCTAATAGACCAGACAATTAGTAATTATACATTTTAAACATGCCGTGTTTAAAAACTGCGTTTTGCTGAAGTTATGCAGTCCTTAATACACGTACTGAAACATACAAAAGCATATTTCCATTGTCCTAACCCAGACTATTATTAAATTTAAAATTGAAATATTTGTGGTGCTAAGCGGTAACTATGTGTTGTAATCATAAATTTTTAATCACATGTACCTGATCACACTCATTACTCCAGAGCGTACGATCTGATCCAGCAGACTGAATTTTCATAGTATTGGCAAAATATCGAGTGCCGATCTTATCCTCTTTTTCCAAAGTACGTTGTATATAATTTTTAGTTTATTTGATTTTGTCTTGTCTGAGATTTTTGGTTTCCGCTTTTTTCTCTGTCGGGATACGGGATACTTACATTAGTTTGCTATTGGTATTCGTTAACGGCGGTGGATATGCTACACTTGGAAAATGTCGGCTCCTCATATACCAATTTACATTAAAGATGTATGTACTACCAAGCGTATTATAATCCTCACCCCCTCCTCCATCTGATCATCATCGTCATCCATATTATGCCCCCTTCTTTCCCATTCTACCATCTAAAATAAAGAAATCGCTATTAAAAAACCAAACAAATTCACATATATTTGTGCAGACTAAATCAATATTCCTTTGTTCAGTGTCAGTTGGAATATATTTGGACCTGTAAACCTCTAATAAGATACGGTTTAATGTTTTCTCCGTTTATAGGTAATCATATTTATTATTATCTCTGTATGTTTTCTTTTCCCACTCTTTTCTATACACTGTTGACGACTCTTGCTATGGTATAGTGCATAAAAGTGTCACTGCGCTCACATATTGAGTATAGGGGATTTATCAGTAATATTAAAAATATAATATACTTCAAATGTATACTACTGTTGAAGCATTTTTAAGACTACGGCTATAAACTCTGTAAACGGCCATAAAGAGAATAATATTTTCCTTATGAAATAATCGTTTCCCCAAGTGTTTTGTATTCGTGAATTATAGCATAAAAAAGAAATCCATTCATTAGGATTTACTTGAATAAAATGGAATACACCATACTTCCCTTATTCAAGAACTCTTGACACAGAATGTCAGGGAATATCTCGACACGCACAATGTCATAGAAACACTCGAAACACGCAATGTCATGCAAACACTCGGCACACAGTCTCATACGAACACTCGGCACACAGTGTCATGCGAACACTCGACACACATGATGTCATGCAAACATATATGGGCGCCAGCATCATGGGTCAAGATTGGTGGGTTGATATCACGTGACCACCTGGAAATCATACTGCACATACATACATACATACATACATACATACATACATACATACATACATACATACATACATACATACATACATACATACACACACACACACACATATATATATATATATATATATATATATATATATATATATATATATATATATATATATATATATATTCCGACACGTTTAATCATGTAAATAAAGCTGAAACTATGTCACAAGATTTTGTTCAAAACACTTAATAAATATTAGATTATGTAACAGACTGCTTCTTGTACTAACTTTTCCGGCCGTAAATGACTGACCCCACCCCCGAAATAATCCTGACCCCCCTCTGAACAGAGTCCTGATCCACGAACTATGCAAAAATTCCTGCTGGCTGGGCGTACATGCAAACACACAATGTCATGCAACCACTCGACACACAATGTCATGCAATATAAACACTCCAAACATAATGTCCAAAGTATTAGGAGCTATTAATGTACTTTCTTTACAAGTAAATATGTGAAAAAGTCCATTTCCTTTTATCGTACGAGTCTTAATGCAATTTTATATTTGTGTATATATATATATATATATATATATATATATATATATATATATATATATATATATATATATACAGTAAAAGGCCATTATGCAGAATTAGCCTTACATCTCGTAGCATCTAAATATCTATAGACCATTTTACGGTTATTATCTCTCCTTGAAACACCAGAGGGCGTCTCGGTGCAACTCACTTCCGGATAGTTCAATCAATAAAGATGGCAGATGTAGATCAAGAAAATGTGACAGACCGCTCACATTCTGCAAGCAAGATCGATATATCACTATCTTAGAAAGTAATTTTATCGATATTTGATCAATTGATTTTTTTCAACATTTTTTTTCAGTAACTTAAACAGCTTTCAAATAAATGTTCTCTGCCAATTTCATAACTTCATTATATTTCCATTACTACCTCATGCTCTAGTTTGTATTATTTGATTGTGCGAAAGTTTATCGCAGTTTAAAATGGTTTTTACTGCAATTTATCTCGCTTGAAGAAAAACGAAAATATGTTTATTACAGCTTTAATCATTGCTGTTAATGGAGGTTGAACGACAACGAGAAAACGATAAAAAATCTAACTTACACATCCTAGGTGGGTAGTGATTATATTGCTCGGAAAATACCACGATTCCGTAAATTGCCAAGAGTAAAATAGTAAAAATAAATAAATAAATAAAATTGTCAACAATTAGCTTAAATCCCTGAATGATCACCGTGAATGCTGTGTAATTTTCTCTACAAACAAAATCGCATCTACATTTCTGCCAAAAAAACTCAGCCAGTTAACACCATATATGTAAAATTTTATTACCATGATTAAAATAAAAGAAGAAATAAAGATAATAATACTATGCAGTATAATATATATATATATATATATATATATATATATATATATATATATATATATATATATATATATATATATATATATATATATATATATATCCGAGATGCAATAAACTGACGACGAACAGTACAAAACTAGTAACTAACTAGCCTAATCGCTTTTGACTCTTAATGAGTCTTTTTCAAAGTCAAATACAAAACATATATACGACAAACAAATAAACACAAAAACGTTGTGTTTGTAAACCTCTACATGGCTGTCTTCACATGTGCTAAAACTATAAATACAACCAGCTTGTATAGACTTGTTGCGGAAACTGAAAACGTTGTATAATTCCCTAAAAGTCTACAAGCCAAAGCGACATCTATTTTTACTTTTTGTACATATGTAACACAGATTATATCCCGGATACTTGATTCTATACCGGTTTTCTTATAGTAAAAATTGAAGGATAATAAGAAGATTTAGAAAATGTTAAATTCTACTAGTGCATAGTTTTCATTTTCTAGTCTTCTTGGTTTAGAATGCTTGGTTTCAATGTTCTAAGGCGGCGTATCCAGTATGATTCCTTTTCCTTCCTGGTTTCGGAATTCCAGCTGTGGTTGTTAGCAATAGCGATAAGTATTATATCACTGAAAGTGTGGCCAGGGGAGGAGAAGTGTTCTAAGGTAGAAAGAGTGACTGATAGATAAAGGCATGAAATATGAATATTTGTGAATATCCAGTTATTATTGAATTGAAGATCATCCTCTTACAAACAGTTTCTTTTTAAATCATCCGGTCTTCAATTTTATATCCGGTCACGTAGATCAATATTGATTTAAAAGACGAACGAAAATAATAGTACGGAATCTGTAAAATAATTGGATCTTTTAAACATACATATTTGATGCATGGAAAGTCAAATAGAATTAAAGTAAATTTAAAAAAAGCTGTTGCTGATGAATTTGTTGGTGGCAATCAGAAATGTTGTCTAAAGTCTCCAGCAAATTTGAGAGTTATTACAACGTGTCAGCATAGGAAAAGAAAAATCATGCTGAAAGTTATTACATGCACCGTCCGATGCTTAATGTTTCAAGTTCTGAGAAAACCAGCGAGAATGTAAATAATTAAATATTAGGTTGAATGAATGCATGGCTATATTAGACTGGACAAGGCAAGAAAAAATAGATGTGTATGAGGAAATATTTTTTTGATTGTTTAAAGAGGTGAGAACCCTTCCTCCCACCACCAAAAAGAGCATGGAAAAAAACGTCATTGGGCATGTTAATTAATCTGAATATGGTACGATATTTACACACAAATATGAATAAACATTCAATCTACATTAATTACATTCCTTTATCTTTATAATAGCTAATGTAATTATTGCTTTGTTAGGTTCGTCTGAATACAATAATATGTGTTCCATTTTTTTTTTAAATTCTTGCCTAAATTATTCAGCATTACAGATCAGCTGTCGAATCAAACTCGTGTCATAATTTTCTGATCGAACTCGTGTTATAGCTTTCTTAACTAGTGTTATAAATGAGCCATTAGCATTGATAAAATAACTGAGAAATAAGGATATATCAACGTATGCAAAATGCAAATTACTGAGATGAATTTCGTTAAAGTTATGCAGCCAAAAATGTGCAATAAATGTTTAAAATCGGAGAGCAAAATGAAATGGTTTCCTTCCAATGTAACTGAAATTATTGATTATGAATATATTATCTCTTATAATATAAATGTGGACAGTATATTTAATTCAATTATTTGATGTCATTTAAGTATGGACAGTAATTTTTTTTAATTATTGGATACAATGAAAGTATGAAAGTATGGACACCGAATCTAATTATCTGATGTAATGTCTATAATTATTATCCTAGTATAAACAAAATATGTTAGACAGGTATAATTTATTCATTGGTTTAACCATAATGATATGTAGTACAGCTAAGATTCTAAACTAACCGGAACTGGAAATTTTTTTGTGTGGCATGCACATTAGAACTAAGGGAGGTAATTTTAAGTTCTACGATCAGTTAACTCTGTTGCAACCGTGAAATGCCCTATAGCAAAGGTAAGAGGACCATTCCGGTGGCCTAGTGGTTAGTGTCCGTCTCGGATGCGGGAGGTCGCAGGTTCGAAACCCGGTTGAATTATATCAAAGACTTATAATAATGGTACTAACAGCTGCTTCGTAATTAGTTCAGAATTAAAAGGCTAGTATTTGGACTGGTCGGCCTGGTGTCAGGATAATGTGATTGGGATGGACATCATGTTATGTGCTTACAGCATTATGCCCCAGTGCTAGACACAATAAATTGCCACACTGCAGACATCGTAGCGATATGACTAAATACTTGTTAAAGCTAAGTTAAAAATCCAAATCACACACAGATACAAACACGCGCGCTCGCGCGCGCTTAAATGATATCTGTGTTTTAACTGTATCTGTTTAATATTTTCCATTCAGATAAAGGATTCTTTATGGCTACTGGTTGTTACTTTTTCTCTTACTTGACACAATCATGTACCAAATACGTTTACTTGAATAATATAATTTTGACCTGTACATTGTCTCCTTTAGCTTTAACGTTGTCTGTACAACTATGGACCCATTGATGTCAAGATTCTGTGGTTTGTGATGATTTATTAATTTTATATAGATAACTTAACTTGTATAGTAAATGGAGTCATATTCTAAAGGAATTTGTTTTTTCCTCTAGGTTACATATTTAATGGTGTATCATTATAAATCTTTTGAATGGGAGATTGGTATCGAAAGCTTGTTATGCCTAATCTCGTTTCAACGCAGTGTTACGCGGATTCCCACTGCTAGCCCTTACACTCGTATTAGTGTTATCACTCGGCGAATATCTGCTGATAAATGACGATAACAATAACCCAATTTGATCGTACTTCTGCCGCGCGAGAAGTGATTTTATATTTTCGTTCAGTGTATTTGTTCTTTC
Source organism: Potamilus streckersoni (assembly GCA_016746295.1). Taxonomy (NCBI): domain Eukaryota; kingdom Metazoa; phylum Mollusca; class Bivalvia; order Unionida; family Unionidae; genus Potamilus; species Potamilus streckersoni. The sequence continues at coordinate 425,887 of JAEAOA010002271.1, read as the reverse complement.
TTTTCCTTTTCTTCTGCAGATAGATAAATTGGTATTTAGGTGGGCACGCAGATAATAGATAGACAGATATGACTATAATGGGATCTTTCAATTAACGGTCTTCTCATAGTCGACCTGCAAAGACGATCGATTTTTTTTTCAGGCTATGGATTTCTACAATTTTTAAAAATCTGGATTACAGTGTACCCCAAACACTTTCATTGTTACCATAGTTTTGATGTTATCTCTCTTCATGTGTCAAAATGTATATATTACTCCAAAATAATTTATTTTGCCTGATACATAATTAAACTAACATATAATGCATGGCCTTATTTTTAGAAACGTTCTTCTTGCAAGTTACATTTCTAATAGGTGTAAGAATGATATTTAATACGCAGAAAACATCAGTCAATATATAAATATCGTCTGCATTCTGAATCGTTCAGGTGGAAAGACTGACACTCGAGTTTTACCTTACTCATACAATTAATTTTACCATATGCTCATGTTGTTGTGTTCGTTTTCTGTTTACATTGTAAGATTGGTGCAGTAGGTTTTCATACTACATTGCTTCATAATGCAGGACACGCGTGTCTAGACTAGTATTTTGTAGCAGGAACTACTTTGTAAAGAACCATCTGCACTCATGCTGAAGACGTCGCAACGCTTGGTTGATTGGATTTATTTGTGAATGAACTAAACAAGCTGTTTCATTTATTTGAAAATAGGGAAGTTAAAGTTAATGATGTGAACGAGTTCACTGAGTTACAAACAAAACTTTAAAGCAAGCAAACAAAAGGACGTGATATTTGCAAAGACAAAAACAAACGCGAGAGACTCAGTGGTGAAAATACCAATCTCACAAATTAAACAATTAATTAGGAGAAATATTCGTAGAGTTTCGCAAATAGAATGGTTCAGACTATGACAAGTGCTCTGTATTAAAAAATAACACTTAAGTCCATATTGAAGCCAAGGGATATCGCAATTCAGAATCCAACCATTTTACAACTCTGTCAAAGAACAAAGTTCGAAAAAAAAATGCGGCTGAAGATTTTAGTAGGAAATTATGAGCACAAGGCCAACAAGCCTTAAATACGAAGAATTATTATTTCAAAATTATATATATATATATATATATATATATATATATATATATATATATATATATATATATATATATATATATATATATATATATATATATATATATATATATACATGTATATATTAGGTATAATATGTACGCTATATCAATGATATACCACGATAAGCATACATTTTTCATTAAAAGGAATCTAGGCTTGTCTCATTTCCTTTCAATGAAATATTTATGCATCGAGTGGTATATCATTGATACAGCGTATATACCATATATATATATATATATATATATATATATATATATATATATATATATATATATATATATATATATATATATATATATATATATATGTATCACATACAAATACATATATCTGCCCTTTAGAAGGGATTTACGATATGCCCCAGTCAACTGTGTATTGACCGAGTGAATGAACTCGCTTCACTGCGAGTTTGTCCACTACAAAATGTGCATTTTTTTGTTGTTCGTACTCACATATGCAAACTGATAAGTTGATTGTATTTTAGAGTTTTTATTTTTATTCACGTTTATTAAATGAATATAATACAGACTTACGATTTAAACATGAAAGCTTCTTTATGATGAATGTAATGCACTACGACCATGGTTTTCTTTTTGTACTGTTATGTATATGTAATTTAATTACTTAAACTTATGATACAGACTACGTAATAACGGAATTTGAGTATGTTGAATATCTCGATGCAAATTCTAACGAACCTAATAAAGCTGGCGTTAGAACATTTAATACCAGAGACGAGGACGTATTTATACTACCTCACAAAACAATGTTGGAAGTATGTGGTCAAATTATGACAATAGCTCATCCGCCTGTTACAATTGCAGGTGGAATAGAATTAGCTCTTATAAATAATGGTTGGTGTTTATTTAGAAAGGCTTGATATCAGCTGGCCAATCAAACTGTCCAATATATTTCAAAATCACGATTTTAAATATCGTTTCGTTTTCTGATAATTACTCCAAATCAACTGCAACTAATATGATGTGGTTTAAAGATACTGGCGCTGGAGAAGCAGGATCAAGATAATTTTTTTTCTAAAAGAATATTTCTTGTTGGAGCTGATGCTGCTGGAAGCGCTAACAATGTGAGATATTTTCTAATTGAAAACCTTGAAGAGCTAGGCTGCAGTTGCTGATGCAAACTCTGCAAAATTTTCACTTATTGCTGCCTGTAATAATCTTGGTATAACACTACCAGGAGCAGCTGATGATGGTACTGCAATGTTAAATTTAGTTAAGAGATCGATTAACATAAAAAAAAAAACGTTATAATGAAGGTTACGTTAAGCGAAAAGAACTCTCAACAGTATCATGTCAGATAACAATCGTGTTGCCGCTAGTACCATACTTGGCTTTTGAAGGAACTAAAGTAAAGTATTTAATGGAGTTAAGCATACGCTTAGGTTAGATCTAGCAGAAGCAAATGATTGTTTGTTCAGATCTGGCGGGGCTGATGTACAATTTCTCATAAACAAACTTGCGTTGTGGATGCCACAAATAACTCAGTCAGTCACGAAAATGTTAGAATTAGATAGCATGCTGGAAAAACACACCAATAAATTCATTTTCAGCAACATAAAATATATCAAACAGCGGTTCCAATTACCACCGACTACACATGGCGCGTCACAACAACATCGAGTGAACAGCTACCGCGTTAGTATTTCGTTGTATTTCAGCAACAAGCTCTACGTAATAGTCAACTACAAAATAATGAAATATTTGACAAAGCTGATGTCATACGACTATATACCAGAACAAATTCAAAGCAATATCCAGAATGAGCGATCGAATGCAATTTTACAGATGATGCTAAAAAAAAAAAACATTACTTGACCTTGCATGAACCTGCTCAACTCAATGAAGAAATATCAAGACACAGAAGACGGGACTCATATATCAGTAGAAGAATTTCGTACACTTTATCCAATATTTTTCTTTGATGTTAGTAAACATAGCGTACGAGCTGTGGACAGCACATCTGATATTGCGATTACTTGGATGCTCGAGACTGCTCCAGGAGCAGCGCTAAACGTATATGGATTAGTGATAAGCGACAGATTTGTTACAATTGACTCTGTCGGAGGTAAAATGACAATAAGATTAATCTGTAATCGTTATAAAAGATGACAAAAGATATCATAAAAGAAATGCACTTAACATATGGCTAAGTTAAAAAATTAACAGCTGCTGTTGCGAAACGGAGGCGGGTTTCACTGAAGATCAACCCGAGTGCTTTGGTAACTTTAACAAAATTATTGTTAACCAAAAATCAAACGAGTAAATACTATCGCAAAAATACCTTAAGTTTTGAATATAAACCCTGCACAAATAACTGCGATGTCAAAAGATGGCGGTTTCTTCGGTCCAGCGCTATCAGTAATAGCCAAAACATTACTGTCTAAAGTTTTCCAGTACATGGCACATTAGGGATAGCAGCGGCGTCAGGAGCAGTTCATGGCGCATCAGAAAAGCTAGTTAAATGTAGTGGTGTTTCCGGCTGTGGAATAAAGAATTTTATTTTCTAAATATTATATATAATGCCTAAACAAAAATCTGTGCAAAAAAAGACAACGACGAAAAGAAAAACGACGAAAAAAAACAAACAACAGACCTTTGGATTTTTTTCCAAAAGCCCCATTACTGGCAGGATTAGCGGGAAGTCTATTGCCGGATCTGTTAGGACGAGGACGATGACTAATGCTACCAGGAACAAGGCGTTAAGTAATTCTGATATACTTGATCAACTTGAAATAGAAGAAAAGTTTCACGGAGTGTATTCTAAAGATGAGCTTACATCGATTCTATCAAAGCAAGCGACATCGTGTGTTATAAATATATGAAATTTTAGTGACTCTGATTCACATTGGGTAGCTGTTTTTGATAACAACTATTTTGACCTTTTCGGAACTGCACCAATTGACGCGGTAAAAACGATATATGAGTAAATACAAAGTAATAAATTATTCTTCTGATCAAAATCATCCAGTTGGAACTTTCGCTTGCGGATATTATTGCATATGTTCATTAAGCAGATGACCAAAAATGCAGATTTTGAAAGTTTATTTTGCAATTTGACAAGCAACCCTCACACGCTAATGATGAAATCGCGATTAATTTTTATAAAGCTTGCGAATAATTTTGTCTAAACTTACGAATATTACAATGTCAACTTATTGTGTTAAGTGTAAAAAATAAAACAGAAAATGAAGAAATGAAGACGAAAAACGGAAACGGAAAAAGCAAAGAATAAAAGAATAATGCTAAAAAGTATTTGCGCAGTCTGCGGAAAAATAAAAAGTATATTTTTGCCAGCAGCAATGTCCGGGACGGGTTGTCCTGACGTTATGTGAGTAGACGAGCAGCAGAGGGGGCGAATCCTACAACTTTTTAGGGGGTGCCCTTAACCTAAATAAGGATTCCTACAACTGGCTGAAAAAAAATAAATCAATAACGCTAAACTAAAGTCTCTAACTATTATATTTCCGTACGTTTGAAAACCGCATAATAAATCCATGAGGTTAGCTCAGTTTTGTTACTCTACTATTGACTATATTTTTCACGTTTTTTATGCGGTTTTGTTTACTACAAAACGACCCAATTGTTGTCGTTCAGCCCCTCTGCTGCTCATGTATATAAAGCAAGGTAACTCCACATAGTAAATTAAACGATTATTTCCCCTGTCCAGGTGTGTTTTCGTCTGCTAAACTTACCCGTCTGTCTGTGATTAACTGAATCTTTGTTTGTTGAAGTCCACTATAAACTTAAGACAATTATCGTAATATAATAACAAGGTTATTTTTTTCCTACACACACATACATTCGCCACAAATAATCCTTTAAGTTTTTATCTGTGTACAATAATACAAATACCTATCTCAGTGTACGAAATCTCCATGTACATAGGCATGTCATGGGTCTGTGTGCATCCAAGCCGTATGACTCACTTCACACTTTAGCGCGGTACATTAATGTTTGTAATTTTAGATCATATACATAATAGGTGATATATTTTAATCGTCTCAAACATATAACCGTACAATTATAAATATTTAGATTCATTTATAAAATCAGAGTCCTGTATGACTATATAATAATTTCTGAAACGTATATTTGTAAGTCGAATTCGTAGCACAGTAACTAGAGAGTTGGACTCTAATGCTGATCTTCTGTGGTTTGACCCCAGATCTCGCCGGGATGGTTTCGAGTCCCCGGGTCGTCCAACCATTTTTAAGTGAGGGGGAAGCATCCCCTGAGATTTCGATACAAATCCACCACGTATCCTGTGGTCGGATTCCGTTTTGGAATTCTACCCGGGGGTCGTGTTTTTTTTTATCGAAATCGTAATGCCTAGACAATCTTCTGAATTTCTAATATTTCGCTTTCGTCGATTAGAAATTCGCCGAGAGGTGTGTCTATGCAAGATTCCCCCCTAAAATAATCAGTAGCATGCCTTGAGCTCTCGGTGTGGGGCATAAAAATTCATAAGAGAGACGACCATGTAGGACCCCATGAAAGTCACACAGGCTATCGAGGGGCTCCAATGAAGGGTAACCGCTAGGATGCTACTGATTATTTTTGATAAAATTAAATTACATACATACAGATATACATACAAACATACCTTGAAATAATTCTCTATCAATCAGAGTTATTGCGCTTTATTAAGATCCCTATAAATTAACCAAAGATTTTATCCAGACCTATACGATATCTGGATCTTGAGTCATGTAGATTTATTGTTATAAATCCAAACGGAACTGATTGTGCTTTAGCAGCAGGCAGGGTGAACCCTACAAATTTGTGCTCGAATCCTTAACGAAAAATAAAGGTTCCTACAGAGGCTAAAATAAAGTCAATAGCACTAAACCAAAGTCTCTAACTAATTATATTTCCATACGGTAAAGAACCGGTAATTTAAATCGCCTGATATTTGCTCAGTTTGTTATACTATTATTAAAGTTATTTTGTCCTTATGTTGTAAGGCGATTTTGTTTACTCGTAAAGAGACACAATTGTTGTTCTTCCACCCTGCCTGCTGCTATTGACGGTCAAGGGGAACTAACCACCAAAGATTTTATCTAGACCCACACGATATCTTGATCTAGGATCGTATATATAAATTAATATATAGTTTCGTTTCTTAAGTCAATAATATTTCCATCCTGATTTGTAAGGTTGAAATTCATTCTCGACAATAATGGATTATGTACACGCAGGTAGACTTGATTTATTGGCTCAGATACAATAAACCACCCTGGCAGTGCTTGAATACTGGATGAATATAATATATATCCCTGCTGAGCCTGATTAGACTTAGAGAGGTCAAAATGGTAGCTATTATCAATTATATCGCATATTAAATTTAGTGCGATGGTGGATGTTATATTAACAATATTAGGCGAGATGTGACGACCTGTTCCATATGGGTCATTATTATATTTGAGAACTGCTGAGGGTGGAATTAATTTTTTCCAGGAATTACATATTCTTTTAAAGTGTTCATCAATAAGATCACTAACTGATTTTTTTTTTAACTTCTCAGATTCGAATCCGGGAATTATAAATGTAGATAATTGTTGTTCTATAATTCCATAATATTTCAGAAATACTGTCTTAAATAATCGCTTATTATTAACATGTTGAATTGGGTCATCTTCATTAACTATATAATAACTAGAAATTCTATCTACTATCACGATTATTTTTTTCTCTGTCAACAATAGCCTTATTTACATATTCTAAGTCTGCTGCAACTTGATTTAGATGTTGTATTGTTTCAATTATCTGATTTTTTAAATCGTCATTATAAAATGTATTGAAGCTGGAAAGTAAATTTTTATGATCATTTAACACGCGTTCATGTTCAGATTTAATTTGTCTTGATAATGAGTTAATTTGCTCGACATCAAGTGTTAATGTTTTTACTGGATCCTTCTTACCTTGAACGAAACCCATAAAATAAGTATGACTCGTATAAGTACTGGGTATCGTAGCGCCTTTCATAAATGGATTTTTTTTCTATATTCTGGAAGTTGTATAAATAACCTAAGATCTATGATAAAATCGGATCGCTGTGGTTCTGGTGGAACCTGATAAACCGGTGCAACTTCAGCCATCCTAATACTGATCTAATCGAACTTTGATAAATATCTACAGTATAATCGGGAGAATGTATTTCAATCACCGACGATAATGTTGGTTCATAAACAGTAATTGCTATCTTGGAATCTATTCCGGTTAAACACTTAATTCTGCGCTGGAATTCCTTATTAATTTGCTCTATCTGCTAACTACCAGTTGGAATACTAACTACTTGCCAATCGGGAGTTCCATCAGACTTATTTTTATTTGCGAATTCTAGTGAATAATTTGGTTGTTGTCCACCAAAAGGTTTTGATCTAATACTAGGCCAGCTATAATAAACACGTAACTGAGCTAATGATATCTCTTTTACTGGAATTGCAGTTGGAAAATTAACGCTAAATTCAGGATTGGTTGAACTTATCGATATCATAGTAGTTTTTGAAAGAGTTGTATTAATGACGATCTGCTGTAACAACTCGCTCGACTCAATATCCAAATGATGTTCAGGCGCTGACATTATTGTTGTTATTATTCTTTAATTCTATATTTTTTTTCTCTGGTTATTGTCACTTGGATCGTTAATGATTATTAATGCTTCATCGTAGGTTTTAATTATCATTGCAAACTCCTCATCAGATATTTTACCATCGTTGAGATACGTGGAAATATATCCAGATAGTTTAGAGTACGTTGTTGCTGCTGTATGCAACTTTATCATATACTCACGCAATTTATCATTCGCACATGTAGTTATCTTTTTAGCAATAATACTAAGAATGCCTGCTATAGTCGTTGAAGTTTTAACAATATTTGTTATAATTGCTGGAGCTGTCATTGTTAATGTCGATAATATTAAACCGGATCAGGCAACAATAGCAGAAACTGAGTACACAACTATATCAATGACAACCATACGTCTACGATATTTATTTACTTTTATTGTGTAATGGTCGATGATATTTTTTAGTTTGGACAGACATTCGCATGCTTCATTATATCTCTGACGTTGAACGACGATAGATGACGTAGTCATTTGGTCCATTATGCTATAACGTTAAGTAATTAATTGAGCTACAAATTCCAGACACCACCAGTAAGCTTGAGGTAAATTTTTACTCGATGATTCCAGCGTAAACGTTCCTTTAGAATCTTTATCTAATAACACAGATATAGTTTTAGAAAAATCACCAGTTGATGGAGATGTAGTGGATATTTTAAAATCTGCAACGCTAAGTACGGACATCCTATATATACCAGTAATCTCCGCAGTATGTTTGATGGTTTTATTTTCTGGTGTCCCCTATCCAAACCCAGATGCAACTGTATACACAATATTTCTTATCTGATTGTGAGGAATTTTAATCAGGTTTGTTTTTTGAATAATATCCGGAATTCCTCCAATAATATCATTGAGATTTATGTTAATATCAGTAAGTTTTATATCAACATTTGGTGGATTTCCAAAACATTCGTTATTAATTCTGTTTATGTTTCTGCGAAAACTCAAAAACGTATTCACGTGACCGGTAAATTCAGTTTCGATTTTGGCTATTACATTAATGATTGGAATCTGTTTATCACCGACGTATTTTTTGTAGCAGGATCAAAATCAGATACTGGTGTTCTTAAATTACTAATATTATTATGGTTCATATTGAGAAATGCACGCATTATACCGCCATTGTTTAATACATACTTTTATTCTTGATCGTCAACATATTATTTTGTTGTAGCATCTCTATCTGTAATTGGATATCCAAGATCTGTAATTTTATTTTCGTTCATAATATCGTCTCCACTAAATACACCGCCAGTCGTCTTGACATAATCGTTAACTGAATTACCGGAATCTTGTATTTTACCTTGATCAGTAAAAGTAACGATATTATCAGCAGCTGTAGTAGGAATTCGTATAAGTGCGTCTGGTAGTTGTATGTTACTCGTCTTAATTCGTCCTTGTTTGTCCAGAAAAACAACCACTTCATTTTGATCCACACTTGTAGTATTAAATAAATCATCAATCTCATTTCGGAGTTGATCGAGCGTTACATATTTAGATAAATCACCTTGCTGCTGAGCTTTACCACAAGCAGATCTTCCGTAAATATCTACCATTATATTTTACTGATGTCTGTTTAAATGTGACAGCATGGTGTATTCATGCACGACTTTATGAGGTGGTTTTCTTGCGGTGCTAGGGATATACCATTAAGTACGTTAAGTACTTGACGACCACATATTGGTGGATCAGTTAATGCTTGTGTTGGTAGAGTTGAATACCAGATTGGAGCAGTATTATTACTGACATAATGAAGAAATTATTTTGGTGGCGCTAATCCATATGAATCAAAATAGATAATCCCACGTGGATCAATTGCATATGCTCCCTAATGCGTGCCAGGTCCAGAGTTTTTATCGAGATTAATAATACCTGTTTCAATATTGTTAGGTTGTTTTGGTAACTGATCTCGCATATAAACACCTCTAAAGTTTTTTTTTTATTTTTAGCTTTTTATCAGCATCTAATAAATCAAAATTAGACATAGGCGAGATCAGTAAACTGTCTCTGGAAGTCTTAGACCTTTTCCGTACCATGATGGCGGGGTCCCTGGTAATCTGAGACTTTTTTCGTTTTTTTTTATTCCCTGTCCAGTTGCTTTCTTTAATGCCATTCCAGCAGCAGTTCCTACAGCACCTAACGCAGCTGCTTTTGCAATCGCAGGGGCTGCAGCGGCTATTAATGCTGGTATAGCTGCGAGAAGGGGAAATATACCACCCGTTTTAAAAGCATCTTTGATAACGCCTGCAGAAAGACTGAATTTGACGCCTTTTTTGATTTTTTTGCTTCATTAAAGTTTTTAAATTGACGATCGGTCAACGATAATTTATTTGAACCGCTCATCTGTTCCTTTTTCAACGATATTTTATTCCACAATTATTGTTTGATGCTGATTGCAGTCTTTTTATCTGACCAGGAGTCAGAGTAATATTAACGTGATTATATGACATTTATATTACTCATGAATGATTTAATTACGTGTTACATATTTTCTACTGGAGCATCAATGACTCTCATTCGTCCACCAACACCTTCAAGGAGCATTGATTTATCGCTAAGTATAACAGCAATTGCTCTATAATTATCGATAGCTCCTCTTGTTACACTAGCTCGAAAATATATATCGACTACCTATTGTCTGGTTAAATCTAAATGTTCGTGTGAAAAGTAATAAATTGGATACAAAGATGTAAAATCTAACTGAGATATTTGTAATCCAATATCAACATTTTGATCACGGCCCATAAACGTCATAAGACGATGATATGCACGTGCTACATAATTTTGATCAAAATTTAGTAATATATCCTCGGATGGTTCTTGATGTCCATTTATCCTTAATGAAACCTCAGAAACACCAAGAGTGTCGAATATCATGTGAATACGCGTTTGGTTATTTACTCGTGCAGCATTTTGTAATACAATAACTATATGTCTAGGAGCAGAAACCCCATGCTGAGAGGCTACTTGTCATGTAAATAAATCGCTAATATTACTCTGGATAGCATCTGTGGTCATTGTCAGCCATGATATTATTGATTTACCCCCTTGACTCATGAAAGATAGTAATCGTTGCTCTTCAGATATTGAAGGAACTAAGACTGATATCCAAAGGGGAAGTTTTGTAAGAATTACTATACCAGCTTCACCGGCGGGTCTCCATATTGCATCATTATCTGCAGCCTTTCGTACTAGTACAACTGTATGTTTGGCTCCGAAAATGACTTTTCTGACATTTCTACAGAATCCAAAGATATGTGATAGTGGAATTGCACATTAAAATATGCTTCTATTTCCTTTTAACATCACTCGACGTGATCTAAATCCTAAGTTGAAATCTGGATCTATATTAAAAATCATACTTTGTACGTCTGCTGGGACGTTTCTAATATCTCACCTTCGATTTCAATAAATGCTTCTGATGGTAAGAAATATCTACTTGTATCATGAACCTGAAGTTCAATCCTTCCACGCTGATTTGGAATTCGTGTGTCGTAAGAATAATACTAATAATCACGTATAGACTCATCTTTGAGGACTGGTGCGTCCATGTCAAAATGCAGGATCATTTATACGTTTGAACATATTTATTATAATTATTATCGTTTAAAACGAAGTCCGCTTCCTGCTATCAGACTAGCGGTTATATTTTATTCCTTTTCCGACATTGGGACATCAACTATCTCCACTAATGTTTGATTAGAGGCTTGATTTATTATTTTACTTACACTTGCGGGCATCACTTCAGTGCTAGGTAAATTTAATGGCTGAGGTCAGACCGCTTGAGGTCTACGTATTAATTATGCTGGTCTATCTTTGATTGCTGAGAATGCTTTGCTAGCAATTTTACCAACAGCACCTATACTTTTTTTCACGAACAACATCAATAGCTTTCATTCCTATCTGTTTTGCAATTGGTATTGTTTTTGGGGCTATTCTTCTAAATAGACCCTGTATAATGTCACCTAACCCATCTCCGTAGGTTTTCTTGTAAATCGGTATTCGAGAGTTAATTGCCCTGACCATAATAGGTCCACGTTGAGTACTATGTACTATATTTTATTAAATAGTCATTATATTTAATTACATACTTAGTTTAGTGACTTAGTCGCTATAATAATCATCGGCAATTTCATTAATAAGAGACTGATACACATTAATATCCATTATACCGCCTGTAAATAATCTTTTACAAATATCTGCTGCTTCATTAATGATTTCTGGGGAATTATTACCAGCTCGTTTTCCTCCAATCAGAATTTCTAGTCGTTCAACATCAGCAACGATGTTGTTTAGACACTGAGTAATAAGACCACTTCCCTGTGCGGTAGGGCCACTTCCATAAGAGGCGTGCGATGGCCAATATTCTTCTTCCTTAATTTTCGCTTTTTTCTCTTTAGCTATTCTCATTCTCTCCCTTTCCCTCTGATTCTCTCTAATCTGCTCCATCTCCCTCTCCGTATCCTCTTCGGCCAATCCTGCTAATCCCATTGGTCTTCTTTTCGGTTTCTCCGATGTTAATGATGATAATGGTGGTGGTGGTTCCAATATTATAGCTGTGATTCCGATGTTTTTTCAATAGGTGGTTTTGTTATATCTATAAATGTTGTTTTTTGTATTTTTTCGTTTTGGTCTTGCTGCTTCTTCTTCTTGTTTTTGTCTACTTTCTTCTTGTTTTTCTTTTCTTTCTTTTTGTTTTTGTCTTACGTTTTCTTCTGTTGCTTTTTCCTCTCTTCTTTATTTTGTCTTCTTTCTTCTTGTTTTTGTCTTGATTCCTCTCTTCTTAATTGGGTTAGATCATTAATTTCATTATCATATTTATTATATAATGGATCATCAGACTGAATTTTGTCAGTATTCATGCGTATACGATATAATATTTCTGCCATTGTTCACGGTTTTTAATATCATTAACATATTCAGGTTTCATTAATTTATCTCGCCGAGAAAAACTGTCCACAGCAAATTCAGCAAGAAGGTTTTCATTTTTAATATCCATAATTACTTTAACAGTTTCATCATTAAATTTATTTATTAAATCAGCAGTACTAATAAATGTAAAACTCCATTGTTTAGGGGTTGGTTTTTTAGCACCTTCAAGTACTTCTGGTATTGGTTGTGTAGCAACAATTTGGGCGGGAAGTTCTCTAAGAATATTTTTTTTTCTTTACTTCTTTCTGCTATTTTATCTAATGCAGGTTGAATACCTTTTGTTGTCTCAATTATGTTTCAATAATTGTTTAGTGTCTTCATCGAACGCAATTTGAGTTTCCTGTCTCTGCTCTAACTATTGTTTGACTAAATCACGGACGGGTAAATATTTTTAATTGCTTCTAATCGCTGTTTACCTAACTTCGCCGAATATGGCTCATCAATATTCATTATATATAATATTTATAATAGATATTTAATTAAAATACTAGTAAACAAAACGCGATAATTACTGCTCTGAATCTAGGTTGAGCAATAGATAATTATTTCCTTTTTTACATAAGGATAATACATTTTATGTGTCTGATATGGACAAAAATACATCGTTTTGCAGACAATTATTGCCTAATTATCTGTTATTCACAAACAATTAGGTGTTAGTAAACAACAAAAATGTAACACGGAGAGGTACTGTTACATATATTTGTCTCTACATCCTAAAAATTCCAGTAAGTAATGCTTTTGCTGACTTTAAGGCGTTCGTATTTAGGTCAAAAGTTATTTATATCTTTGTAAACATACTCTAACGGACGACAACTCTAATGCAGAAAATACTCAATGTGACATTTTGTTTATAAACGAATATTCATTATTATTGAAGTTTCATATATGGTCAGTTAACGATTGGTTTAATAATTAATTTTGAGGAAGCAATAAAAATATAATAATAGATACGATATATCATAGTTTGTCTAAAGTATAAAATCATATATGAAAAATGTCCAAATCCCCCCTTTCAGAACGATACAGTTATCAGATTAACACAACAACACCTCTATCAATAATTTCTCGTTGGATATACTCTGCTCTCACATAACTGGATTAAGAAAATAGATAGTATTTACCGGTTCAAATGTTGCACCACGGCTACTGTTGTATGTTTAAGTTACCTATATATTAACTAATTGATCAGAAGTATGTAAGATAAGACGATAGTGTAGTGGAGTAGTTGTGTGGCTGTCGTACTTAGGTGAAACACCGCGAAGGTTCAAATCATTGTGACAGCCCAGGATGGCGACGATTTGGCGATATTATGCCAATTTGTGTTTTTAAGTGGGGACGAAGTCCACTTAGATCAAATACACTCACCCACCACATATGCCAAGTGGTGGTACATTTTTGTATCACTCACATGGTATATGTTGTGGGTGAGTGTATTTAAATCTGATGGATGTAGGTATTCCCCGTTAGGATAAGTTTATGTTTGTGCCGTCCACATCAAAATCCGTCCAAATTAAAATCAAAATCATGTTCATCTATATATATATATATATATATATATATATATATATATATATATATATATATATATATTCATGGTCATATATCGTTATATGTAACCTCTGTTCCTAAAAAAGATATTATTATGAACATGTTAAAGGAAAACATGGGGTTTGTTCCTGACAAGATAATATTGTGAACATCTCAAAGGAAAACATGGGGTTTGTGCCGTCCACATCAAAATAAAAAATCATGCTCATATATCGTTTATGTAACCTCTGATTCTAAAATGATATTATCGTGAATATCTTAAGGAAAACATGGGGTTTGTGCCGTCCACATCAAAATTTTAAAAAAATCATACTCATCTGTATATAATCCTAAATCATCCTCAAAACAGTAATATTAATGATATTATTTCTGCTATTAAAAAATTAAAGTATGAAGGAGTCATTTTATCCAGTAACCTTGACCCTGAAAAATTCATATATGAATTTGAATTATTACAGGAGAAAAAATTTTAAAATAAGTTTACGTTAAATTCCAATTACAGATTTATAAAGTCGATATATAATTCTATGTTAGAATCCTTAGCTGTCGTAATTGACAAACAGGTAAGATTATTCTCGCCTCTTAGGCGTCCAATCGAAAAAATAAAAAGTGCATTATCTCACGAGTACGAAAGAAAGAAAATGATAGATAGCCGTGTGACTCAACTTAAACGGATTATATTATTTGATTCTGTAATACATGATAGCGAAACTGAGAACAGCCATAATGACAGTGGATCCCTGACACAGTCAGGAAATATGATTATTGCTAAAGAGGATCCTTGGTAAGATTGATAGAGTCGAATTATTTATGAAGTAAAAAAATATTATTCTGAGTTAAGAGTATACAGTTATTATACGTATTCAAATATAATACTTTGGTCATACTTTATTGAATATGCAGATTTATATATATATGATCAGCTACACGTTTTATTGATGCTGAATTGATAATGTAATATTTGGCAGCTTTACTTATCGAACTGAATATTATTGTTTGGTCTGTCTGCACATTTATAGATTTAATAACTATTGCTCTCTTGCAATGATTATGAACGCCATTTTTTTCTGCCTTACAATTCTGACACTGTGTGGTAAGTCGTAAATTTAATAAACTATTATTTTTCGAATCTGAATTTATGTGATCGATTACAAGTCTATCTTTGATTTTCCCATAAAGACATTCAAATATAAACTTATGTGATATATATCTTTTATTTCCACTAACGTTAAAGCTAAAAACCCAGCATTATCAATAGTACCAACTGGTTTCTTTAGTCAACAATGTCTAATAATACCATATCTGGACGCCTCGTAATTTTTATATATTGGACGTCTCACAAATTCTTTTTGCTCTATTTGTAAATAAAATATTTATTTGTCTAAATCATTGTTTTGAAATCTGGTTAGATAATCCTTTTCTGTTTTTATAGGGGATTTACCTGTTGATGTATCTTTTTTGTCATAGTAGTGTTTAAGTTCCCTATATATTTTACCTCCACAATTTGCACAAATTTGCGTTTTTCCCTTAACTCCAATATCACATTGAATGCAGGGTTTTGGTCCAGTACTTTCATGTATAATACTTTGCATATGGTAACTACAGTATTTGTGTTTGTTTACGCATGGTTTATCACAATGAGAAATATGTCTAATTTTCAACCAAATACACTTATTTTCTGTTTGAATCATTATATATATATATATATATATATATATATATATATATATATATATATATATATATATATATATATATATATATATATATATATATATAATAAATTTCAATTTGAATATTTGTCTTAATTATAATGATGGAGGAATTATCAGCAATTGAACCATCTGCTACTAGATTTGTTCTTGACAGTCTACCAGAATAGAAATTTTGTGTTTCGATGAAAGATCTAGCTTTAACAAATACAGATATAATCAAACGTATCCGTGAGGCTAAGAAGGAATTTTGTAAAGAAGGTGAAAAATATGTATGGTCAAATTTTAGAGCTGGAAAAGTTATTAATGTGATGATGGACAAACGGGGAAAATTAATTATTAACCACCTTGATAATCAAAAATATCTTATTTTAATAAAATTTATTGTGAAGACAGACGATAATATCTGGATGATTCGTGACAAGAGAGAACCCATTCATATACAGTCTGGAAATAATAAAACTATATTATTAAGTAATAAATCAAAACCTGGAATACTCACTGGTATTGATAGACCGTATTTTGTGCGAGGGTATCCTGTTACTGCTGTGGTATATGGATTGTTTTTACTAAATGATAAACCTAATATTGCGGATCTCAAACCTATGAGACTATCAGAGTCAAGAATAAATTGTTTTGCGGAGGGCATGACTGAACATTTTACAAATGCGATGCGTGGCAATGGCTTAACAGATTTAAGACATAAAAATATATGAATGGTCAGAGACCGTTAAGGATTCAGGTGCATCTATTAAGGATGTTGATAAGCTAGAAAAGTCATTAAGATTTCCAACAACATTAAAAACGTTAACGGGAGAGATATTGTACAAACTAAAATATACAAAAATGGAAGCCCTATAACAATCATTGATCATAATGCACATGCATGGACTGATGCTGCAACAATATTCCCACGAGACAGAATGATTAAATTTTATAATGGTCATGTATTTGATTTTATTAAAATATAAGTAAAAATGACCCTGTATCTGTTTGGTTATTTCAGAGTTCGGAACACGATTATCATGATCAATTTGTACGACCCAATGGTGATATTTATCGTACAGAATCTATTTATGAAGAAATGAGAAATCTTGCACTAAAATATACTTCTGACGATGATAAAATCAGACAACTATTGAATAATTGTTTTACCGTACCATCAGTCGTGACCCATTTCGCTCAGGAAAAAAATTCATGGAAACCTACAAGATCAGAATTTATTGAGGATATACAAAAAGTTGCATAGAATATGGACACGGTGGATTATGGAATTCTAAATACGATTATAGTGATGTTATATCAGTCGATATGGCTGCATGTTATCCTGGAAGTTTTCTTGGATATGGTGAGTGTTCTAAATATTTTAACAGATTCGGACATCCTAAACATGACATGGCAAGATTTTCAATAAACTGACCCTTACCAGATTTTGACTTAACAGGACTTGCATATATAGAATCATTTGAGTTCGCAAAAGATCTCCATCCGATTACTTATATTTGGTTTAGTAAACACTTTTTAGAAAAATGTTGGGCACCAATAGTGTTATTAAGATATATGATTAATGCTGGAGTATTAGTATCGTCAAAAGTAAATGAAGCGATTTTATCCTATAGTCCACAAAAGCAAGTTTGGTTACCAGAACCGGATAGATTTAATATAGAAGATGCCAGGAAGGAATTTCCTGATCTTGCCGAAGATGACATTATTAAAATTAATAATAATATACGTAAATGCAGAGACGAGCACGATGAGAAGCGTGCAAAAGATCTCGGTAGAAAGATAATTGGTAAGTTTACTCAAGGTGGTTCATACGGTTATAAACGACACTGTACAAGACTGATTATGGACGATGCTGAGTTAGATTTTATAATCGCTGATACAATAGAGAGAAACGCATTTATAAGCCGAAATAATGCTTATTTATCGGATGGGACCAAACTAGGCACTATTGTGAGCTATCTTGATGGCGACTCACCGCAGTTTACTCATTTAAGATCTTCAATGTTAGCCTATGTTTCTTTAAATCTACTGTCGATGATAAATAGATTTCCTCGTCACGCTGTTAGAGTCACTACGGATTCATTTTATATAAACAAAAAATATAAGGATTTATTAATTCCGCTACTCGGTAATGGTGAGTGGGGGACATGGAGGATAAAGCAAGAAAATGAACTTAGTTATTCTGAATTTGCTGAAGTTGAAAGTAAGGAAATATATTATATAAATAATAATCAAATATTAGAATCATTTGCACCATCTGTGTACGATCCTGTGGCTAGACATAAGATTGTTTATCTTAATGGGTGTGGAGGGTCAGGTAAAACAACTCGTGTGATTAAATTATTTACCAACAACAATTCAGATATGAACGTTTTGACACCTACACATAAACTAGCCAGAGAGAGAGAAATAAAATAACGAGGTGTCGAAACTTGCACTTATCATAGTTTTTTTAGATGGTGTGGAGATACATGGTCTTCTGAGCGAATGGGTGAAAAATATATACCTAAAAACATTATATGGGACGAAATAGACACGGTGTCGTTAGAAACACTAAAAACATTTCTTGAATGGTTATTAACAAACAACACGGCTGTGATTATGTGTGGTGATCATGGTCAACCACCGCCTTTTGTTGGACAGTCTCCACATGAATGGCTAAAGAATAATGTGGATTATTACGAAGAAATACATGATGATCATAGAGCTATTGATGAACCGCTGAAAGAACTTAAAAGATTAATCAGCCTACAACCAGATAAAATACAATTTGAAATAATGCTTGAGATAATTAAAGAAACTACCATGAATGATTTTTTAACTTTATGGAGACCTACTGAAGTGACAGTCGCAAGTAGAAAGAGAGTTCATAATGAATTGCAGAAAAAAATTATTTACGTTACATAAAGAAAGGTTTTCACATCTACATGTACCATTATGTTATCGCCCAGCAGATACTCGATGACAGAATATTGCAGTATCTCGCGTCAGACGAATAATTCAACTACATAGGGTTATTATAGATAATGTGAAAACTGAAGAAATTACTAATGACTATGATGTAATAAAGAAAAATTTAGCGTCTTATAAACAATGTGACAAAAAAAAATAAACGTGGCTTTGATATTGATACTGAATTTATTATAAAACTAAAACAACTACAGAATAATCACTGTGCAAGTTGTAACACAATAATGTTATGGCAATATTCGAATAATAATCCAAGACAATTTCCCGTAGACAGAATAAATAGTGATCTTGTTCACACACGTGAAAATATAATGTTGACTTGTCTTGAATGTAATCGACGAAGAGGTGCTAATTTACATATGTGAAGGTGGCTGTAATTGTGTATCTGCAGGAATTACTTGCAATTGTCCACGTTGAGGGGCAGTAGAAACTAGTCTGTATATAGCTGGTCGTCCAGTAGATCTAACCACGCTAGAAATTGTATGTGTGGTCACACTCCAAATAGGGTCAGTAGCTCGTCTTTTGCCACCCTTCAACTCCACTGGTTCGTATAAATATCTCACAATTACATTATCTAATACTGATTGTTGACCTCGTTGTCCGTATTCATCGCTACGTGGTATATATTTTTTTGTTATTGCATTAGATGGTTTCATGGAAGTTGCACGAGTAATTTCATTATTTAATGCAGATATCACACTTGGTAACCTTGCAACCCATTCACGAAATCGCTCACCGGACTTAAAGTCAGCAGATATTTCCTTCGCATATTGGTATCCAAATAACCGCTCAGCAAGTGTTCGAATATATCATTCAACGATTGCTTGATCACGATGAATTTCAGTATGCCCTCGTCTGATTGTAACGTTATGGTTTTTCATCAAAAATGATACTGCACCAAAAAATTCTTTACCAGGATCTACTTGTAATAGTTGTGGCCATTGTAGACCACCACGTTGATAAATTCGCTCAAACGCAGATGCTACTTCAAATGCTGTTTTTGTTGATAATGGTTCAGCTTCTTTATATCTACTTGCAATATCAACAACAGTCAATGCGTATTTGTACGTGCGTGACTTTTTTTCCACGTGTTTTAATAGTATCGTGTGGTAAAAACAAAATATCTGCTTGATGAACTTCGTTAGGAACACTGACATCAAAATGTGCATATTAAATTTGTTTTGGTGGTGGTAGATAAATTTGCCATATTGCCTGTCGTGCTAACCAATTTGCAGCAACAGAATGTGAAACTTTTGCTGCTTTAGCAAGTTTAGTGATTGCTGCTTTACCTTTCCAATACCCAATTGGGCTATAATAAATAGATTCCATGATAATAATTATACAATTAATTACCAGCCCCTAACATTATTTTTCTTTTCATAGCGGATTTTATTAAGAAACTAGCGAGTTTGTCTCTAACAGATTTATTAGGTATAGAATTTAATGCATGAATCAATTTTACATCTGCAAGATGCCGCTGCTGCAAATCTTTACTTTTATAAGCAACGTCATAAACATGACATGCTTGATCAATTGTATTTACTGGATACTCTCCTGGTCTTGGTTGATCCTGATCATCAAGTCGGATATAAAGTCGAGTTTAAGGACCACAGTAATTATGTCCAGGAAGGTGTTTCTCACCAATATACTTAGCCCATGGTAACCCGGGTAATTTTCCTAAAGAAGCAGCAATATCCCCACCTATCTTTGTTGTCCCTGAGATAAAATTATACTTTTGTGTACCACATTTTACACATTTACCTGTTAATGCATGTCGTTTATTTTTCGTTATTATTGTTGTCAATCCAGTGGTCCCACCAACGGTGGGGGTTGATGATTTACACAATATAGACTCATGTTATTAATAATATGGATACAATAATTGTTTTCTCGGCGACACGAAAACAGGAACCAGTGAATCACCATCCAGCATTACCAAATTCGATAAGAATGATTATAATAGGTCCATTTGGATCAGGTAAAACACAATTATTATTAAATTTATTAATGAAATGGAACAAGCTATATTTAATAGCACCGTCTGTGGATGATCAGCATTGTTATGAAGTACTTAAGGATTTTAATGAGAAAGCAAAGCGATAAGTTTAACTTCATTGAAAAAGGCATCAGAGGCGGAATTAGTGTCATAACAAAAAATATGCAGCTGCTAATAATAAATACTTAAAACGCTATGATAAAAATCTTCCGTCGAGTTACATTATATATCTGGATAAAGGGAATTTGTACGGTTGAGTAATGAACAGCTAATGCATTGAAGAAGTGGTTTCATTCGATAACTACAAAGCAATCTCTCAAAGAAACTGAAAACAATCTTCCGAAATATACTTCATACTTTGTTGATCTAGTCTACCCCAGTACGTTACACGATCTACATAACGACTATCCATTTTGCGCAGAATCAAAGACGAGTGATTACAGTTTATTATCACCTGAACAACGAGCAATGACGACCGCAAAATATTCTATCTTAAACAAGTTAGTTCCTAATTTTTTAGACAAAAGAAATTACGTCATGCATTATACAAATTTAAAGTAAGAAGTAGATGCTGGCCTAATTCGCTTGCTAAAGTTTAATCAGTCGCAGTGGATGGCGGATTATATTAACCTAAATACGAAACGTCATGCCATAGCTAGAACTGAATTTGAGAAAAACTTTTTCAAGTAAATAAACAACTTAGTCTTTGGTAAGACTATGAAAAATATACGCAAGAGAATTTCAAGTGAAATCGCTAATGACGTCAATCGCAGAAATAAATTGGTCAATGATGATGGTTTTGTTAGCATGAAAATATTTAATGAAAATATTGCTGCAATACAACGACGAAAGACAAATTTAAAGTTTACTAAGCCATTTAATGTTGGAGCAGGTGTACTTAATATATCAATGTAGTTGATGTACGATTTTCATTATAATTTTACCAAATAAATGTGGCCAGATTCAGAGATGCTATTTACTGATACGGATTCTCTTGTATACAATATAAAAAATTGATAATGTCTATCAAGATATTTACGATAATAAAAATCTGTTCGATTTATCAGATTATCCAACTTATAGTGAATTTCATGATAATTCTAACAAGAAAGTTATCGGAAATATGAAAGACGAGTTTATGTTTGTGCCGCTGAGAGAGTTTGTTGGACTAAGAAGCAAAATATATGTTGTTATATTAGAGGACAATAAACTGACAAAGAAAGCTAAAGTTGTCCCCAAAGGATATGTAAAAAAGATGATGCATTTTGAGGACTTCAAAGCGGCTCTTAACAATAGCGTCAGCTTTATTAAAACCAATGTAATGAGAACTATCATAAGCTTGAAACGAATACACAATAAAACTATACAATTTTGATAAAAGGTATTGCAAATACGGATTAATACGCTCGCACTTGGATACTATTTAAGTAATATTGTCTAAGAATCAGAAAATTTGAAAATTTAAAATTAACCGATCATGTTAAATAGCACAATAAAAAATGTAATGGTCAATATCCAACATATGTCATTTGAATTTAATGAAGTTTCAGGTATTTGTTTTAGTAAATTTGATAGAATAAAACTTTCTCTTATTAGCATAGACGATAGCAAGTATTTTCCGTATCTCAAAAATTTAATAGATGCTCTTTTATCAAAATATGAAAATATGCACAGTCCAATCAGCCAAAATAAGTACACATAAATCATGAAAGACTTGGACTGGTCAAAGGTTTTTGCAAAAGGTAGCAAGTATCTTCTGAGCAAATTAGCAATGAAAAAGCTATTCGAAAGTCGTCGAAAAGTATATGTTATTGTTAAATTATTTCTGTATAATTACGAAAATATTTTATACTTAATGTCAAGAGTAAAAATTTTAACGATAGTCATATAAATGTAGGTTTTTTTCTATATCTACCAATTATTTAGAAAGGGAGATAATAACGCTAGGGTTTACTTTAAAATCATTTACGAGTTGTCGAACATAATACATATATATATATATATATATGTTATGTTCCGAACTTTTAATCAGATCGAGTTGTTTATTGTTTTTTTTTTTTTAGCGAAATGTAGAGGTCTTTTAGTCCCGCAAGGCTGAGCACCTCCTTGGAGAGCAATGACAGCATTTTTAAAACTTGTGCAATTCTGTATTTGTTAAATGCCCTTTACGTAAATATATAAAAACCGTATGTAACTTGATAAATTACTTAAATCTGGTTGTATATATATATATATATATATATATATATATATATATATATATATATATATATATATATATATATATATATTAAATCTGGAGATATATATATATATATATATATATATATATATATATATATATATATATATATATATATATATATATATATATATATATATATATATAAAGAATACAAATCATATGGCGAATAACAACCCTCTCAAGCGTACTGGATCCACCAAGGGATCACGTTTGTCAGGGATTAATTAAAATAGATGCAATAAACTGACGACGAACAGTACGAAACTAGTAACTAACTAGCCTAAGCGCTTTCGACTCTTAATGAGTCTTTTTCAAAGGCAAATACAAAACATAGTTACGACAAACAAATAAACACAAAAACGTTGTGTTTGTAAACCTCTACATTTCTATCTTCACATGTGCTAAAACTATAAATACAACCAGCTTGTATAGACTAGTTGCGGAAACTGAAAACGTTGTGACAGATATTTTAATCTGTACAATTTTGTTATTAATTAATTAGTAAAACAAACAAGAAAATCTATGATCTGCCATTTTTCACATTTGTATCTTTTTGTCTAAGTATATATTCACTTGAGAGAACTCACATGCAGCTTCATACGAATCATCAATTTTCTTCTCTGCAGTACAGAGGTCGTCATGGAAACAGCCTATTTGGTCTCTTCTAACACTGGCCAAGCAATTATAGCTGATATTTGAAAATTCGTTTTATACATATATATACAAGAAAACAATCATATATTTTCAAAATAGATACTTTTATCCTTTTTGTCATTTTAATGAACACTCAATACATCGTTTTTAAAGCAGAAAATATAATGCAGAATTATGTGTTTTCATATGCTGTTTTTGTTAAGTATATATTAATTTATTCAATATATTTACGAAATTTGCGTCCGCAGCTCAATCGGATGAGCGTTGAAAATATCAATCTGATGCTTACGGTTCAAATCCTGTGAAGGCAAAATTGTCTACAGTTGGCGATATTATGCCAACAAATATTATTTTTTAGCTGGGGACCCTTTTCCTAGCCTCGTCTATTTGCGAATAGAAAATAATATACCTACCTACAATGTCAATACGTTGTGGGTGACAATTTTGTTCACCCCTACGGATTTGATATTTGAGGTTGGGTGTGCTAGTTTCTATTCACAAATAGGAAAAGGCCTTTCATCCTCACTGTATATATAACAATCTTCATTGTATATAAAAATAAATCATCTTCGTTGTATATAACCATAATTGTGACCACTGCACTTGCGCGTAGGTCAAAGGGCTACTTCGGAGTTCACAAAGGTCAAAATGAGCCGTCCCTAATTATAAGTGACATCTAGTCTCCTAAGATGTTTGACTGCTTAGGGGATTATATGTGGTTTGCGTTTCGTCTTTCAAATTTCTTCTAGTCTTTCTAAGATGCTGTTTGTCACCTTTAAGGATCACATGGGGATTAATTCGAATTTCTTCCTGAGCTTGATAGCATGTTATATGACAAGCTAGATGTTCAGATTGTGTTGTAGATATGTGTATATGTTTTGTAAAATTTCTTTCTATAGCTTATCAAATAATATATCGACTATGTTATCTATAAATGTAATCACATCATCTGCCCATCCCTTTATTCTCATATCATTTTAGACCGCGAATCGCCATTCGGCGATGTATGATAACTCAGCTCACCTTTTTAATGCTATCGCTAATTATTATAGGTTTTATACCAGCATATGCTGACGCTGCTTTGATCGAATTAAATCTATTACAAAATCTATTTGTTAGATAGAATCCAACATGTCTGATTGTTCATTATATATATTTCATTTATTTAATATAACATTTTGGAGAGATGACCCTTCCGCTGACAAAAAGTTTAACGTTTTTTGGGGGACGTGAGGTCTGTGAGACACATTTTGCGGGGACAGTGGGGTCTGTGGGGACAAGATCATCAACTACCTGTGAGACAACATAATCAACTACATATACTAATATCACCCTCCATTTTGATTTTATCGGGACTCAAACACAGATTCATTTAGGATTTTTCATTGATAGGACTTTTATTTTTAATTCTTTGATTAATTTTGGATTTGATTCATAAACCGTAAGTTGTTTTTCACATTTTTACCTTGCTATTCTAGAGAAATATTTTTTTGTTAAATTTTGCAAAGCTTGTTGCCTTCAAACTTTTCTTGTTACTTTTTGTACCAGCCTAGACACGTAACATTACACTGAACATGAACGTCCAGACATTCACTTTCTGATGTATGTAAATTAGTGTGGAATAGAAACTAAGCGAAATGACGAACCAGCAAGAGGTAATTAAAATATTTTAATATATTTGCAGTTGATCTAAATCATTAATTTGCTTAATTAACATTTCTAAAGATTATAAAATCCTCTCTCTCTCTCTCTCTCTCTCTCTCTCTCTCTCTCTCTCTCTCTCTCTCTCTCTCTCTCTCTCTCTCTCTCTCTCTCTCTCTCTCTGTCTCAATGTATGTCTCTTTCTCTCTGTCTCTCTGTCACTATCCCCCTCTTTCTCTCACTTCCTTTGGTTGGTTTGACTTAAATCTACCATCATTTATAGGTTCAAAGACATCGTAGTATGACCTAATCGAAAATCCCCAACGCTGGTATTTGTGTGAATTTTCGCCCGTATCTAGCTAAGATAATCAAGAGAGAGAGAGAGAGAGAGAGAGAGAGAGAGAGAGAGAGAGAGAGAGAGAGAGAGAGAGAGAGAGAGAGAGAGAGAGAGAGAGAGAGAGAGAGAGAGAGAGAGAGTGTGTGTACCTCGTCAGCGACAAATATAACTTACAGTATCGAAAGGCTATTAGAAAAAATATCATTGATATTATGAACGCTGTAAATAGATCACAAGAAAGTGTAAACATACGGATACGACGAACCATATTCTTCTAAATTACTTGGTGCAAGTTCAATTTTAATGTTTTCGTTCAGCACAATTTGCTTTTCTCTCGCAGGATTCGGCGAATGTGGATATGTGAGAAAGCTTGCCAGTAGCTTCTCGTGGGTCGGTAGTTCTTTCCGGTGATTTCCCGGTTTCTTCCTCCACCATTAATACTGGCCGCCATGAATAGCCTATCGTGTGCTGAAAAATGGCGTTAAGCACAACAACAACAACAACAACAACAACTTTTTTCTCGCACAAGTAGTATATGGGGATAATTTAGGAACAATGGGAGTTATCATAAAAAATCACCCTGGGACACTATAGGGACAAGATTTTGGGGACAAATGGCAACCCCTGGGATGCTATATGGGGCAATGGGAATTTTTTATTATCACACCCTAGGACTGTATGAGGAATGGCTCAGGTGGCATGATGTCACGGTACTGGACACTTGTCAACATTGTAGCAATGTGCAAATACTGTGACGTTAAGCGTTCGTCAAGTACTGTGACATCAAGTGTTCGTTGTGTTGGTAAATGTAGTGGGCTGTATGCTTTATAACTTATACAGGCAATATTTAAAAAAATATAATCTTTTCGAGGCATGGAAAGTGGCTCTGCAAACGGCTTTTGTTTATGATGTTAACACCTGTTCATTAACATACAGGGCATCTCAATCGTCATCTCTTTCTCAAACTTCGTCTCACTTCTGGTCCGTAAATGAGTACTCTCTGTAGACACTCTTATCTTTCTACATAGATTCTTCGTTTCCAAAGGGTTGTATCAGTAATCTGGGTAATAGTCCATGATGATCTGACATACATGGGATAGTCCGGTTTAAACAGTATCGATGATACGAGGGTAGACAACTCTACGTTGGTCCACATTTCTTTTTTGTGACGAGAACAGGTGAAGGGAATGAAGTGAACCGCGTGTATTTATAGAGGAAGAGTGGATCGAAACGGATTGAAATGGTTGACCAATCCCAATACGCGTTACTAAATTCGGTCACTTCGTTGAATTTGTCTTCCAATCCGAAGAGAGCTACCTGTGACGTCATATTCCCTATATACGTTCACTAGCGTTTTGTGCGCAGTGAACTGATGCGACATTGTAGGGGACAAACATGACGGAACCTAAGAAGATAATGACTTGGGGTGCACCGGCTGTGGAGACGAAAAGCGATGGTATAGCAGCAACTACTAAAGTGAACACAGTGCAACCGCCCGAAGAGGTTGATTTCAACTGGGATTTAGTAGATTTTCTCTCTTCGCAAGAATTTCTACCGGCACCAGTACCTTCGCCAATTGCTCCTTTCTTTACCACACGTCGACGATTTTAGACAAAGACAAAAAGAAGAATTAGAGAAATGTTTACAGCAACAGAAAGAGGCAGAAGAAGCATTTCTCCTTGAACAACAACAGCGAGAAGAAGAAGAGGCGAAAAGGAAACGACAGGAAGAAGAAGAAGCAGTAGGAAAGAAACCAAGTCCAGGAGAGAAGGAGAAGAGTGAAAGTCAAACGGTCACTATACTCTTATATATTTTAGCTGAGTTAAGAAATCTGAAAGAAATGTATCAGACTTCTTTATTACCACCCAAGAAAAAAAGACCTTCCCGAGCCAAGCAGACTAACCCTGTGATACACCAGAGATACCACCATTAGTAATTTCTACACAATCATTGACAAGAGCAAGTCCACAAGTTGGCATTGGTAGTAGCAAAGGCTTAAGGCAGTTAAAGGGAATTGCTTCTCGTTCTTGAGTTCATAAACTTCTTCTTGTCTGTGTTTGGTTCACTCTCTCATTTTTAATTTCTTCACTTTGACAGTTTCCTTCTCCTCCTCCACCTCTTCTTCCTCCCCTTTTTCTCTCCTTCTTTTCTTCTCTTTTTGAACGTCTCGTGGTTCTTCCTTTGCCTCTTCTTCCTTCTTATCCTGCTCCTGTTGTATCTTAGGAGACTCTGAAGACCAATGTCCATCCTCTCTTGACAATGATAACAGGTATCTCGACTTTTGTCTTTCTTGACACTGGGCTTTTGACGGTTTGGACATTCTGTAGCCCAATGTCCTTTATTCTTACAGATATAGCAAGTATCCTGACTTTTATATCGAAAAGAGGAAGAATAGTTTGTTGGATTGTCTGAAGAAAACCTTTGTATAACACCTCGTAAAGCTCTTATCAGAAGTTCGATTTGTGTTGGTTCTTCAATCGTACTGGTAGGCTTGTGAGCAAAATGAATACTGAGAGGGAAGGTACAAGCCCTTTATATATGCACTGATTTGACATGAATATAAAGGGACCATGGCATTTTATATGTAGTCATTTAACGTTCTGCTATCAAAATGAAACGATCGCATCATTTTGAAAAGAAAGGTGAAAAAGAAAGTAAAAGGCAGAAACGTGATTTATCTCCTCACATAATAGCTGTCTTGGCTCAAATTCATGCCAGTGATTTTGAAGATGAGATGAGTGAACCAGAATCTAAATCAAGTGAGTCTACACCAAACAAAGTCCATTACCATTAGAAAACCCTAAAACTTACTATCACATTCGAGAGACGGACAAACGTTCCTCTAGAAAATTTAGTACTACAGCCTATACGTACACGGTGAAGTTTAAAGATTTCAAGTCCAACGTACCGTTGGAGAAATCAGAAGGGTTCATCACCGATGTTTGGGATTCTTTGTTAATCAGTCTGAAACAGCAATGTCAAGCTAAATAAGACGATCGTTTGAGACTTTCCATTCATCACGACAATTTGAAGTGCCCCGTTTGGATCGAGTTTAGCAAGCCATTAGAATTGACACCTACCAAAGTTATGGGCAAAATTCAACACGTGCAGCAATCTAAGGACAAGTTTCACATCACCGACGGAAAAACTACACTGTTCATGACCCACGTTTCTCTTCCACAAGGGACATGACATGGCAAAAAAGTTTTATTGCTAGACAACCTTGGCAGCACCAAAAAGAGCCTCGTCCGAATTAATAATCCAATAGACAAAATGTGTTTATCCCGAGCCATCCCGAACGTTTGCCGACATGAACAATACGACATAATGGAAAAGAGCCTGGCAAGCTATTCGAAAATCTAGTCGAGCCAAACAAAAGAGAGAAGCAGACCTCCTGTTACAGCAAGTGGGGCTACCTAAGACACGCATGTGGCATTTCTGAAATGCAAAAGTTGCCAGACGTCTTGGCTCCACGTTACACCTTGAAAAGTGCACCCTCAAGAGGTGAAAGGACCTCTGTTGTTTCGAGGCAAAGATTTCAAAGACGGAAAATACATTCAGGTTTATCATCATGATGAACATTTTGATGTCATTACCAGTATCACTGCATTCCTATCATACGGTTATTACTGTAAGAAATGTGACTACGGCTATAACAATCGAGAGCAAAACAAACATTGCGCATCGAAATGCTCAGGATGTTTGGCCTCTAAACCCTGTTTGGACGAAGGACAAGAACGAGTGCATTGCCCAATATGTCAGCGCACGTTTGTCAGTCCTGTCTGTTACCAACAACATTTGAAGACACAAGGTTCACAGCGGAAATGTACTTGTCAACTTCTGAGATTGTGCCATACTTGTGCACAAGGCATACGAACAAATAGTGCCAATGCACACGTTTGTTCAGGAAAGAAAAAATGTCACATTTGTCGCCAAATCATGGACTTGAAACCCCACTGCTACATTAAAAAATACTATTCTGAACATGAAGAAAAAGAAGAGGAGCAGAAGAAGAAAGGCAATTTTATCTTTTTCGATTTCGAATGCATGCAAGAGACTGGTAATAACATTTCTAATGTCTGCGTGGCTCATCGAGCGCGCGAGAAGTGCATCCAAGAGCCTGTCTTTACTCATTGCCATTACTGCAGTAAGATTCCTGGAAGAGGTGAAAAAATCTTTCGGTAACCTAACACATAGACTGATTTTGCCCAATGGGTCTTAGACCCTATCAACGAGACGTGGAGCCAAGAAGATATCGAACATTACGGTGATTGTCAACGCTATGCCACGGTTATGGCTCACAATTTCTTAGGATAAAATGGAAAGTTTTTGTTAAGATAATATACGGAACAAAGTACCGAACGTCCCAAAGTGACTTTGAACGGAGACAAAATCGTTTCCATGCAATTTCGTCAAGTGCAGTTTAAAGATTCGATGAGTTACTTGGCTATGCCTTTGAGTCGCATGCCTAAAATGTTTGGCATGACAGAAATGGCCAAAGGCTATTTCCCGCACTTTTTCAATACCGAAGCCAATCAATATTCTGTTCTTCCCCATTCGCCTGAGGCTCACTACTATGACCCCGACAACATGTGTACCGAACAACGAGAAGCTTTATACGCATGGTACCAGTCTCACGCC
Source organism: Potamilus streckersoni (assembly GCA_016746295.1). Taxonomy (NCBI): domain Eukaryota; kingdom Metazoa; phylum Mollusca; class Bivalvia; order Unionida; family Unionidae; genus Potamilus; species Potamilus streckersoni. Next base: position 395,424 of record JAEAOA010002271.1, on the reverse strand, counting down.
TCGGACCCTTTCGACTTTCAGGAAGAAATGTTAAAATATTGTTCTTCCGACGTGGACATTTACGGCCTTGCTGTGGAAAATTTCTAGAATTATTCATGGAGCACGGAGGGATCCATCATTTGAAAGAAGCCTGCACCATAGCTAAAGTTTGTTCCTTAGTGTACCGTCAACGATTCAAGCCCGAAAACACGCTAGCTGTCATCAGTTCTCAAACGGCCGATTTTGTCAAACGTCAATATTCGGTCAAAGCCTTACGCTTGTTACATTACTTGTGTGACAAGGAAGACAAATGTATTCAACATGCCCGCAACGGAGGAGGCAAGAAAGCCATCGGAAGGTATTCAGTAGATGGGTGGGACTTAGAAAACCCGTAGATCGTGTACGAGTTTTACGGTTGCTTATTTCAAGGATGTCCCATCTTTTACCTCAACGTGACACTAAAAAACAGTTTTTACAACGCACCATGGAAGAGTTGTACCAGGCTACTTGTAAACGTCGCTTGAAGTTAGAAGAGCAAGGATAACAAATGATAGAAATGTGGGAACACGAATAAGATCAGCGATTGAAAACCGATCCCAAGTTTAAGCGCATCGTGGAAAGTAACAAGCTGGTGGACCCTCTGAACCCAAGGGAGAATTTGTACGGACGACGGACGAATGCCACCTGTTTGCTGTACCAAGCCGACGAGGAGAAAGAAGAAGAAATCAAATACTTGGACGTGTTTTCTCTGTATCAGTACGTGTGCAAATATTGTCACTTTCCAGTAGGGCACCCACAATTGCTGACCGAACACATTGACGTGGACAATATTCGACAATACGAAGGATTGATCAAGTGCAAAGTCTTGCCTCCCACGAATTTGTACATTCCCGTGTTACCCCTTCATTGCCAAGGAAACTGATGTTTCCCTTGTGTCGTACTTGTGCTGAAACGTGCAACCAAGGCCTCCCTTGTCAGCTCACTCAAGAAGAACGTGCCATGATGGGAACGTGGTTTAGTGTAGAATTGTTTAAAGCTCTGGACCTCGGATACCAACTGTTTGAAGTGTACGAAATTTGCCACTTTCCCAAGACAGAAAAGTAACACAAAGGCGATGAATCTCAAAACAGCATTTTCTCAGACTACGTGAATGCTTTTTTGAAACTGAAACAAGAATCCAGTGGCTTCCTGTATGACAGTGGAATGAAATAACTCACTACGTTCACTACTTTCGCACTAAAAAAAGGTATTTGATACATAGTTATGGATCCTTTACAAGAAAACATTCGTAGCTTACCTGTGGAGTTGAGAGAAAGCATTTACCGAGAGTTGGTCAAAATACAAGTGAAAGGCAATGAAAAATTTCATCCGTGATGTCACCGACGTTTGAATCACTGGTACCTCAATGCTATATGAGTATTCATTCTGGAGAAAGTGTTCAAGTGGTCAGACATTGATCAGCTATTCGTGAGCAAGAAGGAGAGTGTGAATTGTGTGGATTGTGGTATGGATAGTGATTAATTTACTACCAGGTACACATACTGAATCGAATTCCAGAAGAAGTGTTAAAAAGAGTTACAAAAGTTGTAAATGGAATGCATTCATAGCGAAAGATGAAGACGAAACTTCTGATCAACTTGTCATATGTCAGCTAGTGCCTAAAAAATTTGAATTGGAGAACTGAATAATACGACCACATTTATACAGAGAGTTCATGAATTGCTGCCGAAAAAGAGACTATAAAACGTTCTACCATGCCACGACCTTTATCATTGGTGATACAACAGATTCCGTGGAAGGAGATTCATGACCATATTCAAACAGTAGAGGATTACCATTGCCTTTTACGAGAACTGTGTCCATTGAATTGGGGTCGACGTGTCGTGTGTGTCTTAGTGACTTGCTTTCTGGGATTTCGTTTACCGTCCGATGATTTGTGGACACTTTACGAACAATTCCTATCACTCAAAAAAGTATGAAAGTGATCCCTTTAAACGCTCACGAGAGACCCATTCTCCTGAAAGCTTTGCGCTTTCATCTGGATACTACTCGTCCTTTACGGGAAAACATAAACTTTTAGGTTCTGAAGAGGTGTATTAGGATGTGTGTTTGTGTGTGTTTGTGTGTGTGTGTGTGTGTGTAGCTTGTGACGTACACCCTCACTGGACAGATGTATAATACTGGAAAAGTGGGGGCTTTGAGGCTTGGACTAAAGAAGTGGTCGACTATGCCCGAGATTTGTAATCCTAAAACATTAAAACGTTCCGTGTTAAAAAAGTAACTTTTAATCCTGTGTTAGTGACAGGTACTGTACCAGAGGAAGAAAAAGAAGTAGTCTATCACCGAGGAAAACCATTCTCTTCGGGACAGGACAGTCATTGACATTCCCGAAAGACCATTCAAGGAGAACCTTTGTGTGACAGTACCAAGCAATGTACAAACGTTAGAACATTACACACTGTCCCTAGGACACTACATTTGAATGAAAAAAAAATGTTATAAAGTATGAAACTTGTTTATATTCCACGATGGTTGTATTGATGTGTCTTTTATTCATGTACGCAAACATTTGGCTATTATGTATTTATGTCTTTTGTGTTATTTCATTTTAAAGTTTGCAATAAACGTATCCTGAAAAATGTATAAAAACTCTTGTCTTTTCCTTCTTCGTGTTACAAGAAATGTGACATCTCTGATACTACTATGGCTACCTCTACTGTCTCTGCTCCCTCTTCCTCCATTTTCAAAGTCATTGACGAACAATCAGATCGTGCTAGTTGGGAAGCCTTGTATCTTCGACATTCTTTTAACATGCTCATTGCTGGACCTAGCGGTTCAGACAAAACTGAATTTGTCAAACGTTTGATCGAACATAAACATTATTTGATCGATCGTCCACCTCAACGCATCGTGTGGTGTTACAAAGAGTGGCAATTAGCGTGCAGCCTTCTACGAGAAAGTCAAGGTGAATCCATTCTCTTGTGGAAGGCATTCCGGTCGAAGACGACGGCATCGTGTCTGACCCCAGTCAAACCCATTTGGTTTTTTTTTGATGACATGTTAGGAGAAGACGAAGTAGAAATTAAACTGTGGTTTACACGCAAAGGGCATCATCGTAATGCTAGTGTTATTTACATTACTCAAAATTTGTGTCTAAAAAGTAAAGCCCATCGCACCATCAGTCTCAATGCTCATTACATGTTCTTGTTTAAAAGTCCTGGAGATAAATCGCAAGTGTAAGTCTTAGCCAAACAGTTATGAACACCTTGGCTAACTCTTGCGTACGAAGATACCACTCAAACTCCACACGCCTATTTACTCGTGGATTTAAAACTCACTACTCATCTGTTTCACCAATGGTGTCAAGAAAAAGAACTTGTCGTGTACACATCCCCGACGTCGACCAAACCACGAAAGAAAAATGTATAAAAAACTTGGTCAATTGGATTCTGTCTCACATATCGTCAACATGACGACCCTTAGTCCTCCACGACGTGTGTTGCCTGTCATCAAGTTGATACGACGTAAAGACAATCAGAGGCGTCATTCAAGTATAAAAAGGTCTGAGGTCAATTTTAAAATCAATGTTTTTATGCTACTAATCAGCTCAAGATGGCACCACCAAAAGTGCACACCGTTACCATCGTCGTTCTTTTGTGCAAAAAGAAAAAGGAAAAAGAAAAAGGACTGCCTCCACGTTTAACCAAACATGGGGAAATGTTGTCCGTCTTGTCCAAAGCTCCTCCATCCATGCGAAAAATAACTCATTCAAACAGCCTCCAAAGATGGCATCGATACCGTATGCGAATGTTGTCTGAATGTTTTGAAAGGCACGATGCCTTTGTCTACACATCAGAAAAATATGCTTAGCCAGACATCGAATTGTCATTCGTGCAATGGTCCAAAAGAAAGTACCCATTCGTCAAAAGAAAACGATGTTGGTACAACGTAAAGGATTTTTGCCCTTTTTGCCTATGTTGTTAGGACCTTTGTTAAAAGACTCAATTATCCCATTGATTACAAATCTCGTGGCAGGAGTTGCTTCAAAAGTGATAATATAAAGGGATAAAAAAAGCCGCTGGGTCAAAAAAGATCTCAGATGTGAACCTTGAAAACTGATGGAAGGACGAAACCTGACTTTAGTCCCTTACAAACGATGGATGGAATACCATCGTTGGCAAGCACAACGGACCCCGAAATTACCTCCCAATCCTTATTTGACCGAAATGTCCCAGTTACAACATGAATTGCAATTGTTGATGGATCGTAGCGATATGTCCGAAACGGAAAAAATCTCAACGGCACGGTCAATTGTTGCATCGACTGCAACTCTTTCACCAAAATCCGAAACAGCTGTAACTGCTTCGAAAGATATGAAAGCTTTGATGTAAAGTCCATCACCACTACTACCTTCATCACCACAACCATCAGTGGTCAGGACAGAAGCAGTCCCAAGGATACCTGAAGAAGAAGAGGTAGGAGAAGTCTTTCAAACATCATCAGCAGCTCTCCTTCCTAGTAAAATGTCAGCGTCCTTGTTGATCCCTTTCCCTACACCCTAAAGAGAAGAACTTTAAGCTTGGGTTAACAAGATGATGACCACTCCTCCTTCGACAGTAGTAAATAAGAAAGAAGGGAAACCAGAAGTGGAAAAAGACAAGAAGACCAAAGCCATTTCTTTACCACTACCTCCAACACCATTACCAAAAACTATCTTCCACTCCTGTGGCATATTAAACACATGAAGCCGTTTCCGCACCACCCTCTCGCTCCATTCAGAGTAGCATCAGCGAAGATTGGATCACTTCTTTAAAAAATGGAGAAGGTCTTAGCCAGCATTTACTACGATTCATCCCATCCAGCTGGCTACGGAGGTGTTCAGAAATTGTATCATGCTACCAAAACAAAACTGAAAAGTTTCCGTGAACCTCATATGCAACGATGGTTACAAGAACAAGCCACGTGCACCTTACACAAACCCTTTTGACGAAAATTTTCAATAAGTCACACACAAGTGGAAGGAATTGATCATCAATGACAAGCGGACTTAGCCGATGTCTCTCATTTGGCCACCTACAATCATAGCTACAAATATTTGTTTTGTGTATTCGACGTCTTTTCCAAATTTGCTTGGGTCGTGCAATTGACTTCCAAATCGAGCAGTGAATTAGTGAGAGCCCTGAAACTAGTGTTGAAACATAGTGGTCGTCACCCTCTTCGATGGCAAACCGACAAATGTACCGAATTTCTAAACCAAGCTTTCCAAGAAGAATTGAAGAAAAGTGACATTCATTTTTTTACCTCTGAGAATCACGAAACTAAAGCCAGCATGATGGAACGTTTTTAACGCACTTTGAAAGAACGCATGTGGAAATATTTTACGTATTAACACACTCTCAAGTACATCGACCTCTTGCCACACCTCATTCAATCGTAGAACCAATCTTACCATCGGAGCATTTGACGTACCCCTCAAGCAGTGACTCCCGACAACGAACTGACCTTCTTCGAGCGTCTGTTTGTTAGCCACGGGAGATTGGGTACGCATTGGCAAAAGCAAGCGTACTTTCGACAAAGGTTACTTACCCAACTGGACCACCGAATTGTTGCGTGTCACTGAACGAGTGCGTGGTCGTTATCCTCCCGTCTATAAATTGGAAGGCATGAACTGAGAAGTGTTAAAAGGAACGTTTTACTTACCCGAGTTACAACGTGTGACCAAAAAAGAAAACGACGTGTACGAAATCGAAAGCTTCTCGATCTAAGAACACGAAAAGTGGGAAAACGACGTTTCAAAGAGTCAAAGTACACTGGAAAGGGTATCCGTCAAGTTTTGACTCTTGGATTGACGATTCTCAAATCATCGACTATAAAAAGAAGTGACCATCATAACTTTCAGCCTCAGCGTCTACAGTGACCGCTCCTTCCCCCAGATCTTCTCTGCAAGATCTACAAAAGCCTAAACACGAATCGTCTTTTTCTGCCAAATCTTTGTGGTGTATTGTGTCATCGGTGCTGCCATTGCCAATTTGAGTTTAAACCAAGGAGACAAACAATTGTGGACCATTTTACTCAGCAGTTGCATTGGTTATCATCTTCCCAATCCGTCCCTAAAATATTCCTCTAACGGGAACAGCAATAACAACGGGAATCTGGTGTCCAACGTCAGTTCTAACAGTCACCCTAATCATCCTCTTTTAGACACTCCTCTGACATCCAATGACTCCTTGGACACTAGAACTGTGGAATTATGAACAACCAATTTTATTTAACTTTACCCAGTAATAGTTCCATGGAGGTGTTTCCCAAAAAACACTTTGCGCTGTTTCACGGCCAAATTACCCTAGGCCATTCAATTTGATGACGAAGCCTATTGGGAAGTGGCTTTAGTAGAAATGATTCACCCTACACAAATCAAAAAGATCGTTGAAACTCAAAACACTGTGTCCATAGAAGTTGAAGACTATCAAGTGCAATATGTCGAGGAGGAGCGAAGTGATAAAGTTGATTTTCCCAAAACAAAAAAAAACTACCACTAATCGAACCACTTATGTGTTGAACATTCCTTTGGGTTGTTATTTTAGCTGTCAACATTTGGTGAACTCTTGCTGACAGGTTAAATACCATGTTTGAAAAAGCCTTGGAGAAAACTAAAAAAAAGTGTCAAGAAAAATACCACAAAATAGTTCATCGCCTCCTGATGAAATTTTCACATGACAAAGTCTTGACCTTACATTTTGTCCTGAATTGTATCACATTTTAGATGGAAACCCCGAAATGAATAAGAATCATCCAACCAAAATGCAACCCATATGTAAAAATTTGGATTTTGGCAAACATTTTCATTTCCCTGTAGAAATGAACCAATAACTGATTTTATTTTGTGTACTCCGATGTAGTTGAGTACAATGAATGGGACACACCACTGTACCGCTACTGCGTGTCATTCCTTTCAAAGTGGATTCTGCCACGGATGCTGACGAAGAAGGTGGAAACACCTATCACGTTCACCGCGCATTTGTACGTCCTCACTATTTGCCTGTCAGTAAGTCGTATTTTGACAGTCTACACTACTATAAAAGGAGATCTGGGACAAAATATTCCATTCACCCAAGGGAATGTCACTGTGAAACTCCATTTTCGAAAACGAGTATTCTAATAACATCTTGTCAGTCATGTATCCTGTGTACCAAGGAGTCGCTCGGCAACGAGGACATGGTTTAGGGGATATGCTCAAATCGGTCTTTCGAGCAGTGGTTCCCGTGTTAAAACTGATGGTGGCACGGATATTGCATGGCGTGAAGGATGCTGCGTTGACACACGGTAAAGAATTTCTCCAAAATGTCATCATTGACAAACAAATCCCCAAAGAAGCTTTCTTAAGAGCAGGCAAAAATGTTTTGCTTCAAACAGGCAAAGACCTTTTGGTTCGTCGATAAACTCCTATAAATACCACGTTTGACGCTGAGTCAGGCATTCCTGCTTCTTCCAACAAGGCTAACGCAGAAAAAGACGACGAAAACACCCTTGCAAAGGACTTCATACTCTTAAAGCTAGAAAGACTAAGAAAAGAAAAACTGTTCGATGCTTAGACGTTTTTGACTATTAAATTGCACACAAAAAAGAAAATGATGCACCGAGTCTTGTGCCTATTCCACCACTATGATGATCATGCAAGAATCCCAATGGGTCCAATATCATCCATTTCCTCTTTGATGGATTCCGCTTCCATCGAGTTTGAAATCAAAGGACAACCCGAAGATTACATCTATCTGAAAAGCAGTTATTTGTATCTGAAAGCGAAAGTGCAAATAAACCGACGCTACCAATCCGGAATGCGATGGGAAAGTAGCTCCCATCTACAATTTCATGCATTCCTTATTTAGCGAAGTGGATTTGGACTTAAATAACAAACTCGTCAGCAGTAACATGGATACTTGTCCTTACCGAGCGTACCTAGAAAATCTCTTGACGTATGTAAAAGAGACCAAGAATACTCATCTGGATGCTTGCGTGGTATGGAAACCTGACACACCAGAAAAGTTCAACGATCTAGATAAAGACAATAAAGGATTTGAGGCTCGTCGAATTTAAATCGTGGGAGCACATAATTTAGAACGGATGGATCGTTTGCATTTGGACATGTGGTTGCAGGAGAAGTATTTGCTCAACGGAGTAGATATTCGCCTGAGATTGAATCGTAGCAGTACGACTTTCCATTTGATGGCTGATGATACCGACTACAAAACCAAAATTCAAAAAGCCAGACTTTATGTGCGTCGCGTAGAAGTGTTACCTAAACCGGAGAACGATATCAGTCACACATTGAGCAGAAACACTGCCAAGCATCCGATACGACGTGTAGAAGTGAAAACATTCACTATTGTTCGTGGACTCCGATCCAAGGTCGAAGATCATCTGTTCCAAGGACAGTTACCCAAACGTTTAATCATTGGCATCAGCAAAAATACAGCCTTCAAAGGAATCTACGATGAAAATCTTTTCCACTTTGATGCCTGAAATGTGTCCAAGATCGAAGTCAGTCGCGATGGCAAGACTCTGTGTACCAAACCCTTTGAACCTAACTTTGATCAGAAGAATTACTTGAGATCGTACGAAGCTACCGGACAATTAGGAGCCAACATTAGTCACGGTATTTCGTTCGATGTTTATGCTAGAGGCTACGCTTTGTGGTCTTTTGATTTCACTCCAGACATAGGCAGTGACGAGAGACATTTCCACCCTATAAAATCCGGTTAACTGCGTGTGGAACTTAAGTTTGGACGTGCAGTATGTTTCGAACACACAGTGAACGTCATCCTGTATGCTGAATTCGATGATACCATATAAACCAACAGTTTTAGAGAAGTTATTATAGACTATTAAACGCTATGGAAGACACTTATCCTTCTTTGAAAGTTGAAAAATCTATGGAATGGGAGAATACCGTGGAAAAAGAATCCAAAGTTTCAGACAAAGAGGACGAAGTAGTCAAGTCAAGATGGCCAGAACAAGAACAATATTTAGTCTCCTGTTTTGTTAAACACTTGTCGGATAAAATTACGGAATTGGTCAAGAAAGATTGCTATGGATGTCAGAACGATCATCCCAGTCATAGTGAGCACGATAAATGTTTCATGATGAAACAAGAAAAAATTGGACGAGTATCTGGACGAAGCTTGGAGTATCATCTCAGAAGAAATCGTGTTGCATGAGTGGTATAAAGACTTGCGTGATCATTCCTGTCCTCCATTGACTACTCAAAAGATCTATCACATTGAAGCTCTCTTAGCCCAGTGTTGGGAAACCAGGCGAAAAAACGGTTACTTGTCAGAACTTTTCCAGCAAAAAGTCAGAATTGAATTGATGACTTATCATTACCTGTAATAAAACAAGAGAAACAAAACAACCAGAAAAAATAGATACCTGGTAACTTTATTACCTTTTGAATACTTTTGAATAACAGTTCTTATACTGCTTCTTTGAATCCTGTGGTGTGTGTTAAAGATTAACTACCTCATCGCATATCTCAAGACCATCAAGCTTATGTCATCAACACAGATGACAGTCATCTTCCAGGAACTCACTGGGTAACCGTGTACTTTCCTCAAGACTATTGTGTGGAGTATTTTGATTCGTATGAATTACCGCCTTTGGAAGACGATATCATTGACCTTATGAGAAGAAATGCCCAAACGACACGATTCAATAATATAAAGTCACAAAGTAACGATTCCATGGTGTGTGGACAATATTGTGTATATTTTCTTCATCATCGCAGTCTGGGACATTCTTTAGAACATGTAGTCACTTATTTTGATCGTGAATCTTCTAGAAACGATGAAAAGGTAGATCGATGGTTTTGTGACTGTTATGGTTATCTTTTGTCTTTAGCTAGAAAAGGTAGTGTACATCAATGGCCTCATGACATTCATCAATGGAAATCTCAGATGATTTCACAACGTTGTCAACCTTGCCAAATATAATTTGTATTTTGGATCCAATAGTTGTTTGTTAATTGTTGATTGTTGATTTTGTTAATTGGTAATTGAATAAAAATGTTGTATTTTGAAGAAGAAAAAAGTGTCTGTCGTCTGTTTAGTTATTAAAAACTTACTGTGAATATATGCTCTTTGACTTTCTCTCTATTCCTCCTCATGACATGAACTATCATAACGTTCCAAAAGAAAAACCCAGTCGGGATGTTTTCTATCCCGTTCACGCTTGTACCATATAAAGCGATTGGGTCTCCAGTCTGACCATTCACTGTTGACTAGTCAACCTACGAAGATGCCTTCCAGACTAGCTAAACTCAACGAAGCTTACGTTCAATTACACAGTGTCAGGCAACCTAAGCCTGAAGAGATAGAGAATATCAGGATGCTCTCAATAGCCCAAGACCTCATAGAAGATGTCTTTAGAGAAGAAATTGAGAAATAACGAGAAGATGGACTGAGAAATAGACTTCAGAAGAGGCAAAGAGAAGAGTAGCAACAGCATCAGCAGCAACAACAACAACAACATCAGCAGCAAGAACCAGACAGAAGATTTGTGGACTGTCGAATAGACACCAAAGACTTCTCTTTCTCTTTTAGCAGAAGCATGCCTTATCGTATAGGAAAGCCTGCTGCCAGAAGAGGTCGCAATCTTACAGTAAAATTCAACAAGGATTATCATTACTCTTCGTCCAACCACCCCCCAAAATAAACAGCCCTTTTCAGGGCTACCAAAGACTCTCGAAAAGATGTAATTCTTTAATTTGCCAAAAATTTTAAAATTTTAGAAGTGTGACTATAAACACTTCGATTTGTTTGGCAAGTAAAGCAAACAAAACAAAATAAAATTCACACTTTTTTCTCTGTCTTGTCCAACAACATAAAAGTCGTGTCTGTTTGTGAGTCAAAAAAGTGAAAAGTTAAAAATTAAACTTGAGTGCTTCTTTTAAGTCCGTGCCTTTCACATCTTGATCAAAATTTAGGTGTTAGGGGATGTATTCGATCACATCTATACTCCAAGGATATAAACGCGAGTATACGTCAGTCTGGCTACCATTGTGAAACAGTTAACATTTAACATGAGCAAAAGAGTTTCAAAGCTCCTTGAACTCCAAAGGCACCTAGAGTGTGCCAGACGTCTCCTGGACGAGCTGACCATGGAAGCTATGAAACAAGCAGGCAGACTTGAGGAAGAGGAAGAAATAAAGAAGAAAGAAGAGGAGAAAGAAAAGAAAAGAGGGTTCCTGCTTCACCTCATGGTTAGATCTATGTGTGAGGTGATACCTGAGATGAGGACACCTCCAGCAACAGCACCACCACCAATAGCACCAATACCACAAGCATGGCCAGTACCACAACTTTATCCACGGTTGTTTCATGTGAGACGGAAGACTGAGAAGGTGAAGCCACTCAACCTCCATTTGCTCAACCAATCACAAATGTGAATTGGGAGAATGACTGGAGTCGAAGATTTGTGTGCTGTGCCCACCATTGAAGGTGCCAGCATTAGCCAGGGGCCTAAGGAGTCCAAGAGAAAAAACAACCCTTTTCAGGGCTAACCAAATCTCTAGAAAAGAGAGACTATTAAATTTGCCAATTTGTGCGAATGTAGTGTAGTGTAGTGTAACTATAAACACTCCCATCAACAATTGTGTTTCTGTGTGGGTTTGTGGGTGTTTTTGTATGCGCGTTCGTTGGTGAGATAGTATATTTTGTGTTTTATGTTGTTCGTTTCGGTGTGCATGGTATATTTTGTGTTTTTGTGCTTCTCGTTTCGTTGAAGAGATAGTATATTTTGTGTTTGTGTTTTGTGCTGCTCGTTTCGTTGATGAGATAGTATATTTTGTGTTTTGTGCTTCTCGTTTCGTTGATGAGATGGTATATTTTGAGTTTTATGCTGCTCGTTTCTTTGATGAGATGGTATATTTTGTGTTTTATGCTTCTCGTTTCGTTGATCAGATGGTATATTTTGTGTTTTGTGCTGCTCGTTTTGTTGGTGAGATAGTATATGTTTGTGTTTTGTGCTTCTCGTTTCGTTGATTCGTTGAGGTGATAGTATATGTTGTGTTTTATGCTGCTCGTTTCGTTGATGAGATAGAATGTAATATGAGAAGTGAGTTTAAGGAATGTTTTCCATTGCGTCCGTGCTTTACTTATATAAAACCAGTGTTCACAATTAGCGCCATTCTACACAAAATACAAAATGCATGGAAGTCTAGATTTATTAATCAATTAAGAGATAAATGGTATTGGATCGTGTATGGAGCCTACGAACTAGACAAATGGAAGTTAACAAGTAGTCAGGACTTGATAAAGAAACTAAGAGTAACCAGTTATCAGTTACAATTGATAACCATAGAAGAAGCAGACAAAATACGAGGAATCATCAATCCAAAATACTTCAAAGTGGGAACCTTGAAGCAGATTCTGGATGAATTTATCCAAGCGAGATGCTATATGGAAGATATCTTTCCATTTAACAGAGTGGCCTTTTGTGAAAAAGGTGTAGATAATATGAAGAAAGGCGAAGACAAAATCGAAAAATACTGGAAGAAGAGGTCAAGAAAATTAAGGAGACCTGGGCAAAAGAGAGGGAGGATAAGGAAAAAAAAAGAATGAAGACTTTGAGAAATTAAGTCAAAACTGGATGAAGATACAAGCAAAGTTTAGAGCTATGGGTCATCCAGACTGGATGCCCGAAGAAGAGAAGAAGACGAAGAATAAAGGAATTTTAGAGAAAGTCAGGAGCTGGTGGAAAAAGTGGAGAAGTTAGAAGAAGAAAACAAAGGCCCTTTTCAGGGCCACTTTCCATGCCTCGAAAAGATTATACCTTTTTTTAAATATTTCCTGTATAAGTTATAAAACATACATCCCACTTCATTCACCAACACAAAAAACGCTTAATGTTACAGTACTTGACGAACGCTTGACGTCACAGTACTTGCACATT
>JAEAOA010002271.1:327500-377500 GCA_016746295.1 Potamilus streckersoni | reverse complement strand
GACGTAATCAGATTTTACAGGCTCGGGCGTGGAATTACCAGCACTTCTAGGTGGATCTTCGGGCCATCCTAATACTGTTCTTATTGAACTGTTATAAATATCTACAACATACCCAGGAGAGCCTATTTCAATTGTAGATGATAGTGTTGGTTCATGAACTGTTATCGCAATTTTTGATTCTTTTTTAGTAATCGATTTTATTCTACGTTGTAATTCATTATTAATTTGCTCAATTTGATAGGACCCAGTTGGTATTGAAACAACGTTCCAATCTGGAGTGTCATCTTTTTTATTCCTATATGCAAATACCAGAGAATTATTAGATCTCTTACCATCAAATGGAACCGATCTGATATTAGGCCAACTATGATACACTCGTAATTTTTTGCCAACGCGATTTCCTTTACTGAAACAGGCGAGGGAAAATTCACACTGAATTTAGGGTTTGTTGACGATATTGATATCATGCTTGTTTTCCGCGGAGTGGTATTTTCTGCTATCCGCTGAAGTAGTTGAATCTCTTGCGACATTATTATTATTATGATTTACAATGTCTAATTTTGCAATAGATGAAAAAACGCTAGCGTTTTTAATCGCAGTATCATAAATACGTATCATCGCGGAGAATTCGTCTTCGGTAATTATCGTATCATCAATCGATGATGACATCAACGAGGATAATTGTGAGTAACCGTTAGATACTGCTTGATGTTTTACTTTATAGTCGTTAAGTTTTTCTTGAGAACACGATGATATTTTTTTAGTAATAGCATTTGCAATTCCAGCAAATGTTGTCACCGCTGAAATAGCAATTGGGACAGCAATCGGAGCTACCATTGTTACTGAAGATAGTATAATACCAGCACCGGCCATTATACCGGATACCGAGTATACTGTAACATCAATTGCGGTAATTCTCCTGCGATACTTTTTAATTTTTATTTCATATTCATCAATGAGTGTTTTGAGTTTTGTTAAGAACTCTTTGACGGTATCATAGCGATATTGCGATGATGGAATCATATTATTTTAAAACCTCAAGTGGTTTTTAATTGTTAAAAATTCTAATTTAGATCAGCTACAAACGCCATGTACCATACAAATGATGTCTTATTTAAATTAGGATCAGTGCTTGTTATTGTAAACCGTTTGTATTCATCCAGGTCAATAGTCGTTTAAATCACGTTGTTGTATCCATATGAAGTCGATGATGATATATTAAACTGATTCAGTGACACTATTGTTAATCGATAAATACCCGGCTTTGACACAGTGAGAGTTATTGTATTCTTTTTAGGTTCCCAATCTAATGATCCAGAGAGAACTGTGTATACCATATTTATGATATTTCTCTCATGAGGAATCTTTATTCTTTCAAGTAGCGGAAGATTGTCTGTTTTAAATTTTGTAATATCCTCGATAGATTTTTTAATACTATTAATGTTATCTCTAATAATACTAAATCCAGTATCATTAATATTTTTAATATTGGATTTAATTTCATCAAAATTGGATTTAATTTCAGCGAGAGATGGAGAGGTTACCGCTGGTGTTCAAAAAAATTTATTGATAATATTTCTACGAAGGGAAGTATATGTTGTTATATGTTTTTCAAGTTCTTCATTTAAATTTTTTAATGCATCTGTGATTGTAGAAACAAGTACACCTGGTTTGAGTTTTCCATCATTTGAATATAACGCTATTGTATCTTCAACGACGTCACGTCTTCGTATTAAGACATCATCCAATGAAACATTACTAGATTTCAATTTGCCCTGGCGATCTTGAAATACAACTATTTCCCCAGGATCTACACTTGACAAATTTAATGTCTCGGCGATTTCATCTTCGATTATTTTTTTTACACTTTCGACAGCGAATTTACTATCGGTTTCTGTTTTTTTTTTTATTCTGATAAAGGTCGTCCCCAAATATCAATCATTATACGAAAACGCTATGTTTTTCTAAATCATAACGCTATCGTTTTTGCCATTGCCTGCTAGTATATTCATTAACAACAACTTGTGGTGGGTTCCTTGGAAATTTAGATATCTCTGCAAGGAAGTTTAATACTTCACGACCGCATATCGGTGGATCATTTAACTGTTGTGTTGGTAGCGTGGAATAAAAAATTGGAGATGACTTTGTTATTGTGGATACATATCGCATGAATTCTTTTGGTGGAGCTAATCCATATGAATCAAAATAGACAATTCCACGTGGATCAATTGCATATGCGACCCAATGAGTTCCTTTTCCGCTGCTGTTATCAAGATTGATAATACCCGTTTCATTTTTCATTGGTTTTGACGGTAATTGATCTCTCATGAAAACTCCTCTAAAGTTTTTTATTGATAATGATTTTACAGCATCAATTAAATCAAAATTGGACATTGGTGAAAATCCTAGGGATTTTTCCACTAATAAGCCGTTCCTGGTATTCTTAGGCCCGTGCCCTTGTACCAATTGTAAGGGGTTCCTGGTAGTCTTAGACCCTTTCCTTTTTTTTATAGCCTTTCCCAGTAGCTTTTTTCAGGGCCATTCCTGCAGCAGTACCAACGGCTCCTAACGCTGCCGCCTTCGCAACCGCTGGGGCAGCCGCTGCAATCAATGCTGGAATAGCAGCTAACAGCGGGAATATACCACCTGATTTTATCATATTGGCGATTGCTGCTTTCGAAAAATCAATTTGAACTCCTCGTTTGTTCTTTAGCGCATCATTGAAATGTTTTATTTGACGATCTGTCAATGATAATTTATGTGCACCACCGGACATTTGAGTGGGTTTCAGCGTTATTGTAGTTCCACATTCTTTAGCCGACTTTGATTTCAATTTCTTGACCTGACCATCAGTCAACTGGACATTAACAATACTATATGTCATTCTATTCTAAAATGTAATTTACACTTTCAATTGATCTTATTGTGAAAATCCTAACTACATGTTTGGAAAATCAAAGATTTTCCACTGGTGCATCAATAAGTCTCATTCGTCCGCCAACTCCTTCTAACAACATTGATTTATCACTGAGAATGACAGCAACTGCTCTATAATCGGCTATACCAGCAGGGCGTTGTACCCGAGCTTGGAAGTATATATCAACAACAGATTGTCTCATCATGTCAAGATGTTCCAATGAAAAGTAATAAATCGGATAGTGTTTTTCAAAATCAATTTGCGATATTTGCAAACCAGTATCAACATTTTGATCACGACCCATATACGACAATATTCTATGATATACACGTGCTATGTTGTTGTTTTCATAATTAAGATGTACAATCTCTGCTGGCTCTTGTTGTCCATTTATTCTCAACGAAACTTCACTTACCCCTAATTTATCAAATATCATATGACTAGATACTTGACGACCCACTCGATTTGCATCCTGTAACGCTATAAAGATATGACGTGGAGCTGAAACACCTTGTTTTGATGCTAAGTGCCATGTAAATGTGCCATTTACATTATCCTGCTTCGTATCAGTCGTTGTTGTTAGCCAACTTAGCAATGATTTTCCACCTGTGTCCATAAACGATAGTAATTCTTGCTCTATTTTAACTGCTGGTGTCAAGACGGGTATCCATAGAACCAATTTATTTAAAATGACTTTACCATCAGCAACACCATCAGCATGCCAGATTGCATCATTGTCATTTTCTTTTCGCACTAACACGACTGTATGCTTTGCTCCATAGATGACTTTTCTGACATTTCTACAGAATCCAAATATATGATGTAACGGAATTGCACATGAAAACCGTCGATGTTGTCCTTTTAATGCTCCTTTTCGTGTTGCAAATCCTAGATTGAAATCATCATTGACCCTTTTTAAAATGTCGAATTCAGCGGCTGGCCGGCCTTCACGGTCTGGATTAGCTGCGATTTGTTGATCAGCTTCTGCAGTATCTTGCGGAGTTCGTACTTTAACAAATTGATAATGGTTCGGATGATCAAAAGTATCCTTAGCAAACATCATAGACGGACCAGCCGACCTTGTATAATCATCAGAATATCTCGCAAGTCCGATTATTGTTGTTGCAATATCAACATTTTGTTCTATTGATTCAATTTCTTTTCCATCAATGATATATCTTGCACTGTTAAATAGCGCCATAATGCCATTTTTTACAAAACCAACTCGGATATTTTGGTCATTCCCATATGGTGTATCAGCTGCAACATCTGTTACAAGCTCTCCTTCTACTTCAATAAACGCCTCACACGGCAAAAAGTATCTACTTGTATCTTGAACTTGAAGTTCAACTCTCCCCCGTTGATTAGGCTCTCTTGCAGGATAGGCATAATACTGATAGTTA
This sequence comes from Potamilus streckersoni, assembly GCA_016746295.1. Taxonomy (NCBI): domain Eukaryota; kingdom Metazoa; phylum Mollusca; class Bivalvia; order Unionida; family Unionidae; genus Potamilus; species Potamilus streckersoni. The sequence continues at coordinate 373,180 of JAEAOA010002271.1, read as the reverse complement.
ATTTTAGAATCATCTTTATTCACCGGTGCTGCCATATCAAACGCTGGATCAGCAATTTTTTTAAATGCCATTTATACTAAAACGTTATCGTTTTTCTAAATGTAGTAATGCTATCATTTTCTTTTTCGTCTGACATTTTTACTATTTCCTCCAAGACCGCTTCCCGCTATCATACTTGCAATATTACTACTATCTGGTGAAGTCATTGCTAATGATGCTAGTTTTTGTTCCACTGCGTTATTTATCACTTTACTGACATTTGCAGGCATCATTGTTGTTGAAGGTAGCGGTGTTGAAAGTATTTGTGGTGGTTTTCGTCCGAATCTAGATTTCACCAATGACGTTATTCTATTCTTTGCGGTAGAAAAGGCCGTTCCTGCAAGATCTCCAACAGCGTTAATTCCCTTATTACGAATAACATCAATGGCTTTCATCGCTAATTGTTTAGCAATTGGTGCTACTTTTGGGGCTATTCTTGTGAATAAACCAGCCATGGTATTTCCAAGGCCGTCTCCATAGTATGCCTTATATACGGGCAATCTTGAGTTCACTACATACACGTTTGTTGGTTTATTGTGATTATAGTGTACTATCATCTTATTTAAAATGACTTTGTAATTTCTAAATGCAAGCAATTAGAAATTTCAATCGCTATAATAACCACTAAATTCCCCTGGAATTCCGTCCATTAACTCATCCAAGAGTTCTCGATACGTATGAATATCAATTATCCCACCTTGGAATAATCGTCTGCAAATATCAAATGCTTCATTAGTTATTTCGACTGAGTTATTCCCAGCTCGCTTACCTCCCATAAGAACCTCAAGTCGTGATATATCATTAATGATATTACTAGGACACATATGAGAATCATGATGAGAACTTCCATAACCCTCTCCTGAAGTACTTTCTGGTTCGGAAACGTTTTGAATTTCTAGAGCTGGTTCGGAAACGTTTTGAATTTCTGGAGATTGTCGACCTCGACCTCGACCTCGACCTTGACCTCGTCCTCGACCTTGTTGTTGTTTTAAACCATACGTATCAACTGCTATTTTAAAATATCTGTATTCCACTGTATTCTTATTTAAATTTCCGGGGATTTCTTTATTAATTTTAAATCCACCCATTGATCTTTGTTTATTGTTTTTTTTTTATACTCGTCTTTTAAAAATTCTTCTCTGTTATAATAACGTTCGGCAGCAAAGTCACCAAATAACTCATAGTCTTTAGGTTTCAGCAATTGAAATCGTCTGATTCCTTTTATAGCTTCATCAGTGAATTTCTCGTTAAAAGGAACACCTTTTTTAGTGGAAACTTTTTCAATAGAATCACTAGTATCTTCAACGGGGTTATCATCAATATCAATATTACCCATTTGTTGTATTTCTCGCTGAGTTTGTAACTCACCTGAAAGCTGTTTTATTCCCTCCTTGGTTTTTTCAGTTTCTGTAGCAATCTTTCCTAATACATCAATAATAGGTACTGCTCCCTCTTTAGGGATGTCGCCGTATATAGCACGTTCTGTTGCAAGTTTCATATCTTTAGTGGCTTTAGTTACAGGGGCAAAAAGTTGTTCGCTTCCAATAGAAAAGTCAGTCTGCGCTTGCTGTCTAAGTTGTAGTTTATCTCGCACGTTATCTCGAATTGGTATAAACTCTTTCAGTAATGCTAACCTCTCACGGGCTAGTCTGTTACTTAATGCTTCTGATGTCATTATTGGAAATGCTAACGTTTTTTCAATTGTGGGTTTCAATACTTGCATCAATCAAACGTTTTATAGATTTCACTTTCAAAGCAATCTCTGACCGAACTTGGTACTGTTCCCCGAGTTTCTTTCTAATGGCTTCAACTATACTAAATAGCCGAATGAATAAATTAATATCATTGTTATACAAAGAAGCATTAACCGCTTTTTGGATTCTTTTTATCAGTGAATACATTTTAGGTAGAACATATCTTCCATGTTTCAATTGTATATCAATTTGTTCAAATTCATTCAAAAGTCTGTCTTCATTCAAAAATTCAGAGAGTACGATTCCTTGATTTCTTAAATTTGATATTTATGTGATGATAGATGTAATATCTTGAAATTCCATTTATTGAATATTATTACTAATGTATTTTCTTATCTTTAAAATATTTTTATATACAAAAAAAAACAAAACATATACAATGCCCGTCTCTTCCTCATTCGAGTTTCGAGGCACGAAAGGGCACATACATTAAAGACTTATACAATACCCTAACCCCCCAATCGAGTTCAAGGGCGGGTTATATGGGTATTAGACGTGAAATCCAATTGATTTCTTTACAAACATTGAACATATAACATAAAGCCTCATTTGGAACCTCTTTCGCGCCAAACGACGTCAAAGAGGCCCAGAGGGGGGACAGCACATTCTTGGAACTCATTTAGTGCCTTCGCATTATATAAGCCCAAGGGGGCCACAAACATAGATCTCCCAATTGGAAGCTCTAACGTAACAAATGCTATATTAGGTCTTCCGGAAGATATGTTGTGGGGGGGACAGTACATTACATATAGGATGATATATATACAATGAGATGATAGGATGGTATGATAGGGACAGTACAGGACGATACAAACATGAAACGACGGGGCGGACCTACACCCAATCTGCCAATCAAAAGCAACCCAAGAAATTAACCCTGGTTGCAGTTGAAAAAATTCAACCACACCATGTCAATGGCGTGGGAGTTTTGATTGGCAAAGTGGGCTTCGTTTTAAAGCCCCAAACTTATTACGGCTCATATTATATATAAGGTGAACTAATACTGCAGTGTCAATGTGTAGGTGTGTATTTATTTTCCTAGCATTTCATAATGAATATTGTGTAGTAATTTCAATGGAAGCTAAGTATTTAAATAAAACATTAAAACAAGAAAAACAACTGTTAAATAATAGCAATTTTTTTATTAATTTCTATAATATTACGATTAAAAAATCGTAATAATAATGGATTTACATGACGAGATAACTCTGTCATGGGGATCCCTGTCAATTCAGGACCTGCTATTTCTTGAATCGAGAATGATATTTTTCTGAATTTTATTACCACACTAAAAAAACTGGATTACATGTAATGCGCTTTACTATTTTGACTTCACACATACAATCTATTTTATTTATAATTACAAAGTAATTTCATTTTCATACAAAATCTAAACAGCGCTGTTAACGTGTCTTTGTAATTGGGATTTTTAAAAAATCTATTAATAGACCCCTGGCCTTGGATTCACACGGCTAACTCTGTCAAATAAATTGTCTACCCTGTACAGGTTTTTCCAACAATACCCTAACTGCTGTTCTCAATACAGTCTTTAGAAACAAGAAACAATAACACAAAATCAAAATCCGTACATACCTGATACGTATAACCATTAAATACGTACATGAGATCACACACATCATTAATTCAATCCAATTTCACATGTATTCTCGCACGAATTATATCCGGGAATCAATATCGAAAGTAGGATAGTCACGTGACGATCAGTAGTAATGAGGGGGAAATACGGAACAAAATTAAAAAAAAATAGATTTTATTAATAGTAATTATTGAGAGTCATTTCATGCGTATGAAAACTTTATTCTATGTCCATTTTTCTTTGAGATAGCTGTTTGATAAATCCCTTCAGCAACTTTTCGTACTGAAGGCATACATATTCCAAAATATTTTCCCGCAGCATTCATTGATTGAAAAACTCTTTTTTCATTCGTCGTTGTATCAAATGACTGTACTGGTCTCTTTCCAACTGACTTACAAGTCCCTGTCTTTCCTTTTTTTTATATTCTCTCTTTGAGAAATGCATTGTAAATTGGAAATCGCGTTATTTAAGGGATTGGAGTCAATGTGATCAATAACACAGCCATCTTTAATCGGTCCCATATAACACTCAAAGACTGCCCTATGACAGAGATATCCCTTTCCTCCAGCAGTAAAACACAAATATCCTTGACTATTAACATGTCCCACGGGTTTCTTTAGTCTACAGTGTCTAACAACACCATTACGAGATATTTCATAATTAACGAGTATTGGATGTGGTCTGAATTCTTGCTCCATTTATATATAATAATACTATTTGTCTAATTCATTATTTGCTTTAATTATAAATCTATTAATGTAGTCTTGAGGGGTTTTTATGATTTTGTCTTTGACAGAGTCATGGTTAGGGTCAATGATAGCGTTTTTTATTCGTTTATCATAATAACGTTTCAATTCTCTAAACCGCTTACCCCCACAATTGATACATAATTGTGATTTTCCTCTCACACCCACCCCACAATTTATACATGGGGACGGGCCTGTCGAATTATTTCTGACACTCTGTAAGTGATATCCACAGAATTCACCTCTACACGATTTATTGCATGGAGTTACTGATCCGATCATAAGCCATTTGCAGTGATTCATTATATATAAACAAACTTTTCTATTTAAATACTTGTCTTATTTATATGAATGAAGAATTCAAGAGATTATCGGCAATCAAGCCTTGGAAAAATATTAAATTCAATCTTGATAGAACTCTCGAAGACGTATCAAAAGAGAGAATAAATAATAGAAGTCTGATTAGAAAAATACGAGATTGTGTTCATGAGTTTAAACAGGACGGTGCATCACACACCTGGTCAACATTTAAAATCGATGGTGTTGTTGATGCTAGAATGAATGATGAAACAGCAGCTATGATACTATCACAACTTGGCAATAAACGGTATTTTCTCAGAGTGAAATTCATTATCAATTTAGAATCGGGCGAATGGGTTATAAGAGACAAGTTTGAGCCAATCCTCAAAGATAGGACAACAATCATTGTTAGCCGTGATTCCAGACCAGGGCTGTTAACTGGAATTGATAAACCATACTATGAAAAAGCGTATCCAGAAACAGCAGTCGTTTATGGGATGTATCCGTTAAATAAGAAACCTGACATTGGAAAACTAGCACCAATGAAACAGTCAACGTCAGCGGAAAAGCCACTCAACTGTGTGGCACAAAGAGTCTTAGAACACTTTACAAATGCACTCCGTGGGAATAAATTAACCGATCTAAGACATAAAAAAATAGATGAATGGGAGCTAACAGTGAAAGAGAACGGAGCAACTATTTCCGATATAGCTAGATTGGAAAAGTCGTTGAGATTTCCGATAACCGTTTTAACGATAACTGGCGAAGTATTATACGAATCGAAATACAATAAAAACGGAGCTCCAATCAAAATTATTGATCATAACAAGCACGCATGGACATCCGCGGTTACAATATTCCCGCGAGACAGAACAGTGAAGTATATCCCAGAAGAATTCACCAAGGATGGTATTCTCACTGAAGAAAGATTATTCGATGCTATTGCTAGTTTGTGTAAAAACGACCCTGTATCAGTATGGCTACTTCATAGTTTTGAAGATGAAGAATGTCAATTCAATCAATTTGTGAAACCTAACGGTGAATTATATCGCAGTGAAAGTCTACATAATAGGATGAAAAATCTAGCAATAAGTCTCAGTGAAAACGCTAGCGTTTTTAATGAAAAATCCGAAGATTACGAACAGTTACTTACAAATTGTTTTACAATTCCATCAGTTGCAGCTCATTTTGCAAGAAAGAAAAATAATTGGAAACCAACACGAAAAGAGTTTTTACAGGATGTTCAATCCAGCTGTCTGGAATATTATCATGGCGGTCTATGGAACGTTAAATACAATCGTGAGAGTATGATATCAGTTGATATCGTTGCCTGTTATCCAGGAAGTTTTCTAGGATATGGATTCGCTGGTGAGTATTTTAAACGGTTTGGACATCCCACACATGAAATGACTCGCGTTGCTATTAATGGACCACTGCCTGATTTTGATTTGACCGGTTTTGCTTGCGTAGTATCATTTGAATTCGCTGAAGGACTTCATCCGTGTTGTTATGTTTGGATTGGTAGACACATGGCTGAAAGGATGTGGTTACCAATAGTGTTATTGCGATATATGATTGATTGTAAAATGTTAGTTTCGTTGATTGTCAGCGAAGCGATTATCTCATATCAAAAACAAACCAATGTCTGGTTACCAGAACCAGAATGTCTTGATAGTATAATCGATAAGTCTAGAAAACATATTGATGCTGACGAGGAGTACATCATTGAATGGTCAAAAAAGATATTTAATCAACGAAATAATGAAGCAAAGGATCTCGGCCGAAGAATAATCGGTAAATTTACACAAGGTGGAAAAAAAAATTAACTTTAAAAAACAATCCTCACGATTGATTATAGATGATGCCGAATACGACTTCGTTATTAAAGATGCAGTAGAGAAAAATAGATACGCAAATTGTAAAACAGCCTTCTTGTCCAATAAAACAAAGTTAGGTAGAATTGTTACTTACAGTGATGGAGAAAGCTCTGCATATCTACATTTGAGAGCTTCTATGCTGGGTTATGCATCTATCAATTTATTTGCAATGATAAATAGATTTCCTAGTATAGCAGTCAGAGTTGCAATTGATTCAATGTATGTCGATAAAAAATATATCAAAAAGATAACTAAATTTACTAATAGCGAAGAGACTTGGGGAACATGGCGAATTAAACGTGAAATACAATGCGATTATTCTGAATCAGCAGATGTTGAGATTAAAAGCAGTTACCTGAAAAACGATAATTCTATCAGTGAAAAATCCGAAGGATTTTCTTTGTCTAAAGCACCACCGATATCAGATCCAATTTGTAGATATAAAACAGTTTATTTAAACGGTTGTGGTGGATCTGGAAAGACAACACGTGCGATAGAATTATATCGAGAGAGAACGTCCATGATTGTACTCACACCAACCCATAGACTAGCGAGAGAGATCAAACAACGAAATGTTGAAGCTTGCACGTATCATAGTTTTTTTCGATACAAGGGTGATGCTTGGACTCCTGAGCGAATGGGTGAGAAATTTATTCCAGCGGTTATTATTTGGGATGAAGCATGTACTGTTTCAGAAGATGTATTAAAAATGTTTCTTGATTGGTTATTGCAAAATAATACAAAAATTATATTGTGCGGCGATCATGGTCAACCACCACCATTTGTTGGTAGAAGTCCACATAATTGGTTAAAAGGATTTGTTGATTATTACGAAGAAATTGATACTGACTATAGAGCACTCGATGAGCAGTTACGTGAGTTTAAAAAACTAATTAGATTACAACACGATAGAATTCAATGTGAAGTAGCGCGTGAAATAATTTCTGAAACGCCTATGAATGATTTTTGGGAAACATGGAAACCAAATGATTTTGTAGTAGCAAGTAGAAAGATAGTCAGAGACGCACTTCAGAAAAAGTTGTTTGAGCTACACAAGAAAAAATTCCCAACGTTTCCAGTACCATTGTGTTATAGACCATTGGATACACGAAAGCAGAATATTGAAGTTGAAATTCCAGGCCAGACGGAGAAACAGATTCTAGTGTTAAATGATATTGTGCTAGTTGATATCAATACTGTAGAAGATGCATTATGCGCTGATAAATCACCATGGACGCTTGGTTATGTAACAACAATACACTCGTCACAAGGATTGACCATCACGGATACAATTGTTTGGATAGTTGATAATCGCATTGAATGGTCAAATTTAGTCTATCTCGCAGTGTCCAGAGTACGACGAATAAATCAACTACGAAGGATTGTTTTCGATGATGATTTTAATGCAAACGATGACAACACTGATATTAGCATCATTAATAAAAAACTCTCTGGCTACAAACAGCAGGACAAAAAAAAAACAACGAGAATTTGATATTGATGCTGAAGTAATAATTGCATTAAAAGAACAACAGAATAATCACTGCGCCAGTTGCAATTGTATAATGCACTGGCAGTATTCGGATAAAGACCCTCGACAATTCACCGTAGACAGAAAAAATAACAGTCTTGGTCATGTCAGAAACAATGTGATGTTGACCTGTCTTGAGTGTAATAGACGTAACGGAGCTAGTTAAGACCATGTGGCGGTAATTGAGTATCGTCCGGAATGACTTGTAGTTGTTCGCGTGTAAAACCACGCTGAGGTGCAGTTGAATCCAATTTGTAGATTGGAGGTCTACCAGTTGATCGCGTTATGGTTGAAATTTTATGCGTAGTAACACTCCATATAGGATCAGTAGCTCTTCTTTTACCGCCTTCAAGCTCTCCTGGTTCGTATAAATATCTCACAGTAACATCACCGAGAAGTGGCTGAGTGCTAACCCGCTGCGGTTGTTCGGGAATATATTCTTTTTTTATTGCAATATTTGGTTTCATATTAATAGTTCGAGTAATCTCATTATTTAACGCTGCAACTACACTCGGTAACCTTTGGACCCATTCACGAGATCGTTTTTCTTGGATGAATTCTTTTGCATATTGATATCCAAATAACCGTTCTGCAAGAGTTCGATTAAATCGTTCTACAATTGCCTGATCACGATGTAACGCAGTATGTCCCCGTCGTATTGTAACATTATGAGTTTTCATTGTTGATAGAACAGCACCTTGAAACTCTTTGCCAGGATCAACTTGTAATAGATTTGGCCATCTTAGAGGACCTCGTCGATAAATCCTTTCAAATGCAGAAGCGACTTCAGAAGCTGACTTTGTTTTCAATGGTTCTGCTTGTTTAAATCGACTCGCAATATCAACTACAGTTAGCGCGTATTTGTAACCATGGTCATGTGGTAAAAACAATAAATCAGCCTGATGAACTTCATTGGGTACGGTAACATCAAAATGAGAATAATTAATTTGTTTAGGCGGTGGTAGATAAATTTGCCATATAGCTTGTTTCGATAACCAATCTTTTGCAGTGGATTTTTTCACTTTTGCAGCGTTAGCGAGTTTACTGATTGCTGCTTTACCCTTCCAGTATCCTTTCGGAGAATAATAAATAGATTCCATACTATAAAAAAACACTGGTGTTTTCAATTACCAGCACCTAACACTAATTTGCCTTTCATAGCTGATTTGACCAACCATGAAGCCAATTTTTCTTTGAAGGATTTATCGGGAATAGCATTTAAGGCATGAATTAATTTTACATCCGCGATATGTCTTTGTTGCAAATTATTGCTTTTATATGCAACATCATGAGCATGACATGCCTTATCAATAGCATTTATCGGATACTCACCAGGCCGGGGCTGATTTTGATCATCAAGTCTGATATCTAATCTCGTTCCGGGACCACAGTAGCTATATCCTGGAAGGTGTTTTTCTCCGGGGTATTTTGCCCATGGGGTTCCGGGGAGTTTTCCAAGTTTTGCGGCAATATCACCTCCGAGTTGCTTTTTTTTAAAAATCTAAATTTTTTTGTACCACATGTTACACACTTACCAGTAAGCGCTAGTCTATTGTTTTTAGTTGTAATGGTTGTCTGATCGGTTGTATCAGTACGCTGTTTACACTTAACACAATATAGATCCATAATTTATATATAGCGTTATGAATATAATTGATTTTTCAGCGACTAAAAGAAGAGAACCGGTAAAACACCACGCAGCGCTTCCGAATTCTGTCCGTGCCATTATAATCGGACCATCTGGATCAGGCAAAACACAATTGCTGCTTAATTTGATAGTGCGATTTATGAAGTGGGATAAATTATATTTAGTTGCCCCATCCGTAGATGATCAACGGTGCTATGAAGTGCTAAAAGATTTTAATGAAAATGCATCAGAACTTAAAGGTGAAAGTGTAATCGACTTTATTACTGATATTAATGATGCACCATCAGTAGAAGAACTCGATGGAGACATAAACAATCTTGTAGTGTACGATGATGTAATGTTAGATAATCAAAAGAACCCTGCTAGAATATTTTCCCGAGGTAGGCATAAAAACACTGACGTGATATATGTCACTCAACGATATACTCAAATTCCAAAAGTGATTCGCGATAACTGCAATATTCTTGCTGTATTCAATGGCGTTGATACACATACGCTACGAAATATTTGGCAAACATGGTGTTCCGATATGGACTTCAATGGATTTAAAAATTACTTTAGTCATGCTCAGTCAGTCCCATATGGATTTATAACAATAAATTTACACGACCCTCGGTCACGATATCGTATTGGCCTTGATCAAATATTTGGTTAAATAATTTGTATTAATCAGCAGCAGGGAGGGTGAGATGACAACATATTTGCGACCGTAGATGGCAGCAATTTGAGGGTGGTTATGACAATGTATTTGCGACAAAATCGCTAAGGCTCCATTTGTAAAATGGGGTCTTTATTTTTTTTTTTGGTTGAAATGAGATTTCGTAGGAAGGTTCCATTTGGCATTCTGAGGCTTTAATCGATTTTGTCGCAAAAATTTGTAGGGTTCACCCTCCCTGCTGCTCATGAAATATCAAACTGTTTTCATTATTAGCGATAACGCAAACTAAATAAGGTTGAAAGTCATACTACAGTTGAGTTTTCATGCCAATATTACGTGATCCCACATCTGCTGCAACATATCACAGGGTAGAGTATGCGCAGCCAGATCGGGACACGAACAAGGGTCCAACCTAATATATATTACTATTAGAATCTGTAATCATTATATTCTTTCTATCTTATTTTGCCAATAAGAAAGAACATGTATTATATTTAAGGAATGAATCTCAACTTTACCGTACCATTCCTTGAACAGGCCCTACATCGAAGGATCTATCATCAGCAAAACCCAAATAAATAATCATGGTCGTCATCGTCATCATAATCATCATTGTCGGTGCCTCCACCACAAACATCGTCAACATTATCGTCATTAATTGTATTGATACTAGTAGTAGTAGTAGTAGTAGTAGTAGTAGTACTTTTAGTTATTAAAGAAGCAGCTAAAACAATATAAGTAGTGTTCACACATATACTAGTAGCCTTACCGTGTAAAAGAAGTTGAATTAGTCATATTGTTAACATTTGTATTTGTAGGAGTGTTGCTATTAGAAGCATTAGCATCATCGACATCCTCTTCGTCAGTCATACTCGGAATGAAAGTAATTATAAATATTATTTAGTAGTTCTTGTAGAAATCGTGGTACTTGCATTTGTATTAATTTTATTTGCTGTATTAATAACAGTAGTAGTAGCAGTAGCAGCAATAGCAGCAGCAGGAATATAACAAAATCACTGTTTTCATGACCATCATTGTCGTTGTCGTCATCATCATCATCGTGCTCGACGTCATCATCAATAACAAATGCATGTCACTTCTTCTGTCTCAAACAGTCAACGGTTAATGTGTAAATAACATCACATAATTAATTCGTTTTGGACCTATCTGTTTAATATGTTGCCAATATTTTGAGCATCCCTAAAAACATCTGCCTGAGTTGAAATATTGTACACCCTTTGGCAGAATGCTATGATAATAGTAGTAATCAACATTCCTACAGAAAATCCAGTCCCATATGCTGAAAGAAAAAAAAAATTAAAGCTTTTACCACTATAGGACGCGATTGCATAATGTCAAACAGTCGAACTTAGAATTAAATTTATAAGTATCTCTGATGCATAAAGAAGATTTCATATCCATTGTTGATTGAGGGAAACGGGTGTCCCATTTCTTCTTTCATTAGCGTGACCTGCCAATACTTTGTGTCTCTTTTAGCTATGTATGATTGATCATTAGCATTATTCGAATCATACTTGCAAGTAATGATAACAGCAAGCACATCATTATAGTACATGTAATTCTCTTGCGCTTTCTTGCTGTAAAGTTAAAAAATGCGTCTATCTCTAACAGTCTAAGACAAAGTCCGTATCTTCCTGGTAAGAAGTCAATAAACAGAAAAAAATCCAAATGAAATGAATATAAGCCTCGTAAGGGGTGAGGCTCCTCATTTGATATAGACAGATAAATGCTAACTTTTAATTGAATAAGAAAAGCTCATCAAGCAACATTTGCAATGATTCGTCTCTCTTAAAATAATGCATTTTCTGGGTCTTTTAGTTCTTTCCGTGGTTTTTCCGGGTTCTTCCTCCAACATTAATACTGGTCCCTATGTATAGCCTATCCTGTGCCGGAAAATGGTGTCAAACCCTACAACAACACAAATTATAAAGGAAATTAATTTTTTGTAGCTTTCTCAGCTTAAACACTTCCAGTACACGAAAACTAATTTTTGCATGACAGTTTCCATCAATCTGCGGTCCTAATAACATATTTTTTAAAATGCGTACATATTACAGTAATCAGTTGAATGTGTCTAGTACATAGCGTATTTTTTCATTTGCCATGCAGATTAAAGAGCCTTGTTCCATATTCCGTGTTATTTGAAGGACGTATTTATATATCAGAAAATGAATTTGCACACTGCTGTGGTAATGTACGATGTTAAAACACTTGAAGCATCCACAGTATCTTTGACGGTTAAACAGCTGTTAATGATTATGGCTTTGGATATAAATCTATCTCCTGTTACGTGAGATATCACTTTCTAGGTAAGAAAATGTGCAGAACAAATACCACCGACTATCTGTGTCTGGTGTAAGCTTTCCTTTTATTTAGTCTTCACAAAGAATATTTATTTTCTGTGCCACTCTGTTCATTCGAACTACGAAAATTATTCCAGTCTAGTGAGATAGTTGTCTGCTGTATGAGTTGTATGACATGGAAGAAAGAAACGAGAACATTTATTACCTGATATAAAGTCTGTAATACATTTGTGACATCCGTTAGTCACAAAACCCTTAGGATAAATCAAATGTGTTTCCTGTGTGGATCCCCCATTTCCTCCATGCGACACGAAAAAGTCTCCTTAGGAGTATCAGTAACCGAAGGCTAGAGGATATCACTAGGTCCTGGGATCGAAGTAGTTATTACTTTCTTCTAGGTAGGCTCTGCTGTTTCGAGACTACAAGCAGCAGATAGGTCTACGAATTAGAGAACCGGTTCCAAGGTATGTGAACCACCACAACGATCATCGTCGTTTTGGTGGTCGCCCTCTCTGCTGCTGACAATTATTTGTCATAAAAACAATTTTTTAGAGTACAACTTTCCAATAAAATGTATCTACATTTTGCCAGTGTCAAACAAGAAAAATATATGGAAGCTTTCCATACGTTCAAGAAATTATTTCCCCATAATTAACCTCGTGTAAGTGCAAAATACAGCACCCACCATGTGCTGACATGGTAGCAAAGCGTTTTCTTCTGTAAAAGTTCAAGCTATTGGGTCGCGGGCCCCAAATCATTATGAAAATGGGCATCTATCGCCACCCCCGACATAGGTCCGATACAGGGAATCGAACCACGAGCCTAGAGTACAAAAGCCAGACATGCTAGCAGTGCTCCATGGTTCCACTTAGATATACGTTTCAAAAATAAATATAATACAAACATTCTGTGATAAACAGATTCTGAAATGCTGTTTATTCACATTTTACTATAGAAGTATTTGCATGGCCCAGATACAATTACTGATTCTACATGTTGGAAAGGTTTTTTTTGCAAAGTTACGCTTCGCACCCTCGCAGCTGCTGTAAATAGACAGCGCTTATAAGCAATTAAGAAATATCTACCTGTACGTGATTCTGTCAGCCAAAATTACAAGAGCGTCAACAAACACAAATAGAATTTACAAAGTCTGCAGAACAATTATTTAAGCCTATCACTGAAACCACTAAAGGTATTGTTCCCGTGTTATCGGAGACAGCTAAACAAAGTAAAAAGTAGCGGAGCGAATTTTTTAAAAAAAAAACATAACAAATTCTATCAGAACTTCTAGAGAAAAAAGCTACTGCAATGCCAACCCTGGAAATACCCGAAGAAGACCAAGCGGAAGAGTTTGTTCAACAAGATCTATAACATATTTTATCACGCAAACATCATCGAATTTGATCAAGTAATTTTTTTATAAGTTATAATTGCTGTTTTGCAACCATTTTTTTATTCGCGAATCGAGGCTTGAATAGTTACGAGCAGAATTGGTAGAATAATTCTTCCGAAATTATCAACGAAATCGATCAATTTGTCAGCGATTATATACCGGTGACATCATGGACGTTGACATGTATCGGTCTCTCACCAATGAAAACAACCGATGATTATCCTAGCGACTGAAGGTTTCCCGACTAATTCACTGATGAAACAGTTAAATAATTAAATAGATGATCATACACACTGCTCAATGTGGACCAGCTATGGTCAGGGTGGTAAATTCAAGATTACTTGTATACGGCACATTTTACGGAGATGTACTCAGTGATGTTGTTAGGGGTTTATTTTCTGGGATAACCCCAAAAGCAAAACCTATCGCGAAACAATTAGGCATGAAAGCTATTGACGATATTCGTCAAAAATGTATTAGTGCTGCTGGTGATGTTGCTTTTAATGCATTATCTGCAATGATTCAAAGATAGACGAGCCCGATTAATACGCAGACCGCGAGCCGTCCAACCTCAGCCAGTAACATTAACCAGAATTGAGGTCATGCCTGAAAGTGTCAGTAAAATAATAAATCAAGCCGTAAATCAAAACCTAGCAGCTATGACCTCGTCATTGGTAGAAGAGGGGGAAAAATGTATCAGCAAGTCTGATAGCGGGAAGCGGGTAGGAGTAATGATAAAATGATGATTTGTCTCAAAGATCTCAAAACAAATATATTTTGACACCACCCAATTAAAAATAAACATATTCTGACATCAACCACCCACTTCAAAATAAATATATTTATTTTCTTACAGACCCCTCATTTCGGAAAATAGAAATCTATATTTAAATACGAGGAGAATTCTGGCTCAGCAGATGTTTTGTATTAAACAAATGATATATATATATATATATATATATATATATATATATATATATATATATATATATATATATATATATATATATATATATATATATATATATATATATATATATACATATATATATATATATATATATATATATATATATATATATATATATATATATATATATATGTATGTATGTATGTATATATATATATATATATATATATATATATATATATATATATATATATATATATATATATATATATATATATATATATATATATATATATATATATATATATATATATATATATATATCACTATTTACACTCGCGTAAAAACATTTATGGGAGGTGTGATTTGGTTTACAATTTCCCGCCAGATATTCCAGATAAGGTGCTGTCAAAGGCCAATATATTTAAAGTTTTGTATCACGTGTTCTGCCCAACCAATGGCAATGCTTTTGCACCGTTCGAGCGCAGAGCGATTCCCTTTGCTAAGGACTTTGGCGTCAGTTGAACCGATTTCATACTGGAGTGCAGACGTGTTGTCCTGTTCTATAGAAATTTTCCCACCTCCACTCCATCATTCCTTCGTGTATATTATGTTTTTATGCTCTTTTGTTGTTGATCATATAATTTGTTTTTCTCCATCTCTTCAGATTATAGGTGATTGCATCCGCCGTAATCTCTTACAAGGTTATGCGGTTTATACAGTCTAAAATGTTTGTTAATGCCACATGTCTCTGTTTCTGTTGTTAGCAACGTTACTTGCTATAAATTTGTTCAATCAATTGTATTGCTATGAATACCTAGGTTTGGTTCTAAGCCTTCTCAGGATATACCATTCATGTTTAAGGCGGTTGCAGCCTCTCTCTCTCTCTTTATATATATATATATATATATATATATATATATATATATATATATATATATATATATATATATATATATATATATATATATATATATATATATATATATATCGTATATCATTGTTCAATTTCTTAACATGTTTACTCTTCAGACTTTTTCCAGACAGTTATGTTTTGCTCTAAATACATAGCAAACTTTTGGTTCAATACATTACATTTATTGCAATATAAAGTCACGAAAGTGGCCAGCATCAAACCTCGACCAGGGAGTTCAGTGATCAGCTAGACGTTTTCCCCAGGATGAGGCCTTTCCATTGCACTTCGGTTGGGCTGACACCTACGATGTAGGTGACTCGGAGTCGTTATTTATTAGTGTGGGGGTCTGCGTTCGCGCTAACCCCTGAGAAGAGAAAAGCCTATCTGTCCCATGCAATATTGTTTCGGATTTTTGTGGCGGAACAGGTACTATTTTGACAAATGTTTACCAATGGGTTGTAGTTCCAGTTGCCAGATATTTGAGACCTTTAGTAATTTCTTTCCATGGATAGCGAATACAAAGTTATCTATAATACACATGACACATATTTTGGACGATTTTTTTTATACTAGATACAAATCGTCTTCAATGCCAGCATAAGCTTGATCGCTTCCTGACTGTTTGTGCTGATATCGGCGTTCCTATGGCTGCGGATAAAACTTTTGCCCTATAAAGAACCATAACTTACCTTGGATACGAATTAGATGCCGTGGGAATGAATGAAGGTTCGCATTCCCACAGACAAACTTGAAAAATGTGCTAAACTCTTACATTTATATCTCGCGCGAGATAAAATTACTCTCAAGGAGTTGCAATCCATCATAGGTACGCTTAACCTTTCTTGCGCAGTTGTCCTGCCGGGAAGAGCCTTTCTTAGGCGACTCATCAACTTCACAATTGGCATCTCAAAACCGCATCACTACATTAGATTAACAAAAGAGGCAAAGGAAGATTGAAGAGCCTGGCAAACCTTTTTAAGTGGTTTTAACGGTAGGTCCTTATTGTTACCTGACATTTGGATGACTTCTGACTCGTTCGACTTGTACACAGATGCTTCTGCCTCAGTAGGATATGGTACAGTCCTAAGCACACACTATTTGTATGTCATCTGGGATCAGACATGGGCATATCAAAATATAATGCATCTAGAATTCTACCCTATCGTTCTGGCAGTTCAGATCTGGGGAGAACACTTATCCAATAAATGTATCTATTTTCACACTCACAAACAAGCGTTAGTTGAAATCATAAACAAGCAAGCCTCTATGGACACAAAAATCATGCATTTAATTCGCAAATTTGTACTCTCTTGTCTTAAATTAAATATTTTGTTCAAGGCAAAACATATACCTGGTACACGTAACATTATCTCCGATGCCCTTTCTCGCCAACAGGTTTTGAGTTTCTACGCCATGGCTCCCTATGCGGTCTCGCACACTCATCGCATTCCGCGTCTTCCAACCTTGCCAAGCTAGAGAGTACGCGTGACCATTTGCTCAAAAACATCCTTCACCCATCTACACAAGCCACATATAAGAGGGCTTCGACGCTATATAAAGAGTTCACATCAAACACCCTGACCAAATTTTCTCTCCCAGTATCAATAACCAATTTGGCCCTTTTCATAGCGCACCTAATCAACAAAAAATATGCAGCATCCTCGATATCCACTTTTGTTTCTGCAGTTGGCTATGTTCACAAACTCAACGGCTTCTCAGACCCTTCGTCATCTTTTCTTTCTCAAAAACTGATTCAAACCATCCACAAAAGTAAATCTCACGATGTTCGTGTTCCAATTGACAAAGTTGTACTGGATAAGCTCACAGTTTCAATGATGCATACCGTCTCAAACCATTTCAGGCGTACCATGTTTTCGGCCATTTTTTCATTGGCTTTCCATGCCTTTCTCAGAATATGAGAGATTACAGTGCAAGCGACTGCACATCAGAATGATAATTTGATAAAATTATCACAAGTCATTTTCTCCCACAAGCGTCTTACAATCACTTTTGAACATTTCAAACACGACTCAGGACAACCATATATTTTGCATGTTGCTGCCCAACCAAATCCTGCTACATGTCCAATAACTCATTTACTTGCATACTCAGGGGTATTACTCCAGGACCACTTTTCATGAACCTAAATGGTCAACCAGTTTCTAGAGTAGACTTTAGTACAAAACATAGAAAAGCACTTTGCTTTTGTGGCTTTGACTCTTACCATTTCAAGTCCCATAGTTTCAGAATTGGAGCTGCCACTGAGGCGGCTAGACAAGGTTTAAGTGAACCAAATAAGGGAGTTAGGCCGCTGGAAATCGGATGCATTTAAGAAATACATAAGGTTAGGCAAAAGGGTCTCGGCTTTGTAACACTTAAGTTCAGTCACGTTTCTAAGATCGCCATTCTACTGTGTGGTTTATTTTCTTTTCAGGTCTCGTGGGTTTCGCAGACCTAGATCCCTGGTCATCGACCGTTCTGTGCGGTGATGGCACACACTCGACTCGGACTAATCTATGTCTACCTACCGTTTCGACCGCCGGGAGCATATGAGGGTACTCTAACAGCTCCGGAAGACCAACAGCGCACTCAAAAGCAATACGTGGATCAGATTTATTTTCTCTTTCAATCCTTCATACCGGCTGGATATACCATAACTACCAGGGCATATGAGGGTGCTCTACTGCCTTGGCAATACATACTTAATTGTTTTTATATTGATCAACATTGATTTTTTTCTTTTCTTTTATGCTAGGCTTTTTTGTTCTTTGCCCGACAAACCTTTTATGGCTGCCAGAAATGTAGCAAGCTCGATTTGCTGCATTTCTGTTTATGGCGGTTGCAGCCTCAAGAAATATATATATATATATATATATATATATATATATATATATATATATATATATATATATATATATATATATATATAAAACAAACAAAAATATATATATATATATATATATATATATATATATATATTATGCCGTATCTCATTGTTCAATTTTTTAACATGTTATTATGACGTATCTCATTGTTCAATTTTTTAACATGTTTACTCTTCAGACTTTGTCCAGATAGTTATGTTATGCTGTAAATACATAGCAAAATTTTGGTTCAATTTATTGCAATATAAAGTCTCGAAAGTTGCCAGCATCAAATACAAAGTTTGTCTTTGTTTGAATTATGTACCCATATACTTTGGCTTTGTAATATTTGAACGACTTACCTAATGAATTTTGTCTTTCACTTTCTGTCTTCCTTTCGACTATATCGATGTCGTAAAGATTAGGATGGCATTATGCACATTTAATTTTACAATCTCATCAAACACTTTAGTAATAAAGATACGTTTTCATTCACCTTCTGACAATAACGGGCGCCCCTCTTCTACATGCTTAAGAAAACATGACATAAAACTATTTACGCTCGCGTAAGGCCATTTATGGGAGGTGAAATTGGGTTTACAATTTCCCGCCAGATATTCCAGGTAAGGCGCTGTCAAGGGCCAATACATTTAATGTTCTGTATCACATGTTCTGCCCAACCAATGGCAATGCTTTTGCACCGTTCGAGCGCGGAGCGATTCCCTCTGCTAAGGACTTTGACGTCTGTTGAACTGATTTCATTCTGGTGTGCATACAAGTTGTCCTGTTCTATAGAAATTTTCCCACCTACACTCCATCATTCCTTCATGTATATAATGTTTATATGCTCTTTTGTTGTAAATCATATAATTTATTTTTCTCCGTATCTTCAGATTATAGGCGATTGCATCCCCAGTAATCTCTTATAAGGTTATGCGGTTTCTACAGTCGAAATTGTTTGTAAATGCCACATGTCTCTGGGTTTCAATTATTAGCAACTTTACTTGCTATAAATTTGTTCAAACTATTATATTGGTATGAATACCTAGGTTTGGTTCTAAGCCTTCTCAGGATATACCATTCATGGTTAAGACGGTTTCAGCCTAAAATAATGTATATATATATATATATATATGTGTGTGTGTGTGTGTGTGTGTGTGTGTGTGTGTGTGTGTGTTCCATGTTGTGTCATAGGCATTTTCCAAATCAAAGAAAACCGCTACTAAATGTTCCCTCTTTATGAAAGCATCGCGAATAAATGTGTCAAGCCTAACCAGATGATCGTTGGTACTACGACCATGACAAAAGCCACTTTGGAAAGAAGAAATTAAATTGTTGCTTTCCAAATACCATACAAGCCGAGAATTGATCATTCGTTCCATTGTTTTGCCTACACAGCTAGTTAATAATATAGGACTGTAGTTTGTAGGATTTGCGTTATATTTGCCTAGTTTGGGAATTGTTATTATTATTGCTTCTTTCCATTCTTTTAGTACATTACCTGTGATTTCATAAATCATTGAAAATTTCCAGAAGAACTGTCAAGGATGGTTCTGGAAGGTGTTTTAAAAATTGGTAATATATATTGTCAGGCCTAGTGGATGTATCTTTGGCCTTATTCAAGGATTCCAAAAGTTCCGACAATGGAAACGGTTGGTTATAACTCTCTAAGTTATTTGATGTGAATTTCAACCGTGTTTTTTCTTTTTGAGTTTTAAGTCTTTGGAAAGCTTCGGAATAATTAGACGATGAGGACTTTTTGAGAAACAATCAGCAAGTACATTAGCTATTTCATGCTTGCTTTCATAATTGATGTTATTTAGCTTCAGGTGTTGGGGGCAATTGTATTTTCCTTTTCCATTTATTTTGCGGATCCTGTCCCAAACTTTTTTATATTGAGGAACGAGAGTTTAATGTTGAAACATATTTTTTCCATGATGTTCGTTTACTTTCTTTAATCGTGCGGCAAGCTTTAGCCCGAGTAATAAGGTATTGAGTTAAATATTCGGGCGTTGGACGATTATTGAATTTATTCAGCGATTCTCGGCGTTGTTCAATGGCTTGTTTACATTCTTTAGTGAACCATGGTTTTGGGATTCTTTGACAATTTGGCGAGAACTTAGGAATGGATTCTTCTGCAATTTCAATTAAGATAAATATAAATTGTCAAATTGGATCATCATATTTATGTATGGTATTCCTGTTAAGTCTGATTGCATAAAGTGTTTCAAATTTGACCCAGTGAGCCTTCTTTAAGTTCCACTGTGGAATCGAGTCATCAGTTATGGCACTGGTGTTTTTAAGATAGATTGGAAAATGATCACTGCTATGAAGGTCATCAGCGGCTTTCCAATTCTAATCCAAAAGGAGTGATGGAGAACAAATTTTTAAGTCAATACAAGTGTATATACTCGTTACTGGGTGCAAAGAAGTCGGAGATTCGTTATTAAATAAACACAAGTCGTGTCTAGTAACAAAATATTCAACTTTTTTAATCCTGTCGCTCATGTCATTTGATCCCCATAAAATGTTATAGGCATTAAAATCACCAATTAAAACAAATGGCGTGGGGAGTTGCTGAACAAGTGAGTCTAATTCGTTTGGTGATAATTTAGTATTTGGTGGTATGTAGACAGAACAAAAAGTAATCTCTCGATATAGAGTGACACTTACAGCAATGGCTTGTAAATTTGTATTCAATGGGATGGTTCTATATGGGGCTTTATTGTTCCTGAGGCCATGTCAACGTTTCGTAGGTAGGTGTTAAACAGGGAGTAGTTTTTAAATGTGATATTGTCCGTATCTTTTAAAAAGTTTTCCCGAAGACTTAATAAAGCAGGATCATGTTCATTTAAAAGCAGAAGAATATTGTAATTAGCTTTAAGTCCTCGACAATTCCATTGTATTATTGTGATCTTCATTATAAATTTAGAATTTAGATATTGGATTTAGTTTAGACTTTTTCTAGTATTTTCTACATTTATAAACGACAATTGTGATTTCCCCTCTGTAAAACTATGGGTAATAACTTAAGCATAGTACATTCCAATACTGTCTGAAATATTAAATACCCTGTCTGCTAACACAATATCTCCAGGCAATAACTTTGAAAAAATCCACAATGTTCAGTTATGTACTTGTCACTTGCCCTACCTCCCCATGCTTTTGATTGGATGGTTGGTTGGTTGAAATTTTACGGCCCACCAGCACAAAGTGGCTATTTAACGCCATGCATAAGGTTCAGTCCTTCATTATTTACAAGTGATAAAGGGTTTTGTATCGACCAGCGATGCAAAACCAAATAGTTAAAGGTAAAACGATGAAAATGGTACGGCGATCAATAAATAACGTGTCCAGATCAACGGGGAGGATAGATAATGTATGACAACGTAGACAGGTGAATGGTAATTAAAATCTAGCTAACGTACATATATAGCACATAAAAATATTCAAGGTGATAACATAAAAGTTATAACTTATAATAAATGATAACATAAGAAAGGCTAACTGTATCAAAGAGCTCCCGCATGTCTTGCACATTGTAATATTGATTACGCGTAGATTGGAGGTCGAAACACTCCAACATAAAGTGCTTAACATGGAATGGTTCATTGCAAGATATGATTTTTGAAAAAGAATTAGATTCCTGAGGTGTAATGCCAATAAGATATTTTATGGTGTTGTTGTGTTAGTATGATGACCAATTATGTGCTCGTGCCATTTGGATCTTAGGTCTCTGTATAAATATTTCAAAACAGTCAATAATGACGGCTACTTTTACCCCAATGAGTTTGTTAAATTCCATGGGCATGGTAAGCTGAAGCTCCTCTCTCTCGAGCCAAAACAAAAGAGGCCTTAATCTAAAAAACAACACTTAGCAAATAATTCATAGTATCTATATATACATAATATATGGTATTTATAAAAACCTAATTAGAATCTTCATTGCATATTTGAATTATCAACAAATTTTCGTTAGAAAAACACTGCTAAGAACTAGTGCAAATGCACTTCAGGATTTAAAACAATGCGATATTAACCACAAATTTCTTAGTTATTCACTGTAAAAAAATATTTAGTATATATACTACTAATAATAAAAATCGGCACAACATTACATTTAATTACCTTGAATAAAGTGGTCTGAGCAGATTTTTGAATGCATCGATGGCATGTCGCTTCTGTTGATGTTGGCAACTCATGTCCGTCGTCGCTCTTCACTTAGCGTAATCGTTTGCTCTCCATCAAAATTCCTCACAACAGGTATAGAGTAAAAACTACGTTTCACATAATCGTTTGCACGGTTTGTACAACCGTTGACCGAACATGTATTAACCATTGTGTAACTCCAAAATCTCTATGAAGTGTTGACAAACAAAATCAGTGACCCACAATATTGCGGATGACCTTACGTTGCCCGTATGTTATGACGTCATATGATAACTATGTATACACATGTAGGTTTCAGCTGAAACTCAGGATCGTTTACCTTTTTGAGAGGTTGCACTAATAGTTCCTTCTCACATCAAAGGACGTTTGGATTGGCGTGTTTAAATAGAGTTGTCTATAAAAGATTGATGGTAACTATAAATGTATGATGTACCCAATTAGACTGTATTTAAAGGTTACTGCATTTGTATGGGAAAATATGAACGAGTTTTTCTGATGGCTATACTAAAAGACCTTGGGAGTGCAGTATATCCATCCGACAAAACGATTTCATATTTTCTCATATAAATACAGTAACTATTTTATTATATGCTCATTTTTTATTCTACCTAAGGCTTAAATATATAAACAAGAATACACTACAAGAAACAAAGTAACTAAATGTATGCCGTATTCAAAACTAAATACATATGCGTTGATGCTTAATTACACAACATTATTAATGAGCCGTAAGTCCGCCCAGATAAATTTGAAGTTGGTCGTGCGCTAGATTAAGTTTCGAAAGAAAATGGCATTTGTTCTACTTAAAATTGAAATTTGTAGTGATATTGTTAATGAACACGCATTGCAACAACTTTGCCAATTGATCTGGAATGAATGTTTTGGTATTTTATTTTCGATTCAACGCAAACTTGTAAATATGGTCTGGATGTATCTACATGACATAACTTACATTGGATTCCAGCAGCGTCTGCCAATTTAATCGTATTGAAGTGTGTTGACATGAGCATCTGTGTTTCTGTTCTGTCATTGAACGATTCAGATTGTAATGTGGCGAAAATTATTCCAACTGCATTTTTCGAAAAGATGCTGAGGAATTTGATGTCTATTTCATTTAGAGTGCATTAAGGAAGAAGTAACTGAACCTGGAATATACTAGAAATTACCGTACAATTTTGAAATATGTAATCAACATTGAAATCCCATGATATGGCTCATGTAATTCAAATTTGCAGAACTACAAAATTATAGTCTGAGGAAATTCAGAATTTAAAATTGTAAATATATTTTGCCATTTTTAATAACAGCTAAAGAAGACGGTTTGTGTTTTATTATTTTCGTGCTATTGTGAGGACTCTGTATAGAGTCTATAGCTAGCCTACATCTGAAACATTGAATCAAAAATTTAACACATAATGTGCCAAAGCAGCTTGTATATGTCAGTCTATGGAACGTTTGCTGATATGCATCATTCAATGAAATAACTGATTTAGTTCATTCATAAAAGACAATTTACGTTAGAAATAGTTATATTTTTCGTGTGCATTTAGTATGAATGCTGTGCGGCACCAGGCGTGCAATATTGGGAAATACTGAACGTTTTTCACAATGTAAAGTTTACGGAGAAAACAATGATCATATGATAAAATTGAACATGTTATAGCCTTTTGTGTGTGTTATATATTTTCTTATGCCCGTATAACAACAGCTAGCAGAGAAGTAACAATTAAACTAATTGCAGAGCAATGAATGTGTCTATTATTTTAGAGCTAATGTAGCATTCATACGGACTAGCATATTTTGGTTGGTTGGTTGGTTGGTTAAAGTTTTACGGCGCACCAGCACAAAGAGACCATTTAGCGCCATACAAAAGGTTATATCCTTCATTATTTACAAATGGTAAAAAAGTTCTCTATCGGCCAGCAATACGATACCAAATAACTCAAGGTAAAACGATATAAATGGTAACGGTGATAAAACAATAAAGTTTCCCGATCAACGGGAATTGTAAATAATGTATGACAACTAAAACATATAAACGGTAATTAAAATCTAGCGACCTTACATATATAGCACATACAAATGTTTAAGTTGATAACATAAAAGTTATAACTTATGATATATGTTTACTTCCTTAAGGAAGTCTATAACATAAGAAATACTAACTGTATCAAAGAGCTCCCTAATGCCTTGCACATTTTAATATTGATTACGTGTACATTGGAGTGCTTAACTGTGAATGATTCATTGCAAGATATGCATTCTGGTGGGTCTTCTCCTTTTAGTATGCAGGGGTGGATTAAATAAGTATGGCCGATTCGAAGTCTGGAAATAACTATTTCCTCTTTACGCTTGGCTCTGTAGGAAGGAGTCGATTCTCCTACAGTTCGCTTGATGGCATGAAGTTTGTTATTCACGGCATCATTCCATGATGCCTGCCATTTCTGACGTAAACATTCTTTGATACAACGTTTAAAATCGGTATATGGTGTTTCAAAATCAGACGATTCTAATGATAGGACCATTTTAGCAGCGCTGTCTGCTTTATCGTTACCTTTAATTCCAACATGGCTGGGTAACCAACAGTATACTATACTCTACGAGGTACTCAATTCAGTATGCTTAACGAGAATATTAGCCAATAGTGAATTCTCCAGTTTTCTATTATGTAGTGACTGAAGTACTGATAGTGAGTCGGAGAAGATTGTGCTATTTGAAATACGCTAGCTTGCAATGTATTGCAAAGCAAGGTCTATTGGTCTAATTTCGGCTGAAAAAAAATTGACGTACCATTTGGCAAGAGAACTTTGGTTGTGTGTTTTCTACTTACCACTGCTGAAGCAGCCTTTTCCTCCTCTTTTTATTCATCAGTATACATTTTTGTATGATTTTCAAATTGTGAGAGAGTTCATGTTAAAAGTTGTGGAAAAAGGAAGGGTTTGTCTCCAATTTTTTCCATCATGTAACATGAAAAGTACCCTGGGTTGCTGAAGTAGCCATATGGGTGTTTCGGAGACGGTTGCTTTCAGAATTTTTAAAAAATCAATTTGGGTACTTTCGATAAAGTGTGATGTTCTAATGCCACATGTAGGTATGACATTTGGTTTATTGTTATATAAGGTTTTATATTTTGGTTCAAAAACTGCATAAAAAGCTGGGTTCCGAGAGCTGGATCTTAATTTGGCAGCATATTGTGCGGAAAGCATTTCTCTACGTTGTGATAAGGGTGGTTCATCTGCTTCAACGAGTATGCTTTCACACGGGGATTTCTTAAATGCTCCCAGGGCAAGTCTTATTCCCTGATGATGAATTGGGTCAAGCTTCTTCAAATAGGATTTTCTTGCAGAACCATATAAATCGCAATCATAGTCTAATTTGAAGCGGATAAACGTTCTCCATAAACTGAGTATGACTCTCCTATCAACACCCCAGTCAGTGTGCGCTATTACTTTAAGTAAGTCAAGAGTCTTCAAACATTTAGCTTATTTTAAACTGTGTAATGTGATTTTGTGATGACAATCTGTTGGAAAGTAAATTTATTAATACGAATTTGTACTGTATCACTGTCATCGGTCACAGACAATTAGGGCATATAATTTTACGAGAACAAAAATGTTTGTAGAAACACAAATGACTTAAATTCGTAAAGATACAGTAATCTTTAGTCCGCCGACCACTCCCACTATCGAAAAAAGCATAGAAAACTACTAAGTCTCGCTTAGTTTTTCTCTATCTTGTTGTTTATTTATATTTTATTGAGACAACAAATATTCTACATATCGTTGGATATAACTTGTTAATTTAGTTTTTATTACTTTTGAAAAGGAAGTAATATTTTGATCCATTAGATGTTAAGCACTGCTACAACTCTCAAGATATAATAATTTATTATTAGAAGTGCGCATTAAATAAAAAAAACTAATGTGAGGGTCTGAGGTCTTCTTCTCGCAAATTTATGTAGACAAAATAAGTAATATTTGCTGCTCGCAAATTGGAGTAAATCTATATGTATGTATCTGTCAGACGAAAAAATTTGCTGAAAGAAAACATGATTCTATATCATCGTCAAAACGTATAGCAATCCAAATCGCAGTTTAATAATATTAAAACGTTAGAATCTGTAAACGAAATAAGTGTTATATATAGACAAGCACACACTCGAAATCAGACCTTGCTTTGCAATACATTGCAAGCATGCGTATTTTAAACAGCATTATCTCCAATTCACTATCAATACTTAAGTCACTACATAATAGAAAACTGGAAAATCCATTATTAGTTAATATTCTCCTTAAACATACTGAGCTAGTACCTCCCACAATATAGTATACTATTGACTACACAGCCATGTAGGAATTAAAGGTAACGATAAAGCAGACCGTGCAGCTAAAATGGCCATATTACTAGAACCAACTGATTTTAAAGCAACATATACTGATTTTAAACGTTGTATCAAAGACGGTTTACGTCAGAAATAGCAGGCATCATGGAATGATGCCTGAATAACAAACTTCATGCCATCAAGCCAACCTCAAGAGAATGGACCCCTTCCTACAGATCCGTCCATAGAGATGAGGTAGTCA
Source organism: Potamilus streckersoni (assembly GCA_016746295.1). Taxonomy (NCBI): domain Eukaryota; kingdom Metazoa; phylum Mollusca; class Bivalvia; order Unionida; family Unionidae; genus Potamilus; species Potamilus streckersoni. The sequence continues at coordinate 345,870 of JAEAOA010002271.1, read as the reverse complement.
TTTGCAAGAATTCGACTCGGTCGTACTCATTTAACCCATTCCTACATTCTAAAAGGAGAAGACCCACCAGAGTGCATAGCTTGTAATGAACCGTTCAACGTTAAGCAATTTTTGCTGGAATGCTTTGACCTTCAACCTATGCGTAATCATTACTACGTTGTGCAAGACATTCGGGAGCTCTTTGATACATATAGCATTACCAGTATTATTATTATATTATATTCACAGAGATGGTTCTATGTGGGGTTCTATTGCTGCCCTGTCAAAGTTCAAAAGTTCAGAATCTGTGAACTAAGAGCCTAATGGAGATATTTAATGTACAGAATCCATCCAAGATGGTGTGAAAAATCTTTCGCTGAAATACACGAATAATACTAATAATATATGCAGGTTATCCTGGAAATGTTTTTGGAAATGGTTAAGTGCTCTGAGTATTTCAAGCGATTTAGACATCAAATAAACGAGATGACCATAATTGCGATAAATTTGTCTGCCCTTCAAATACTTAAAAAAAAAGGAATAACTTAAACCAGGACCAACTTTTAATTGTACATGCTAAACATATATATGTAAATAATAATCAACTTTCAAAACAATTATGTTTATATGTGTGTACTTATTTAATTTCTGAATCTGGAGAGTGAACCTTTGGAACTTGCCAATGGTGACTTTCAATTAAATGATGATATGGAACAAGGTGACATTGCTGAACAACAGTGTTGACGAGAATGATTCAAATAATATTTCAGAACCATTTATATCAAAGCCTGAATCAACACCTCTATACATTTACACGATTCTCGTGGACCAACAAATTTGAAAGATATTGAGACCAGTCGTAATAACAACTAATCATCACAATCCAATACTCTTCTGAGGACCGATGTTTCTACACTGTGATTTTAATGAAATATAACCTGAATATGTCATCCTTGTTAACAAAGTGACATCTAGACTGCGGCATACAAGTTTATTCCCGTTTTAAAATTTAAGGATATTAAAAATTTATGACAAAAAATGCTATTTGATCTGGAGTTCCAAATTCACCTATTTTCAAGGCATTATTTGATGAAACTATGGACGATGTTACAAGTCAGACAGCTCGTTATGGTGATACATGTGGAAAGGGATGTCGATGACACTTGCGTCTGATAGATGAATTTTTTCTTCTCTTGATGTAACTGAAACTAGTCTCCATACTGGAAGATTTATCAGATCGATCTAACATTTGAATGTAGACATGTGGAATGAATTTAAGAGGTGAATTGATTATTTGTATATACAGTTAGATGTTATAATCCAATGACCTTCAATGCGTGTCGATGATGAAAAAATGTCACTTTGTTTCAAGGAATAATATCCAAATTGAAGGTTGATAATTGACTGCACAGAGTTAAACACGGAAACTCCTAGTTCCTTACAGCACAAATCTTCATGTACAGTAATTACAAATCACATATGATATGGAAATGGCATATTGGAATTAGACCAGCTGGGGTTGTAACATATGTATCGGATTTGTGGACAGGAATTGCCAAGTGGCATAAAAATTACGAAAGACAGGTTGAAATGTATGTACCTGGAAATGCTATTATGGCAGAAAAAAAGAATTCCTTAATTCAGACATCACAACCCCAATAGGTGTCCATATCATCATCCCATCATGTAAACAAAAAAAGCAACAGTGTTCCACAGAAGTGCAACAATCACGAACGATTGCAAATCTTCGTAGCCATTGCGAGAGACAGATGGAAAGAATAAAATTTGAATAATCTTCAAACTGTTATGCGTGTAATTATGTTAAAACAAATAACAAAGATATGGAAGATATTACACGATTATTAAATTTACAGCCACAACTTTGCAAAGCAAATTAGTATCATAATGCTTTAATTTGGATGTATTACAGCAGTTTGTTATCACCATATAAATACATTACTTTCAAAACTTTTCTGACAATAATTCTAACTGTTAAATACACCTGCCTATTTAACAGCGCATATTTAAAACTCATTTAGTAAACATGTCAACTGCTGTTTTAATAACGAAAACATTAAATTCTTTAGTCTATATTGCTGTTTAACCTTTATTTCAACTCTCTTTGAGCTGGTAAACTCGAAATATTACCGTATGTCATTCTTTTGACAAATACATTATTTTTCTTTTTGGTCATCACTGACCAACTGGTAAAGAGGAACACCTCTAAGCATATCTGGTATGTACATTATCGTAATAATTCCTTTCAAGCAGAAAGAAATTAGTTTTCTACCATAATATTCCAGAATTCTAAATTGAATGGAATGCGTTGAGTAAATGGCGATTGCTTCAAAGTCCAAAAACAAAATCACATCAATATTGATTCTTACTTTTTAAGATTGCAGTGCCTTGCATGTCTAATATGCAAAAGAACTCTGCATCTTGAGCTCATTCACTTGGAGATTTAAATTTACATTTGTAGGATGCTGGACAATTTATTTCCAGTAATCCTGAGGGATCTTGACAGCAAGGATAATGCAAGACTCAGTCTGAACTTGCACCCAACTGAGGAAAAAGTGTGTTAACACAATGTCACATGAAGACCTTGATGGGATTGTGTCATGATACTTATGTAAGTTATCCGGGCTGCAGGTTTATGACATTGATATACTTGTTATTAAATGATGTATAGCCCATGATAGCTTTTACTAAATTGTCTTGTCGAGTAGTTTCTTTACGCATTACTACTTGGCCAAGCCTTGAACGTCTAATTCTCCCTTTGCCGTATGCTATCCACCTATTATTAGTATGCTGATCTCTCTTTCCAAGTTCTATTTTGGCACATTGTTCTTTAGAATATGATATGTTTATGAAGTGATTATGGAAAGGAATTGTGGCGCTTTCAGAAGATAAATCTGTTTTATCACAAAACATGAAGTCTATATTATCGTTGAGTGCTGGTATGCTATCTTCTTCATCCTTGATCTTCTCAAACTTGCTTAACCATCCAGCTTTCGATATCAGCTTTAAAACCGTTTGTCTAATTTTTCAACATTAACAGTTTTTTTTAATAATGACTCCTCAATATTATATAGTGAGTGGCAAAAGGAAAGGTCCTTTGATTTCTTTGGAATAAGATATCGTTTCCTGGGATTATTACATTTTGATTTGGCAGAAATAAAGTATTAGTTCCATCTTTGTTCTTTTCTGATAAATCCACCAGTGCATATGACATTGCTCCGATAGGATTGCAGGTTACACCCAAACTTTGAAAACAAAGTCAATGCAAAGAACTCGTGTACAAGGTCCCTCACTATTATATATATATATATATATATATATATATATATATATATATATATATATATATATATATATATATATATATATATATATATATATATATATATATATATATATATATATAGATGCACTAAACTGACGACGAACAGTACGAAACTAGTAACTAACTAGCCTAAGCGCGTTCGACTCCCAATGAGTCTTTTTCAAAGGCAAATACAATACGTAGTTACGACAACCACCTAAACACAAAAACTTTGCGTTTGTAAACCTCTACATTTCTAGAGGTTTACAAACGCAACGTTATTGTGTTTATTTGTTTATCGTAACTATGTTTTGTATTTGCCTTTGAAAAAGACTCATTGGGAGTCGAAAGCGCTTAGGCTAGTTAGTTACTAGTTTCGTACTGTTCGTCGTCAGTTTATTGCATCTATTTTAATTAATCCCTGACAGACGTGATCCCTTGGTGGATCCAGTACGCTTGATAGGGTTGTTATTCGCCATATGATTTGTATTCTTTATATATATATATATATATATATATATATATATATATATATATATATATATATATATATATATATATATATATTAATAATTTATTAAATTTAACTAGGGATAGGGAAGAGTTGGAATAATGGTGTAATGTGTAAATTCGTAGCCATATACTTTTCTATATTATTCCAATTTTTTTTTAATTTTAATCAATGAAGTATGATACACATTTTAGAATTTTCTTAGTGATATAGTTGGGTGTCTTTTTTTAACCACGGAACATAGATATTTAAATAACTGAACAGAAAGGTACAGTATATTCATATTTATATTTTTAGCCAATTTAAGGAGTTAAGAAAATGCACGTCCTATTTTCTTTTTCTTTAACATAAAGCTTTGTGTGGCATCTAAGATTTACATTGACTTGCAATAAAGCATGTATCACAAGACAAGATATATAACAATGAAATGGTTATCCAGCTGTACAATTGCAGTCTGCTGAATTCACATTTCTAGTGACTTTGGACAGACTGACCCACACAGTATAATCCTTCTTAGCACTGTTTTATTAGTGATGGTATAGGTATCACTTCAAATCTCACGTAACAATGTGAACATTCTACCGGAACATTGTTAAATTCAACATTGTGAACGTGCCTGTCTTGAAAAAGTATTTCACTCTACAACTGTTGCTTTGATTTCATTGTCAAAACTAAATAATTGTAAATGTCATTGTCTGTAAAATTAGGAATGTTACACGGATCTTTCATCCAATTATTCAATGACGACAGTGATGGCATTTTCTTACCAATAGGAGTGAACAATTTCTTGATTGTCCTTGAATTGTGTCCCTGCTGATCGTTTAACGAAACAAAATTTACATATTGCAGGCCCACCGCTTTAATCTCCTTCGCTCGCTTGAGTAATTCTTCTTTTCTCCCACTAACATTCTGCCCACGCTGTCTCAGGTAAGATTAAAGTTTAGAGATTTTGCATCTTTCCAGAGCGTCGTCGTTTAAATAGTTCATTGTAGCGAGTAATCAAAATCGAAAAACAGCCCCGGAAGTTGATTGAGTGATGACAGCACCATCTAAGTGAAGTAAGTTATTGAAAAGGCCTATAGGAAAGAAAGAATTTGACGTTTATCAGCGATCTGATGATCTTGATATTTATTTTATCGTGACGCTGAAACAACAAAATAATCATTGTGCGTACTGTAGCACACAGTAATGTTGAGGCAGTATTCGAATAATAATCCAAGACAATTTCCTGTTGATGGAATTAATAGTAGTCTCGGTCATACACGCGAAAATGTGATGTTGACCAGTCTTGAGTGTAATCGACGGTGGGGCGCTGGTGTCCTGCTTTCATTAACGTTAAGGAGTTGGCTATTGTCTATCCTTGGGATTTACTGGTAAATTGTTTACATACAAATCCACGTTGTGGAGCAGTTAAATCTAATTTGTAGATTGTATGTCTACTAGTGGATATTCCACTATGGAATTCCATACTGAAAAGTTTGAGTGGTCACACTTCAAATAATATCAGTTGCTCTTTTTATCCCCTTCAGGTTCACCAAATTCATATAAATATCATCAAGTCACAATACCTAGTTATGGCTGTTTTGAGGATGAGCCACGTAAATGTACTGGTATATATTTTTTGTGACTGCGCTGTTGGATTTTATAAAAGTTGCACAAGTAATGTCACTATTGAACGCAACTATTACTGTTGGTAGTCATGCAACCCATCCATAAGTTTTTTTGCCTATCTGAACTTTATTTAGGGATATTTTCTGCGCATACAGGTATCCAAACAATCGCCCAGCAAGAGTTCAATAACAGCTCTCGACGAATGCCTGAACGCGATGAATTGCGGTATGTCCTCTACTTATTTTGACGTTATGTTATGATGAACATGGACCTTACTGTAACAATATTTTTTTGCCAGGATCAACCTGTTGCAGCTGTGACCTTCGTAGTCCAACACGTTGATAAATTTGTTGAAAAGAAGCACAACTTCAGTTGTATTTTTAGGTGATTGTGGTTTTGCTTCCTTATATCTACTTGCAACGTCAACAACAGTTAACGCTTATTTGAATGTGCACGATTTACGTCTACCGGGTTTAATAGTATCAAGTGGTAAAAACAAAATATCTACCTGGTGAACTTCTTTGAAAACGCTGATATCAAAATGTGCATACTGAATTTGTTTAAGTAGTTGTAGATATATTTGCCATATTGCCTGTCGAGATAACCAATTTACTGCAACATAACGTGACATTCGCTGCGTCAGCATGTTTACAAATCGCTGCTCTATCCTTCCAATATCTACTTATGCTATGATAAATCGATGTTCATATAATATATATCTATCTTTAATTACCAGCTTATAGCACTAGTTTGCCTTTTATCGCAGATCTTAACAACCAATTAGCTATTGATTATCTGATAGATTTATTTTTTATAGTTTTTTTTTAACAAGTGTATCAATTTTACATATGGATTATGTAGTTGTTGCAAATCTGGATTTTTATATGCGACATAACGAATATTGCAAACTTAATCAATCGCATATATTGGATACTCTCGAGGTCTTGGTTGGCCTCGTTCATCAAGTCGGATATCAAGTCGGTTTCCAAGACCACAATAATTATATCCAGTAAGATATTTTTTCTCCTGGGTACTTAGCTCATGGAGTGCTTGGTAATTTTCCCAGTGAAGTAGCGATATCACAACCTGTCTTCGTACGAGACAAAATAAAATCTAAATTTGATTTTACACACTTGCCAGTAAGAGCACGCTTTTTATTTTTGTTATTGTTGTTGATCCACTTCTGGGGTGCGTGCTCTGCATCGAACAGAATATAAATTCGTGTTAGTTATTATATTTGTTCAATATAGATATCATTGATTTCTCAATTACAAGAAAGCAACGGCAATTCAAGCATTATACAGCGTTGCCAAAGTCTTACAGAGCAATTATAATAGGTCCAGCCGGGTCTGGTAAGACGTAATTGTTGCTTAATCTGATAATGAAATGGCTCATGTAGGATAAGTTGTTTTTACTGGCATCATCCGTAGATGATCAACGATGCTATGATATACTTAAAGATTTTAATGAATTTGCGAAATCGTCGAATGACGACGGTAATAATATTATTGATTTCATCACCGATATTCATGAAGACCAATCTGTAAATATCCTCGATGGTTTCCTTATGATCTCTAATTATACGTTGATGTGAAGCTGGACAATCAATCAAATCCAGCTCTGGTATTTTCCTAAGGTAGACACAAAAGTACTGACGTAATTTATGTGAATCAGCGATATACACAAATACAGAGATAACTGCAATATTTTAGTTGTGACTAATGGAGTCGATACATGTATATGTACTCAGCGAAACATTCATCCGGCTTAGTGCTCAGGGAATATGGATATGATTAAATTAAGTAAATTCTTAAACACGTAATCAATATTACAATGTGCAAGACGTGAGGGAGCTCTTTGATACAACTAGTATTTCTTATGTTATAGACTTCCTTAAGGAAGTAAACATATATCATAAGTTATAACTTTTATATTATCATCTTAAACATTTTTATATGCTATATATGTGAGGTCGCTAGATTTTAATTACATTTCATATGTTTTCGTTGTCATACATTATTTGCAATCCCCGTTGATCGGGAAACTTTATTTTTTTATCACCGTTACTATTGTTATCCTTTTACCTTTAGCTATTAGGTTTTGTATCGCTGGCCGATACAGAACATTTATACCATTTGTATAATGAATGATATAACCTTTTGTATGGGGCTAAATGGCCTCTTTGTGCTAGTACACCGTAAAAATTCAACAAACCAATCCACTAAGTAAATTCTTTTCAAAAGCGCAAGCTACTCCACGTGGATTTATCACAATAAATTTACATCTTTCATAAGCATTATTGTATAGGTCTGGACAAAATTTCTGTTTGAGAGACAGCAGCAGTGAGAGCGACGACAAACATTAAGTGTTCAGGTAGTAAATTGACATTCATGACAAAGAAAACATAATCGTTAAACATAATATTCCTAAAAAAGTTGCAGGATTCGCCATCCCAGCTGCTGATCGATTGCTAAACATCACTACAAACTGCCACACTGAAGCAGTCGTAGCGATGACTGCAAATTGTTAAAGCTACGTTAAATGTTCAAAAGCACACATTATTATTATTATTATTATTATTATTATTATTATTATTATTATTAATTTTATTATTATTATTATTATTATTATTATTATTATTATTATTATTATTATTATTATTACTATTATAAGCCATATGTACATATTATAGAAGCTTGAATTGTGCAGATGGCATTGCAATAGTTTGCAATTTTAAATTTAGACGTGTGATTTTACACCAAGATAAATCTGTGGCGTGTTTAACGAGACGCTAGCTCAATACATCTTCTTTAGGCACAGATACTAATATGTGTAGCGATATAACCTTGAAATTATAAAACCAGTTATAAAAAATAGTGACTCGTTACCAATGTGAGAATTTCTCTAACCTGATTTTTATTTCAGTTAGAATTATTTAAAGAGAAAGAAGAAATATTTTAGTTCATTCGGACTGAGAAGTACCTTTCATTTGCTGTGTACAAATAAAGCACAAAACGTTGTCTAATAACAAAAATGTGTAAAAATAGAAAGTGGTTTTCATAATATAAATAAAATAACAAATGCCCTACTGATAAAAATACCATATTACACAGACAAAATCATTTTCAACAAAAAAGGTCCAATGGGTGTGATTTCACATGATTTGATTCATCGACGGTTAGGGGTACAAACGACCATATATGTCTACACTTAAGTGTTATTTTCACAACTGAGCATTACACTTTTGCGGCATTCATGTGAAAGAATGATTATCGAATTCAGAAATGTCCATATTTACTGTAATGCATTAGTGACCAGATATTCCCATTATTTAATTAGGAACAATTGAAAACAGATGACATAAATAACTTTTATTCTTTTATTTCGAGTCGGAATTGAATCACATATTTAACGCCTAGATATTATGCAATTCGATAAATTACTACCAGCTGGGAAGCGAAGTTTATTTCTAAATTCTCCAATCAGCGAATTTGAATTTTTTATTTATATATGTTACAATTTAAACAACGATTGAATATAGGTTGGGTTCCATGTTACTGGTTTACAGTCTATCCCTATCACCACACCTAGAAAATACAACCCTTATTTTTATCTTTTGGTGTGGTTGTTGCTTTTATTGTTATTTTGTGGGTTTTACTATATATTTCATAGGATGATGTGCATAAAAAGAAGAAAAATTGTCATTTTATGAACGCCGTGACATTTTTCAAAATATACTTAAGCCAAATGATTCATAGCAATACTGAAAGCAAATCGTTCCAGAAAACGCTTCAATGAAATATTGTGCACGCTCTCTTCCAGTCAGTAAAAGAGAATACTGCACAATACGTTCATGTGATTTTTTTCACCAATCGTGATTAAATAATGTAATATTTTCACATTTGGCCAACTTAAATACACTATAGGAACCTTGCATATATTAAATGACAAACAACTTATTGTAAAGGGTATTTTTGTTGGTGCATATTTCACGCGCGATTGGTCATGGATAAAGAACAGGGGAATTTATCAAATTCAAAAGTGCTGTAATGTTGCAGAAGTATCGATTGTACTTACTGAAATATTTGTCTTAAGTTGAAACGGTTGGGGAAGGTGTTATATTAAGGAAAGTGGAAATTTAAATGTTCCTAAACCCTAGAGTGGCGTGTCTCAAAGTAAATTTGAGATTACCTGAGTTCTGATTGGGTACTTTAACGCATTGAAATGAGTTTTACATGCCAAATTTCGTGATGCAAAAATGGATTATACAGCATAAAATGAGGCAACACAGTTGTCTTGCGCGAGGCGAGAGGGTCTTGTCTCCGGTTGTGGGCTAGAACCCTCGTAAAGATTGTCTAAGGAAAATGTAGTTTAGAGTCTATGATAGACAAGTAACTAGGTGTATTATGTAACTGGTTTGCTGGAAGAAAAAGATTGTGAACCTTAAAGATAAGGAAAAATATCATATACGACTGATGTAAAGATCAACGACAGAACATAATAGTGGAATACTAGTATAAGATACATGAGAGAGAGAGAGAGAGAGAGAGAGAGAGAGAGAGAGAGAGAGAGAGAGAGAGAGAGAGAGAGAGAGAGAGACCACTGAACGAGATTGCGCAAGAGTAGATAGGAAGAAACAATATTAAGAGGGATTAACCCTGCCTACAAGCTATATGGGTTCTGATAATTGACCAGCAACCATATATCAGATTACGAAGACATTCTGGATATTTGATTTAGTGATAAAATATGCCTATTCTTTGTAAACGTAACTGATACATGCAATTTATAGTTATATGTTATTCCATTTTCTTTTAGACGTATATCAGGTAATTGATCTTGTGTATACTATTTTGCTGATCTAATTAAATAAATTGTTAAACTTTGTATATAAACTATTGATGTTATTGCATGCCATATCTTCTTCTCAGAGCTAAGTTTATTCTATCCAATCATTTTGTATTTTGATATTCGCTCGAACCGGTCTATAACACTGCCTTCGATCATCGTCTGGACATCAAAAACCACCATGAAAAAGAAAGTCCAAATGACATATATGGAGCATCTCATATGGGAAATGGTTTCAAATTTAACTATGGAAACAAGCTTTTGCAATCCTTAGCGAGGACAGTCTTCAGAGTCTCCAGTTAGTTGAATAAATTTAATATTAAAACATTGCCTTTTTGAAATTGTCTATCGTTTAGTATTTATTTTAAAGGAAATATTTTATAGAGAAAGAAGAAATAGTTTCATTCATTCTGAAATAATCCCTTTGACCTTCTTTCTAGAGAAAGACGAAACAATTGTGTTTCCATAGTATGCGTTTATGGATCAAACTGAATATGTCGGATGCTTGTTGACAATACTATTGAATATATGAAAATTTTATGCAAAACCGAGGCTGATCTGTATGAGTAATTTAATCGACATTTTCGTTTCACTGGATTTGACTGTTAAGAATACGCATTATGAAAAGAATAGAAAAAAAATGAATAGAAAAGAAAGTAATTAGTTTATTTGCAGAATAAATGGTTTTCAGCTGCTACATTGGTGTTCCAAAAAATCTCTAGTTGCAAAACATATTCAAAACGCAATCAATTTCAAATTTTGTTTTCCTTTCCTAGAGAAAATTAGAAAGTATACGGTGACACAAGACAACGTCTCAAATTTGAAATTGTTATGTAAACCGTTTAGCAATTCAAAAAGCAGTTAAATGTGTTTGAAGGTCATAAATGACAAGAGTACTATTGGTTATAGAAATAAAGAATTCACATGGACATCTCTAATAACGATCTTCACAAGCGAATATGGTTCGCGATAGGAGTGTATACTTTGGTTTATTATATCGTACAGCATAACGTACAAATCAATTATTGAACTGGATTCTATTTACAATGTTCCCAATAGGATATGTTTTTCAAACCAGTATAGCACCACTTGTAAAGTAAACCATAAGTGTCGCATGGTGACGACGGTGCACAACATTTCCTCCAGTTTAATTTATGATCAATATAGCACCAAAAGTAGTTCTCTTTACCATACTCTTGGTGCGCGCCACATTTATGTGAATAATAACACCCTATGTTATCGACACCCACATAACCAGCATCACCGCAATATTGCCATTCACTTCCCGCACTACACCACAGGTAATCTTTTCCAAAGTAATCGCATGCTGAAGTGCAGCAATAATCCCAGTTATAACTGTAGTCTACATAACAATAACTGTAAGTCGTGCTTTGATGATACCCGCATACGTTTCCATGGCGACATTTGGTGTTTCCTGCGGTCCATTCACTAGTCGACCTCTGTTGCAATTTAAGACCATATTGCGAATCCGTCTCAGGTCTATTTTCGTCTTCAGTAGGATTCTCGTTGCCTGCTGTCATGTCTCGTGGTGTTGCAATATCAAGAGTCAGCACTAGCAGAGCTAGATGTAGCAGACATAATTTCGTTCTCATGGTGATTTCATATAATTCCTGGAATAGAACAGACATCGTTGTATCAAAATATCGACACTGTTTCTTTATTTAGTACTTTACAATACTAGTACACTGAAAATTAAATGACACATTTGTGCTTCCGCGTTTTAGTTCCCACTTCAACTGCCGAAGCATGAAGCAGATATTATTATGCATATTATTTCCTAAAAGGTTTATTTGGTTCGGAGTAATGGTTTGCCTATGTAATTTTTAACATGTCCATAAGTGATATAGTGATAACTGCACTACTTTACTCTGACACTACATTTAAGGTATGGTGAACTACTGGGGTCAACACGCTACGAGAATAAAATGTGATGACAAATATTCATAATAGTATGCTCAGATCTAGTGTTTAAGTTTTCTAAAGTATACAACTTTGCTTGGATTTAGTACAAATGTCATTGAAATTTTTTTTATGTACAGAGCGTTATATGATTTGATAATTTGTCCAGATGCCTTGATTGTATATATTCATATTCGTGCGGTAGTGTCTAAATGAGAAAGTTAAGCTACAGTTTCTATGTAAGCAATTTAAGAAGTCAATCATGCAACAGTAAAAATGTTTCCTTTTTGGTAGCATGCATTGTTAGATCGGTCTTTTGAAACTAGGTAGACCTGTTCTGTTTGTGATCTTGAAATTCTCTGGCAAGCCAGAAAGGAATTTCTTCCAAGCTGATCTCTATTTGAAAATTAAAGTCGATTAAATTGCTTCCCATGAATATTCTGCATGAATATGCATAAACCTGTTGACTAATCACTTACTAAATATATTGACGCAGCATATTATTTCACTGGCGTTGAATAAACCAATTATGTTCAATACACATATACAAATATATTAATCAAACGCACACTGTCGTGGATATTTAGAAGATTTCCATGATTATATTTTCCGCATAACCACGAAAAGATGGACATTCAAGGAATATAAAATTTGATTCAGTTTGATCTTTTAATAAAGACTGTTCATCAATCAGTATAGTTTGTGACAGACACCGATCGTATTTCTTACCAAATCCGTAACGGTTTAACATCTGACTGGCAGAACTTTATGCAAAGTACCAAATATTGTTAGTATACTCATTTTGTGAAAACCAATCTAGACGTTCCGTGCCTCAGCTATAGATTGGTTGGAAATACGCAACAAAGCAACTTTAAATTGATTTCAAATATTTTTCATATCGAAATATCTACAAATATGTCTTAACCGCACTTATCGATTTACAAATATGATCACATACAATGATAATTGTAAAGAAGGGCAGTCGATGAATTCTCCTTTAGATTTTTCTTTAGAGAGATATTGTAAACGTCATTTGTTACCGGAAGACGAAAACACAAATTATAATAGCAGATAGATACCAAGAGAAGTGTATTGAAAGTTAACTCTCTCTCTCTCTCTCTCTCTCTCTCTCTCTCTCTCTCTCTCTCTCTCTCTCTCTCTCTCTCTCTCTCTCTCTCTCTCTCTCATGTTTAATTGCATTTAAGTTTCCCTGTAAGTGCTCCACTTTGGAAATTGTTTATAACTTTAAATCAGATAATACCTATATAAATAGAAAAACACAAAACACCTTATATATATATATATATATATATATATATATATATATATATATATATATATATATATATATATATATATATATATTGATGCAAAAAACTGACGACGAACAGTACGAAACTAGTAACTAACTAGCCTAAGCGCTTTCGACTCTTAATGAGTCTTTTTCAAAGGCAAATACAAAACATATATACGACAAACAAATAAACACAAAAACGTTGTGTTTGTAAACCTCTACATGGCTGTCTTCACATGTGCTAAAACTATAAATAAAACCAGCTTGTATAGACTAGTTGCGGAAACTGAAAACGTATAATTCCCTAAAAGTCTACAAGCCAAAGCGACATCTATTTTTACTTTTTGTACATATGTAACGCAGATTATATCCCGGATATTTGATTCTATACCGGTTATTCTTATAGTAATAATTGAAGGATAATAAGAAGATTTAGAAAATGTTAAATTCTACTAGTGCATAGTTTTCATTTTCTAGTCTTCTTGGTTTAGGCCGCTTGGTTTCAATGTTCTAAGGCGGCGTATCCAGTATGATTCCTTTTCCTTCCTGGTTTCGGAACTCCAGCTGTGGTTGTTAGCAATAGCGATAAGTATTATATCACTGAAAGTGTAGCCAGGGAAGAAGTGTTCTGCGACCGGGCTTCTGTACAGCTTTTCTGTCATCCAATCAGATCTATGAGGGTTTATCCTTTTGTGTAGCTTTTCAGTTTCTCCGACGTACTGAAGGCCACAGATCTTACATATGATGCGATAAATCACATTCTCTGTTTTGCACCTTTTGTTTGGACCTTGTATATTTAGTTTTTATTTAGTCACTGTGCTAGTGAATGTCTTGGTCTGTATCATATGTTGACAGGTTTTGCATCTTTTATCGCCACAGGGTCCAGATTGACTAGGTTGGTTTTGACTAGCGATTGGCTTTAGCTTTGCCCTGACTAGGATGTCCTTTAGGTTTTTTGGTCTCCGGTAAGCTACTACAGGTTTGTTCGGAAGTATTAGGTTTAGTATGTCTGACGATTGCACGGTTGGCCAGTGGTTTGCGATGAATTTACCTACTTTGGGATTGTCTGGGTGATAGGTCAGAATAAATGGTATCCTATCAACCTTTTCTTTCTGTCCATATCTGAGTAGGTCATCACGGTTTGTTTGTTTGGCCCTTTGGATTGCCTCCGCAATCAGGTCTTTGTCGTAGCCTCGGTAAATTAAAGGTTTAGCCAGCTCTTCAGACCTTTCTAGGAATCTTTCATCGTCGTAAATCATTAATATCTAGTCAAATCAGCAACTATTGAAGAACTAAAACATCAGCTCAATTCCGTCTTAACAGAAGAACAATTGAAAACGTTTTACTCCAAATTAAATAAAGATAAACAAAGACTCTCTTCGAAACTATACAAAGTCAGAGATAGAAAACTTAGAAGTCATGATCTACAACCAAAGGACTGTTGTGAAGAAACTTCAATTGACGAAATTTCTTCTAAAAACATCCGCAATCAGGTCTTTGTCGTAGCCTTGGTAAATTAAATGTTTAGCCAGCTCTTCAGACCTTTCTAGGAATCTTTCATCGTCGGAGCAAATTCTGAGTATCCTCAGTGCCTGGCTATATGGAATGTTCTTAATGAAGTGTTTTGGATGACAGCTGATTGGGAGGAGATACTGGTGTTTGTCGGTTGGTTTCGAGTAGATGTCTGTGTGTAATTTGTTTTCCACCAGTCTGGTTGTTGTGTCCAGGAAAACATGGTTTGAGTTGGAAATTTCTGCCGTGAATTTTATTGAAGGATGGAAGTTGTTTGCCTTTGATATGAAGTCATCCAGACTTTCTCTTCCATACTGTCACTTCTTTTCTATATCATCGATAAAGCGTACCCACTGGTATGGTGTACGCTCAACCGATGCTAAGAGCTGACCCTCAAGTTTTCCCATGAAAATGTTAGCATACGAAGGGGTCATTTTAGTACCCATCGTAGTTCCATTGATTTGTAGGTAGTTTTCTTCATTAAATTCAAAGTTGATGAGTTTTAGGACAAGCTCCAGGAGTTGGACTAAGAAGAGTGTGGGTGGATTGTTTACAGTTCTTGTTTCCCATGCTTCGCTACATGCCTGTAACCCTCCGTTGTGCGGTATGTTGGTGTACAAAGATGTGACGTCTAAGGAAGCAAGTAATGTATCTGGCAGTAATGGTTCACTAGCTTTGCTTGTTATGAGATAATCTGTCGTGTCTTGAAGATATGATGGTAATTTGTGGACATGTGGTCTCATAAAATGATCTAAATATTCTGATATCCTTTCTGTGGGGTGCCCGTTACCTGAGATTATAGGTCTGCCAGGGTTTCCTTGTTTGTGGATTTTGGGTAGAAGATAAAAGCTACCTGCTCTTGGGTTTTCTGGGCTTAAGTAGTTTTTCGTTTGCTGGTCTATGTGTCCGCTTTGGTACGCCTCCTCAATAACATTAGTGATGATTTTTGCATATTCCAGCGTTGGATCATGGTCCAGTTTTTGGTAGAACCTAGCGTCACTTAGTTGTCTACTTGCTTCACTAATATAGTCTTCCCTATTCATAACGACAACAGCGGAACCCTTATCTGCAGGCTTAATTATAATGTCTGTTCTGCTTTTCAGTGAGTGCAGGACATCTGTTTCTTCTTTTGTCAAATTAGAATATTTGCTAGTATGGTTGATATGTCTGGAAGTATCGTTTTCAACCGAGTTGATAAAGGCTTCCAGATTCGGAATTGAACTTTTTGGTGGGGTCTAATTACTTTTCTTTCTAAATGTGGGTTGGTCGCAGCTTATATTTTCCTTTGATTTGTTTGTTGGTTGCAAGGCAAAATGGGCTTTGAGTCTTAGTCGGCGGATGAACTCTTCGGTGTCATTCTTAAGCTTCCCTCTGTCGTATGTTTTCGGACGGGGACAGAAACTCAAACCTTTCGATAAAATTTTATTTCTGCATCATAAGTTCTAAATTGAAGATGTTGACTACTGTGTTAGTAACAGTTGCATTAGTGTTTGTTACAGAGTGCTTGCGATTCTTCCTTTTGCGGCGATTTTTCTTCTTACGGATGTTTTTAGAAGAAATTTCGTCATGACCCATCCCCGCATACAAACATCAACATACTCGCAAACATCATAGTCCATAACATAAATCAGGCGCTAGGACTCATACTAGCACATACTGATTTGTAAGTTGATATATTATTTAGCCCGGTATGTTGAAATGGGAATTTGCTGTCGGTTGGAGTTTATTATTATTATTATTATTATTATTATTATTATTATTATTATTATTATTATTATTATTATTATTATTATTATTTTTATTAAAAAATTAGTTTTTTTAAAAAACTTTTTAATGAATATTCATGTAGTGGATGTATGATTAAGTATTTCTAATATATTGTTGAGGTTTATTGTTGCGATAAAGTATCTCTATTCAGTCTATATTTTGGGCGTTTATATTATGTATATATTTTTTAAATAAAATTTATTTTCCTTCAACCTTACCTGGATTTTTATATACGGGTTGTATGGTTAAATATATCTAATATGTAGTTTGAGGTTGATGTGGGGGAGTAGTAACACTGTTCAGTCTATATTTTGACTGTTTATATTATGTATATATTTTTAAATTAAATTATCAAAAACCTTAACTGAATATTCATGTAAGGGTTATGCGATTAAGTATTTCTAATATATTGTTTGAGGTTAATGTGTTGGGGTAGCATCACTGTTCGGTATATATTTTGGCTGCCCACGTGTTTGTTTCCGTGAGAACAAAGGAACAAAGGAATTTTCCGTGAGAACAAAGGAATAAAGTAATTTTTTGATTAATAGTTTTCATTTTTATCTGTAATGTTAAAAAATTTGTAGAATATGTAAAGGGGGGTATATTTAAATCGTTAATAGCAAAAAATAATAGTTTGGTTGATAAATTTCAGTACTAGTTGGCTAGAATAATTCGTATATTGTGAATTTTGTAACTACAATTAATTTATATTAAGATTTGTAATAGATTTTTTTATCAATTTAGTAGTTTAAGTAAATTTTACTTTACCTTAGAATCCTAGTGCACTATCCTTAGTGTGAAGTGAATCATCCAATATTATCCTTAAGTCCGGGTGCTAAGAAAAACACGTCCTCTCTGTTCCGCTGTCCAGCCGAGAATCGCACTCGCTTCAGGCTTCCGAAGTCAAGACCGATAACCAAGTGCAATTCAGGAACCTTCCCCCTGATATCCCTAACTCCCAGGAGCGGAGTAGTCCGATTGGCCGAAATAGCGTATAATCTACTCCACGAGGAGTAGAAAAAAAAAAATATAATAATCCCCATAGTCGTTCTAATGATAGGGGGATTAAATGAAAAGATTACATTTCATCAAAGCCAACTAATATACTGGAAGCTCTACCAGTATATGTCCGAAGCGGAGAATTGGAGCCGACCAATTCTCAAATATGAAAAGTCAGTTAGCGGGGTCTTGGATCCGACCAAGATCCAAAATAAATATAAAATCCCCATAGTCGTTTTAACGATAGGGGGATTAAATGAAAAGATTACATAACATCATATACAGCCAACACTGGAAGCTCTACCAGTAAATGTCCGAAGCGGAGAATTGGATCCGACCAATTCTCAAACATGTAAGGCAGGGGGATACAGTCAGCTCCTATTGGATACAACGAAGGAGGGAAGTAACCACAACTAGAACAAGATAGCGGATTCAACAGACAAGCAGAGGGATGATGCGGGTCCGGCCCAAATCCGACAACCCCAGGAAGCAATACCATCACTACCCTGAGGGTAGAATGAAAAGATTACAAATTTGTTATTGCCAATAAAGACAAGCACAAAATTGCCTTCCAATCAAAAGGGATAGATAGACAACTCCAGCTAAC
>JAEAOA010002271.1:290000-322500 GCA_016746295.1 Potamilus streckersoni | reverse complement strand
GAATACAGTATGTTCAGTTATATTCTTTTTTATATTAATTATACAGATTTTAATCGTGATTCTTGGAGATGTATCTATGTATCGTATTGAGTTTGTTATCTCGTTATATAGTTAATTTTGACCATGCAATAAAGATTTTGTTTTCTCTTTCTACATATTCATTTTTTTCAGTGAAAAATTAAATTATATTAAACAATCATATACTTATCAAAGCAGATTGATCAGTAAACAAGGTAATGAAAGTGCTCAAATGGATAAACATCGCTTTCTTTTTTCCGACCAGAAGAGAACGATTTAAATAAATGAGTGGCTACCAATTAAAAAAATAAAGTATATGGTCTTAAAATAACCTATTTCCTCTATACATTCCTTAACTTGAAAACTTCGAGGTTAGAAACAATCAAGTGCAGTTGCGAAAGAAAGTGAAATTGCGATTTGGCTTGGAGCTGATCTAGGACGTCGTAAAAGTCTTTAAACAGCCAGGTGCTCTTTGAGGTCCATCTGAAGTTTGAAACAGCAGAGAGAGAGAGAGAGAGAGAGAGAGAGAGAGAGAGAGAGAGAGAGAGAGAGAGAGAGAGAGAGAGAGAGAGAGAGAGAGAGAGAGAGAGAGAGAGAGAGAGAGAGAGAGAGAGAGAGAGAGAGAGAGAGAGAGAGAGAGAGAGAGAGAGAGAGAGAGACACACACAAACAAGTATGGTTGCGTATGTTTATATTCTTTATATAGTAAATATAGTAGTAAGGGATAATAAGATTTCTACCACAAACCCTATTTCTGCCCCTCCAAGCAAATACAAACTATGTCCTAAACTCAACCCACCCACCCCTTTTTCTCAAAAGTATAGTAAGGTTTCTAGCCCACCCCCCTCTCTCTCTCTCTCTCTCTCTCTCTCTCTCTCTGTCATTACAATAACAACAGGTGTTACTGAATCCAGGTAGAGATAATGCCAGGTGATCGGTATCCAGGTAAGCTCGCACAAGCTCTGTCATTATACAACAACAGGTGGTAGCCCACCTCCCCTGTCATGTATTTTACACAACAACACGTGCAGTTGTCCAGGTATAGGTATGATGCCATGTGATCGGTGAATCATCCAGGTGAGCTCACACCAGGATGCCTCATACAGAGATTGTTGAATTTGCCAGAACAGGCGCATGCGTGGAATGTTCACGAACCAGCAAGACGGGTTTTATTAATCAGTCCGATAACAACATGTGGAGAGCACAGGCGGAAATTAAACTACGCATTAGAATCATAGTGGCGGATATTCACTAAGCGAGGAAGGTGAGTGGTATTATCTATACCTCATTACCACTGATTGATGTTTATACTGTTGATATTAGAAATATTTCTTTATTACGATTGTAGAGACTAAATTTTACATCATTAGATATTTGATTTTACTACTGTAGCTATTTGTCACTGTTAAATTTTCAAACATTATTTCTTTAGTTTAGATAAAATTTTAGTGGGAAAAGATAATGTCAAGTATAGTTCTATCAGTAGAGGAAAATAAGAATTTTAATCCAAGCCTTACTCCAACCATTAAAAAAAATACAAATTACCCCACCCACTTTTTCAAAATAATGTTAAGAATTCTAATGCATTGCCCTCCTCTCTCTGTTTACCTGGATTTTATACCACAATTAGGTATCAATTTAGCCTCTCTCGATATTTTGCAGGTAAAGCCAGGTGGCTCTTAGTCTTACAGGTAGTTCTGTTTACCTGGATTTTATACCGCAATTAGGTATCAGCTTACAGGTAAGTGAAGCAAGGATGTCAGTTCCTCACACGTAATCACCTGTGTATAAAAGACCTGTAGATTCTTATTACGCAGTAGAGCGTGGCGCTTCCAGTTAACAACATGTGGAGGGCGGAAATTAAACTACGCATTAGAACGAAAGCGAGGAAGGTAAGTGATATTTATCTTAAGTTTAGATAAACTTTTACGTAATATCATACTTCTTTTGATAATTTTTTTCATATTTGCTAACCCTCATTGGTAGAATGTTTATTAACATATTGTCAATAATGCAAAATTCACGTATTAAATCATCCATATTATATTTTACACCTCATAGGTAAGACCGTATCTGATCAAGTAGTTATTTTTAAGATATAACAGCTGCTCGAAATCCATGCTGGTTTATTAAAAGTATACGTTCAATCATTCTACATGCTGCTATAAGGGAAACACCAATACCGGATATGATTAACAAAAGGGGATATAATGATACCCCACTTGAAATTATTCCAGAACTGGTCATTAACAAGGATAGATATGATATTACTTGATGGATTTTGTTGTAGTATTTGTAACATTTTTTGACGCACCAAAGCTTTTAATGATAATATTTGTAGTATTGTATTAGTGCGTCCACATACTGTACTGGAATAGTTTTTGAAATATGATTGAAATCAACTATATTTCTTTTCATTATAATATTTGTTTACATAATCCCCAGGTTTGGTAGTAGTAGGTAATTATGATAATTCAGCTATACATTCCAAACACCAATGATAATCGACTTTGACTAGAATTATATTAAGCGGTTCAAGTGTAAATTCTTCTTCAAAACCTCTGGGTAATGCTATAGATACAATCTAAGAAAAAGTTTTTAATTTACCAAATGGAGATAAGTTAAATAATTTAAAATTTTCACTGCTAATCACTGAGAATCTATACACACCAGCCATTTCTGCAATATGTTTGATAGATTTATTTTGCCTTGTCCATTCACCAGATCCAGAAGCAACAGTATACATGATATATTTAATCTGTTTGTGAGGAATTTTAATCATACTCGTTTTCTCAACAATACTAGGAATTCCACTTATAATATCATTGGGTTTTGTGTTAATATTAGCGAGTGTAATGTCAACATTTGATGGATTTCCAAAAAATTCATTTTTAGGCGTGTTTATGTTTCTGAGAAAACTTATAAACGAGTTCACGTGAGCAAGAAATTCATTTTTGAGCGCGGTATTTTCATTACTGATTGGAACTTCCTTATCATCAACGAATTTCTTGTTTACACCATCAAAATCAGACTCGGGTGTTCTTAGTTCAACAATGGCAGTATTGTTCATATTGAGAAATGCACGCATCATACCACCATTGACTGACATGTACTTTGATTCCTGATCATTGACGTATTTCTTAGTGGCAGCGTCACCGTCCTCAGTTGTGCTCCCAGTTGTAATCTTGATCTGGTTCATAACAATGCTCCCAATAAATAAATCACCAGCTTTTTTAACATAATCATTAACTGACCTACCAGAATCTTGTATCTTACCTCGATTGTCAAAACTAACGATATTATTAGCAACCTCAGCAGGATTTCGTACAAGTACATCTGACTGTTGTATATTACTCGTCTTTAATCGTCCTTCTTTGTCCTGGAAAACTACGACTTCATTTGGATCTACACTGGCAAAATTTAGTAAATTATTGATTTTATTTTTGAGCTGATCAAGAGTTGCATACTTGGATAAGTCACCTTGATAACATTCTGTTGATAAATCTTCTGTTAGTGTTCCAAATTTTGTATAGTAACTCATTATTTACTGTCCTACAAAATAATTATTAAACTTTGATACAGATAGACTGGTGAAGCATAAACATAACAATGAACTTCTTGATTGTCATTATCTTGTTGTTGGGCGAACTGGATCGGGAAAAACAAATTTGCTTATGAACTTGCTTCTTGGTAATAATTTTAAATACGATAGAGTTTATATTTACACAATCAATCCACAGCAAGATAAGTACGAATTATTAAGCGAATATAATAACACGTTTCGTAATGATCTTAATGCTGGTGAAGATTTTTTTAAAACTAGGCAGCCCGAAGATATGATTTCAGTTAGTGAACTTGATGCAGATGAGCACAAGATAGTAGTTTTTGACGATATTCCGCTACAACTCATGGAGATGAATAAACTAAGATCGTATTTCTCACTGTCACGTAATAAACAGTGTAATTCTGTTTATCTCGCTCAAGGTTTTTTTTAATGTTGACAGATTTAATCGGAAATTATACTGGTTGTTTCATATTATTTGCAGGACTGGACAATGTTGACGTTAGAAATATTGCATACGAGCAATGCGGTGACGTAACAATAGGTAAATTTATTGAACTTTATCGTAATGCTACAAGGTATAAATACAACTTTTTCTTGTTTGATAAACTGACAAATAATCCAATTAAAATGTTTCGCTGTTGTATTAACAGTTACTTACAGTAATGGGTTTCAATTTTATACAATTTATAATAATAATAATGGACAAACGAGCAAGATATAGAAAAAATATAAGATCTAAAAAAACTTGCTCAATCTCAGGCATTACTTAGGCAAAAAGCACAGAAAGTACGACGTGGACAAGTGACTGCTACAGAAACAACAGCTACGATTTTCAAGCCAGTTACTGAAGCACTATTAGGTAAACAACCTGAAACTAAACCATTATCAGAAGAAGAAATTAAACAACTGCAAGAAGAAGGTTTGGTTGGAATTGTTAAAGAAAAACAAGAAGCAGCTGCTGCAAAAATTGTTACTAGATATGATGAAGAAAAAAGAAAACTGAGGCACTTACAGCAAATATAGCTGACTTTGTTGCTAGACAAGCTGAAACAGATCGATTGATAAATAATTTGCTGGAACTTGTACGAAGATTAGCAGAGTTAACAACGCAAGGAATAACAAATATTATAACAAATTTATCAGGAGACACAAACGATATCAGAGAGGAGCAACAAATAGTTGGTGATCTTACCGTAAAGGTTATGGAGGTTGGAGATCAAAGACTTTTTTATATAAAAAAGTAAATAATACGATAGATAATAAAGAGTATTATGAATTTTTAAATAAGGAAAATATAAAAGATATTGATAATATAAATAAGTGGACTGATGCAGAATATTAAGCATTAATCGATAGATTAGATGAAATAATAAGAGACGGAGTTGCTGCTAAAGATGAAATGAGCACGGCTACATAAATTGAGAATATGCATCAACTTTATGATAGGTTGAGATATGGTGTCATTGCTTCCATGTTTGGAAAGACAGCAGAAAATTGTAGACTAAAAGGTTTTAGAAAGGGGTGGACTTTTAAAAGAAAATTTGATAAACTCGATAAAACTCATGTAGAAAAAGTAGAGAAGTAAAAACAGAAACTGGTCTAAAATTATTTACATCAACAACTGATATGATAGCTAGATTAATGCTATTAATATCTTCTAAAGAAGCTGGGAATGATAGTGTTGAAATTGATAATGAAATCATTGACATACTTGATCATCTAAGATCGAGCGAATTATTAACATCTGACGAATATGAAACTTTACACCGCGACTTAATTTTGTAAAATGATATTATATAAAAGAAATGCAAACAGCATTATTGCTAAACTCTGGTGAGTTTGCGAAAGATAGCGCAAATTTTATATTAAATTATATTCCGCCTATACAACTAGATTCTGCAAAACAATATGAGATTGGATTAATTTCTTGTACTTGCTGGAATGCTATACCTAACGTGAAAAATTATGTTAATAATAAAATTTGGTATACTACGTTTACAACATCTTCAATACCTACAACAAAAAAAACAAATAAAAATTCCACAAGGAGCTTATAATATTACTGATCTGAATAGGACAATCAAAGAGCTCATAACAAAAGTTGGCGGTGTGGCTGATAATTTTGAGTTGGAAGCGAATTATAACACATTGCGAGCTAGGATAACTTTGATAAATATATTAATCGGTTTTGAACTAAGAGAAAGAAATATTGCACAACTGTTGAGATTTACTGAGAAAAGTTACACTGCACTTGATCAGGCTATTACGTATGACAGTGAACTGTCAGTAAATGGTTGGTTGGCTTCCGTTAGACTCGAGATGCGCCCCTGAAAGGTGTCCTAGTTTGTAGCTGTGCAGCGTCTTCTGTGACTATAAAGTCCCACACGGGAGTGGCAATCCTTGCTACAGTTGCTACACTTGAAGTATGAATCAGGTCTTGGTTGAAACTGCATCCTCTTCCTCTGAGATCTTTTCTCTTCAGCGAGCTGTCGTAACTTTTCCTCGCTGGCTTTTAGACCTGTGTACAGAGCATGTCTCCAGCTGAACATGTCGAGGGCAAGCTCTTCCCAGGTGTTGACCTCTATTCCAAGAGCTTTTATATCCTGCTTGCATACATCCTTGAAGCGAAGATGTGGCCGTCCTATTGATCTTCTGCCTGAGGAAAGCTTAGAGAAGAGAAGGTCTTTGGCGATCCGTCCATCATCCATTTGATGCACATGGCCCAGCCATCTGATGCGACGTTGGCGGAGGAGTGTGACCATGCTGGGAATTTTGACCTGTTGAAGCACCTCGTTGTTTGTCACACGATCGCTCCAGGTGACCCCGAGTATGCGACGGAGACAACGCATGTGAAAGGCACTCAGTCGTTTCTTCTGAGAGGCGTACAGGGTCCAAGTTTCGCTGGCATACAGAAGAGTGCTAAGCAAGCAGGCACGGTGCACGGTGATCTTAGAGTTTAATGTCAGCTTGCTGTTGTTCCACACTCTCTTCGACAATTTAGAGAGATTTGTTGACGCCTTTCCAATCCGCTTGTTGAGCTCGGCATCGAGTGAGAGGTTGTTGGTGATGGTAGAGCCAAGGTAAGTGAACTCACTGACTACTTTTGGTTTGTAGTTGTTGATGTTTATGCTGGGAGAGTCTGCGTCCTGAGCCATCAAGTTGGTTTTCTTTAGGCTGATGGTAAGCCCGAATTCATCACATGCTTTAGCAAAGCGGTCCATCAGGCGTTGTAGTTCAGCTTCTGTGTGAGTGACTATAGCAGCATCATCTGCAAAGAGCATGTCCCTAATGGTTGCTTTTCTAACTTTTCTCATTGCCTTCAGTCTTGCCAGGTTGAACAGTCTGCCGTCTGAACGCGTGTGCAGGTAGATCCCTTCTGTGGCCGTCCCAAATGCGTACTTAAGCAAGACAGCGAAGAAGATGCCAAAGAGCGTGGGGGCAAGGACACAGCCTTGTTTCATTCTGCTGTGGATTTTGAATGGTTCGAACGATGAGCATTATACTGCATTGTGCCTTTCATGTCTTCATGGAAGGACTGGACCATGCTTAACAGCTTTGGAGGGCATCCAATCTTCGTCAGGATTTTTAAGAGTCCGTCTCTGCTGACCAGATCGAATGCTTTGGTGAGGTCTATAAAAGCCAGGAAGAGGGGTTTGTGTTGTTCCCGGCATTTCTTCTGCAGTTGCCTGATGGAGATGATCATGTCGATTGTGGACCTCTCTGCGCGGAACCCACACTGAGACTCTGGATACACTCTGTCGGCAAGCGTCTGCAGTCTGTTCAGGATGACTCTAGCGAAGACTTTACCAACGATGCTGAGAAGTGATATGCTCCTGTAGCTGTTGCAGTAGTTCTGTCGCCCTTGTTCTTATACAGGGTTATGGTGTTGGCGTCTCTCATGTCCTGAGGCACTGCACCTTCATTTCAGCACTGGCAGAGAAGATCATAAAGGTGTGTGAACAGCACACTGCCCCTACACTTGATGACTTCTGCTGGGATACCATCCTTTCCTGGGGCTTTACCTATGGTCAGTTTCCCTAATGCCAGCTTTAGTTCTGTCTCAGTAGGTTTCTCATCCAGTTTGGTCAAACAAGGGAGGTTTTCAATGGCGTTGAGGGCATTGTTGGTCACGTTATTCTCTCTGGAATACAGTTCGGAGTAGTACTCTACCCAGCGCTCCATCTGTTTTCCCTTGTCATGAATGATATCTCCTGCAGAAGACTTCAGTGGAGCTATCAATTTCTTCGTTGGACCCATTACTTTCTTTATGCCATTATACATGCCTCTGATATTTCCGTTGTCTACTGCCGACTGGATGCTCTGACAGAGTAGAAGCCAGTATTCATTAGCGCATTGCCGTGCTAACCTCTGCACGTTGCTTCTGGTAGAACTATATGAATGTAGTGTCCTCACGCAGGGAGAACGCTTGAATTCCAGGTGGGCATTGCGACGCTCTTCTGTTGTTGGCATGAGTGTGGCGGAATTGGCGTCAAGCCAGTCATTGTTCTTTGTCTGCTTCTTACCAAAGATTCTTGTGGCTGCACTGTACACAGTATCTCTAATGTTGTCCCATCTCTCTTTGGCACTGCCGAAGGGAGGTTCTGAACTGAACGTATTGGAGAGGGCATAAGTGAATTCTTCAGCCTTGTCTGGATATGACGTCTTGCTCACATCGATGTGTGGTTTACCCACTTGCCTAGAGTGGTGGATCTTCTTTGGTTGAAGCTTAAATTTACAGCACACTAGAGAGTGATCGGTGTCGCAGTCAGCAGTGTGGAATGTACGAGTAAGCTGCACACCCTTCATGGCTGAACGTCTTGTGATAATCAAGTCCAGCTGATGCCAGTGTTTGGATCGGGGATGCCTCCAAGACACTTTGTGCTGTGGTTTTGTCTGAAAAACATGAATTTGTGATGCTGTAGTTGTGGAACGAGCACATTTCTAGTAGACGTTGCCGTTTTCATTCATCTTCCCAATGCCAAACTTTCCGAGACACAAAGGCCAGGAGTCGTGATCGGCACCCATCCTAGCGTTGAAGTCGCCCAGTAGAATCAAGTTCTCTTCCTTCGGAATATTGTCGATGAGCGAGTCGAGCTCGTTGTATAACGCATCCTTGGTATCTGTGGTGGCACTGAGTGTGGGAGCGTAAACACTGATTAGATTAACTAGCCCGGTTGTGGTGTGGAGGCGAAGAGATAGCAGTCTTTCGTTTTCTTGTTGGCAGGGTTCTATCATAGACAGCAGAGAGTTTCTGACAGCAAAACCAACACCATACTCCCTAACTTCGTCTGAGCTCTTTCCTTGCCAGAAGAACGTGTAGTTCTTTTCTCTGAGGTATCCATAATCTGGTAGCTGTGTCTCTTAAAGTAAGGCGATATCGACATGGAGTCTTGCGAGTTCGTCGTTGATGACTGTAGTCTTTCGAACATCACTGATTGCCTGGAGATCATCTGAAAGCCCTGTCAGCGTAGTCCGGATGTTCCAGGTACCTAGCTTGAGTATTGTTAATTTCCTTGTTTTTCGTTTGTTTTTTCTTGGTGCTGTAGTTGCAGCCCGCTTGTCTGGTACTCACGTATCTTAAGCCCTGCGCACCCAGCAAGGCAGGCGAGTTGTGGCGGGACGGCACCTTATTGGCTGGGGGCTGCCCAGCTTGAGGCGGGCGATAGCTGTCCAATGAGATCTGTTGGTCTCTCCCACCGTCGGAAGCAACCCCTGGCGTCTAACTCGACGCCAATCGAGTGGTGACTTATAACCGGTAACTGTTGCTTCCCGTGTTGTGTCAACGCTGTGAAGCGAAGCTGGAGTGTCCTGTCCAGGGCGCCAGCCTAGGAAATGTTATATGGAGAATCAGCTGTTACCCATTCAACTGACTCCCCCTCTCCACGCAGCTGATGGATCCAAGGAAAAGGACAAGCCGATACGTCATGGCACCAGCGACGTCGCAGGAGTTGCCGAGATGTCACTAAATGCAGTGACAAGTCGCCTTAGGGACTCCGTCTGCGGATTTTCTGTTGAGGTTTACTCCCTTAGCCTTTCCCATGCAAGGGTATAGTCGCAAGGCAGCGAAGGTTTGAAATCAGAGTTTACCTTCTCCTAGGTGGGCTACCACCCAAGGTTAACCGGCCTCATCTGCCCGAAGCATCTGGTTTTGAGGCGCCAGAAACTCGCCTGCCATCCCTTATCCAGTTAGTTTAAACAGGTTCCGCCGGGCTTAGTAGTTAAACCACCCGTGAAGGCCTGGAGTTGGATTTAGTTGTCAGTGGCTATTACAGACGCAAGCCATTGGAAGATTTCGAGGGGAATTGGGTGCTTATCTCATACAACCGTCCCCGGCGATAACAACCCTTGAAACACTGTCAGTAAATATAACAGAAGTAAATACAATATTAGTAAATTGTTCTTTTGCTTCTGGCTCCTACACATCAAAATGTAGCAAGGGTCAAACTATTCCCAGTTTCTCACCAGAAATTCCGCCAGGTTCTCTCATACAAATAAATCCACGACATATTATCTATTATCCTTTAAATCTTAAAAATCAAATATCAAGTATAATAATACAGTTGAGAGACCAGTCAGGGAAACAGTTGCATTTTAATAATGAAGTTGTAACTTATTATTTACATCTACGAGAGCAAAAGTAAAAATAATGCAACATCAGATATAATGAAACAAAGAAAAATAATTTATCGAAGAAAATTAATAAGAAGATTTTTTGGAAATATATTTACTAAAATTATTGAAAATGCTCCAGGTATAGCGCGTAAAACTGCACCAATTGCTCTTGACGCAAGTAAAGCTTTTGCAACTGGAGCTGCATCTGCCGCTGGGACTGCGGTTGAAAAAAATAACTGATAAAATAAAAAGAGACTGCATCTAAAATAAAACAAGCTATCTCGGAAATCACTCCAAAGAAAGAAACTCAGCGAGCTATGATAACAACAACAACAAAAAGCTATTATCAACAAAGGGCGAGCAGATCATACAAAACTTAATATCTAAAGTAACAGTGCTGCATTAAAATTTTATATAATCTAATAAATAAAACGTCTGCTAAAAATTATCTAGCGTTCACAGAAACTGATGACATCGACAACGCTGTGACAGAATTTGAGTATGTTGAGTATCTCGATGAAAATTCTAACGAACCAAAAAAAGCTGGTATCAGAACATTTAATACCAGAGACGAAGACGTATTTCTACTGCTACATAAGGCTACGTTAGAAGTTCGTGGTCAGATTATGACAGTAGCCAATCGACCTGCTCCAATTGCAGTTGGAGCAGAAGTAGCTCTTATAAATAACGGCTGGTGTTTATTTAAAAGTGCTAGATATCAACTGTCCAATCAAACTATAGAAGATATTTCAGGTCATCTACAAGTTTCAAGTACAATTTTAAATATTTCGTTTTCAGATGATTACTCGAGATCAACAGCAACAAACATGATGTGGTTTAAAGATACTGGACGGGGTATAGCTGAATCAACTGAATTTTTGAAGAGAAGTGCTATAGTACATCGAGCTGATGCTGATGCAAATGTTGTAATTGTGAGAAATTTTCTCATTGCTAATGCTGCTGCTCTAGATATTGCCCCACCTGCTGCAAGGGCTAATGCGGATGCTCCAAGAGTTTCTCTTACGGCAGCTTTTAATAATCTTAATATAACACCATCAGCTGCAGATGCAAACGGTACTGCAATGTTAAATTTGCTTCTTAACACACTTGACGTAAAAAAATCCACGTTATAACGAAGGTTTTGCTAGGCGAAGAGAACTTGCAGCAGGATCATGTCAAATTACAATGATGCTTCCACTAAGTATGATTTTCGGCTTTTGTCGCGATCATGATAAAGTATTTCGAGGAGTAAAACATACTCTTATTTTAGATCGAGCAGAACAAAACGATTGCTTGTTTAGATCTGGAGGGGTTGATGTACAGTTTATCATAAACAAACTTGCTCTGTGGATGCCATGTATAACACCGTCGATCACTAAAATGTCAGTATTAAATATTACACTTGATAAGCATACAAACAGAATTTATTTTAAGCAACATAAAATATATCAAAGCAGTTCCAAATACTACTGACTACACGTGGCGGGTCACAACAACATCAAGCGAACAACTGCCGAGACAAATATTTGTCGTATTTCAACAGCACGCCCGACGAGGAAACCAACAATAAACTAATGCGATAGTTGACCACGCTGATGCTAGACGAATATAAGCTAGACTAAATTCAAAGCAATATCCAGAACGAGCTATAGAGTGCAATTTTTCAGATGACGCCAATAAAAATATTTTTCGACCGTACATGTATCTGCTTGACGCAATGCAAAAATATCAAGATGTTGAAGATGGATCTCAGATATTAGCAGAGGAATTTCGTACACTTTGTCCTATATTTCATTTTGATGTTAGTAAACATAACGAGCGAATTGTAGACAGCACAGCTGATATTGAAATTACCTGGAGACTTAGAGCGGTTTCAGTAGCGCCGTTATACGTATACGCATTAGTGATCAGTGATAGATTTATCACGGTAGATTCTATTGGAGGTAAAATCACAGTTCAAGTTTAATCTACAGTTGTTATATAAAATGACAAAATATATTGCAAATGAAGTATATATGACTGATGGTCAAGTTAAAAAATTAGTAGCTGCTATTGCAAAGCGAGAACAGGTATCATTAAAAATCAATCCTAATATTTCTGATGGTGTTTTAACAAAATTAATGGTAGCAAAATATAAAGTAAAGAAGTATGATCATAAAAAACTTTTATTTTAAATTTGAGTGCTGCACAAATGACGGCGATGGCAAACAATATTGTTGTCAAAGGTGGTTTTCTTGGTCCGGCATTATCAGTATTAGCTAGCACAATAATACCTAAAGTTTTGCCGGTGTTGGGAACATTAGGACTAGCAGCAATGTCAGGAGCAGTCTCTGGCACAACGAAGAAAGCTGTTGAGGGTAATGGTATCATTCGTGGAAGAGGAATAAAAAAATTGTGAATTTATGTAATTTATATATTATAATGCCACAACGTAAAAAATCGCCAACAACAATATCGCCAACAACAAAATCGTCAGAAAAAATAAAACAGAAAAAGAAAACAACAAAATCGCCAACACCAAAATGCAAATGCTTATACAATCAAACAAAACAAGGAGAAATTGTTCCGTTCGCTCCAAATCTTTTAGGAATCGGACGTGGTCTAACATCACCAGGAACACTACCACCCCGCTAAGCAATTTTGATATAATTGATAAGTTAAAAGCAGTTCCTGGATTTCACGAAGTTTATTCTAAAGACGAACTCGCAGCAATAAAAACGCCGTCAGCTGTAAGTTCGTGTGTTAGTAATATACAAGATTTCAATGACGGATCCGGTACGCATTGAATAGCAGTTAATAATAATAATTATTTTGACTCGTTTGGACTTCCTCCAAGCGATGTAATAAAAAAGTATATGAACAAAAAATATTAAAAAATTATATTATTCATCAAATCAACTCCAACCTGTTGGAATGTCTGCTTGCGGATATTATTTGTATAATGTTTATCCGATAGATGTCCCAGAGCAGAAATCTTAATTTTTTAAAGCTTATTTTACAGTTTGACAAGCAACCTTCTCACGCTAATGATGAGATTGCAATTAATTTTATCTAAATTTATAAATATAATAATGTCAACATATTGTCTCAAGTGTAGAACTAAAACGGAAACTATTATTGAAACAACATAAAAAACAAACAACAACAGGATGATATTAAAACGTATTTGTGCAATCTGTGAAAAAATATGTTTTTAAAGAAAACGTCCCCAGCGACCGTGTCGCCAGTGACAAAGTCGCCAGCGATAAATTCGCTAGGCACTGATTATCCTAATGTTGTCAGGGCGGTTATTTTATTAGACGACTAAAAATATAGAATTATATGCTACTGTGATTCTGACAGAGATTTGTGTCTTGAGCAAAATAAAATAGTTACATACTGTCAATGTTGTAACAACAGAGAAATAATAGGTACAGGTATATATATATATATATATATATATATATATATATATATATATATATATATATATATATATATATATATATATATATATATATAATTATTGGAAAATTGCCAAAACATAAAGGCGGTTGGACTTGCCAGGTCATTGGTATACAGGACCTTACAATCCACTAGATCAACAACTAGATAAAAACGACAATCCGTTGCCAGGACAAGAGCCTTATAATCAAGTTGATGCAATAGCAATGCGTCATGATATCTGTTATCGTGATCATGAAAACTCGAAAGCAGATTGTGATAAAGTAATGTTAGACGAATTACGTGATATGGAGCCAACAAATCTACGAGAACGTTTTGATAGAACATTTGTTCAGGGAATGATTGGAGCAAAAAATAAACTTGGACTCGCAAAAAAGTATACGATGATCTTGCAGTCGAACTACATAGACCTAAAAAAAGTTTCCGTGACTTAAAGTTGTCGCAAACGCTGTAGAAGATGATATCTGGGCAATAGATTTGGTGGATGTGTCCAATCTGGCTCAGTTTAACCTTGGCGTTGATGGCGCTTTAGAAAGTATTTGTTTATCGTTATAGATGTTTTAGTAAATACGCTTTTAGTGTACCTGTTTCGGATAAGACAGGGATTTCAATGACTGATGCGCTAAAACAAATAATAACGAGTACAGAAAGAAAACCAAATAAAATCTGGATTGATCACGGAGCAGTTTTTTTAACAAAAAGTTTGAGGGGCTTATAGAACAAAATAATATAAAAAATATGTTACAGGAAACGAAGGTAAAAGCGTTGTTGTCGAGAGATTTAATCGCACGCTAAACGAAAAAATACACAAACATATGACAGCTAAAAACACCAACAGGTACATCGATGACCTTTCTCGAATCGTAGGTGAATATAATAACACGAAACTCCGAACCATTAAAATGTCACCCAACAATACTATTAAAAATCCGATATTAGCAGATGAAAACATGTACCGCAGACATAAATTTAAGGTTGGTGATAAAGTTAGAATTTCTTTGATAAAAAGGTATTTGCAAAAGGATTTACTCCGAACTGGAGCAAAGAAGTATTTGTTGTTGATAAAGTACTTTTAACAATACATGTAACGTATGCTTTAAAAGATCTGGCAGGGGAACCTATCGTAGGTAGTTTTTACGAATCAGAACTACAGAAAACTGAGCAGGATGTTTTCGTTATTGAAAATGTAATTAGTCAAAAAGGTAATAAAAGTTTAGTCAAATGGCGTGGGTATAGCGATAAATTTAACAGTTGGATCCCAACCAAACAAATTATGAAATAATGCTATTTTCAATTTCCTCATACTTTTGTTTGACAGATTTACATTTTATTGGTTTGCATAACGATATTAGATATTGTCTGCGATCGTCAGAGATCATCATTAGATTAAAAATCTTGACAAATATGAAATCGAATGTGATATTTTTCTGTCGGCCTGGGATATTGATGTTTAAGAAAGGTCTGATTAGCTGCCAAAATATTTGCTGTTCGGCAACGGTAGAATTAAATTTCATGTTTTTTTTGCAATGTGATACTTGGCATTATATTTTTCAGTTGTTGGTCTGCTGTAATTAGATCCGTTAGCAACAGTGACAATTTCACAATCATCATCAGATTCGTTGTTATATAAAATATCATCTTCGCTATAACCAACAAAATTAGGGGCCCCGAGTGGCCGAGTGGTCTAAAGCGCTGTCCGTTACGGATCACTGCCATCTCACCTCTATCTGCGTGGGTTCGAGTCTAGGATTCGGCGAATGTGGATATGTGAGAAAGCTTGCCAGTAGCTTCTCGTGGGTCGGTGGTTCTTTCCGAGGATTTCCCGATTTCTTCCTCCACCATTAATACTGGCCGCCATGAATAGCCAATCTTGTGCTGAAAAAATGGCGTTAAACCCCACAACAACAACAACAACAACCAACAAAATTATTGCTAGTAATTGTGATTTTATTGCTAACGACCTAATCGCTGACATCACTAGTATCTTCTTCGTATAGTTGAGCGAGTAGTTTCATCAAGTCCATTATTATAATATATTTTTATCTAATTTGTTGTTATAAGATGACTGACGAGGTAAAATATCACCAAGAAGTTAATATATTAAATTACAACGAACTAACCGAAGCGGTAAGAAAATGCTTGTTAGATTACAGTGTATATTCTGTTGATGTTATTGTAATGCAAGGTGACTCATAAAATATTACTAACAGAAGCAGAAAAAAAATAAAATTAATGAAAGTGCAGTAACGACGCTAAAATTTGATTGCGATGATATAGCATTTGCTCATCAATGTTTGACTAAAACCGAATTACAAAATATTTTTAATCATCATATCTAAAATCAATCCTAGCATTGTATTCTCTTGAAAAAGCTGGTCTTGTTGTTCCGTCAGCAACAAATTTTACTGACATAGAACTGATATTAAAATGTTTCGCCGCAACCGTAATCGATTTAAATTTGATCGCCTCGTCCGTTTCGAGGTTTATCGAAATAATAGGTTTTGCTGGACATCTAAAATTACTACCGTTACCACCTCGTCCTATTTCACATCTTCCTGCTGGGTAGCTAGCTCTATATTTTCCAATCGATTATCAGTTTGTATATTATTCATATGATTAATAACCAGATCATTGGGTATAGATCCGTTTTAGGTTTTAGTTTTTTCTGTTTCTAAAAATACCGCGATCGTTAGCCTCGTATAAATCAAAGACCGGATGCGGCTGAAATTCGTTTTGTAAAGATAAGTTTTCAATGTGGTCATCAGTGGCTGCACCGTTCACATGATATACACGCTGTCCCTCTGAAATGTCATCGCAGAACATCATGTAAATAAAATCTTTTCTAAGCATTGTAATCCTCTCTGTATTATCTCCCATTACACTAAACTGATAACCCGCTGACGTTGCTTTTCCAACAGATATTCCAGTTTTGGTGTTAATGACCGAACCTAATGCATGTCCAGCGTATAGGTTATACTTTGGGTGAACGTGATATACCTCTTGCTCACGTGCGCTTGTCAGATTTGCTGTCATTATACTTTAGTAATTTTGTATAACTCTAATTGTTTTTTCAACCTAGCGCATGCGCCGTGTGCGGTAAATTATCAATTAGATATTAGACTATAGTATAGCAATGTCGAAAATGCGTGATATAGCCAAGACGATCCTTATGGGAGAAACTGATAAAATAGCGACTGCTTTTGCAGGTTTTGACAATAGTTATCGGTTTGATAAACAAATCGTGCTAGTAAATTTTACTGCAACAAATGTTTACCACCTACTACAGACAACTATAAAACGTGAGCTTGAAAAACACAAAAGTATAATATTATTAGTGCAATATCATGCTATATTTTCAAAGCTACTTGTAACGAAAGAATCAACTGACAAGGAAATTGCAGACCCTTATATTAACGCAAAATCAAGACGTGTTTTGCTTGGGACTGATCTTTTATCACTATCTGATGAAATACACCAAGAAATTTGGAAAACATAGAAAAATTCACCGAATTAGGTTCGGGTTGGAAGTTTGAAATGATCAAAGAAATTTTGTTTCACACGATGAAATATGACGCATTACGCGGTAGTTCGTACATCGACCTGCCACCAGAAATAAAAAATAAAAGATGATGTATAAACATAGAAAACGTCGATAACAAATGTTTCCAATGGGCTGTTCTTTCCGCGCTATTTCCAGCAGTAAAAACACACTGATCGCGTTGAGAAGTATATTAGTCACGTGTCAAGATTAAATTTTAAAGATATTGACTTTCCAGTGGCAGAAAATTAAATACCAAAATTTGAAAAGCAAAACAATGTTTCGATTAACGTTTTCGGACTAGATGAAAAAGAGGACGTATATCCGAGATATATTTCAGAAAAAGCTTCACAATCGACTATAAATGTACTGTTATATAAAATTCATTACGTTTGGATTAAAAACTTTAACGGACTAGTTGGTAGACAGTATAATAAGAATAAAAAGAAAAAGTTATTTTGTTACCGCTGCTTGCATGGCTGTACAAACAATGAAACATTACAAAATCATTTGCAGTACTGTAGTGATGTGCAAAGAATAACAATGCCATCTGAAAAAGATAGTGTGTTACAGTTTGTCCATCATAATCACAAACAAAATATTCCTTTCGTCATATAAGCTGATTTTGAGTGTTTACTTCAACCTGTACTTGGCGTAGAAAATAATCCCAACCAATCGAGTTCAAGGAAAACTCAAAATCATGTTCCGTGCGGAGTAGCTTACAAGATAGGTTGTTGTACTGATTCGAGATTATCTAAACCAATCCAACTCTATCGAGGTAAAAATCCAGCTGTCTGGCTTCTCAAGCAATTTATCAGCGAAGTTGATAATGTTACTTATCATTTGAAAAGAGTAACTCTAATGATTAAATTAACACCTCAACAAGAATTCGATTGCGAGCAAGCGGAAATTTGTTATATTTGTAAAAAAAAGCTTTTGACGATAGCAAAAAGTACATGAAAATTATCATTTGACCGGACAGTACCGTGGAGCGGCTCATGATCAGTGTAATTTAAAATTTCATGCTTCAGATTTTATTCCAAGTATTCTTCACAACTTTCGAGGATATGATAGTCACATTATAGTAGAAGCTTTTGGTGATCCTGACATAAAAGCTCGTCTAAAACTCGATAACGTCATCAAATGCATTCCAAATAACTTTGAAAAGTATATGTCAGTTACGCTAGGTATATTGCGTTTATTGACAGCTTGCAGTTTATGGCAGCATCGTTAGATGAGCTAGTAAAAGGTTGTAGTAAATTTGATAACCTAAGACACTGTTTTGGAGATAAAGTTAATCTACTAGCTAAAAAAGGGGTATTTCCGTACAAATATCTCAAAGATTGGAGTAAATTTGATTAAACATCTTTACCTGACAAAGACAAATTTTACTCGCAACTTAAAAATGAAAATATCACCGATGATGAGTACAAGTATGCACAAAATATCTATAAGAATTTGATTGTGAGAATTTTGGTGATTATCATAATTTGTATTTGAAAACTGACGTGTTATTATTAACAGATGTTTTTGAAAGTTTTCGAAAAGTAAGTTATGACAATTATGGACTAGATACTTGCCGGTATTATTCTGCCCCTGGGCTGTCATGGGATGCTCTGCTGAAGTTTAGTAAGGTAAGGTTGGAATTACTGACTGACGTTGATCTGTTCAATTTTATTGAAAAAGGTATCAGAGGCGGTATTAGTGTGATAAGGAAGAAATACGCTGAAGCAAACAACAAATACTTAAAAGAGTATAATCCTGAGCTTCCTTCGAAGTATGTAATTTATTTAGATTGTAACAACTTGTACAGTGGTTCGATGGTAGAACCAATGCCTCTTGGTGGATTTCACTGGATCATGGCTGATAGATTTCTATCTGAAACAGAAAAGAAGATACCCGAAAATGTTTCATATTTCGTTGCTGTTGATCTTGATTATCCAACTTCGCTACACAAATTGCATAACGATCACCCTTTCTGCGCGGAATCGATGGTTATAGATTATAGTTTGTTACCAAAGAACCACAAGCGTTAGCATCACCAAGACAACATTCCATGGTCAAGAAACTAGTACCAAATTTGCTTAATAACCGTAATTATGTTTTGCATTACAAAGTTTTAAAACAAGCAGTCGATGCTGATCTTTTGTTGAGAAAAGGTCATTGTTTGCTAAAATTTAATCAGTCGCCGTGGATGAGAGGTTACATTAACTCAAACACTTCAAGAAGAGCTGCAGCAAAAACAGATTTTGAGAAAAACTTCTTCAAAATGATGAATAATTCTGTTTTTGGTAAGACGATGGAGAACATTAGGAAACGCGTAAATATCGAACTAGTTAATGATGTCAATCGCAGAAACAAACTTGTGCCAGACGATGATTTTGTGAGCATGAAAAGTTTTAATGAGACTCTTGCTGCGATACAAAAAAGAAAAACAAATCTAAAACTAAACAAGCAGATCTACGTTGGAGCTTCAGTGTTAGATTTATCAATGTGGCTGATGTACGATTTTCATTATAATTTTGTTAAAAATCAATGGCCTGCTAGTAGATTATTGTTTACCGATACTGATTCGCTCGTATATGAAATCGAATGCGAGGACATCTATCAGGACATGTGTGATAATCGACATCTGTTTGATCTTTCTGATTACCCACGTGACAGTAAATTTCATGACGACACAAATATAAAGGTTATTGGTAAGTTCAAAGATGAAATGAACTCGAGCGCTATCAAATACTTTATCGGATATCGCAGCAAAATGTATGCCGTATTATTAGACAATAATAAAATAACGAAAAAAGCAAAACGTCTGCCTCGTTATTTTGTTAAAATGTTTATGAAATTTTATGACTACAAGTACGCGCTTGATGGAGCTATTAGTTTTATGAGACCTATGGCAATTCGGACTAATCATCATAAGCTTGAAACAGATGTCATTATCAAATGTGGATTGTGTAATTTTGATGACAAACGTTATTGCGAAAATTGTGTAGATACACTTGCACTTGGGAATTGTCATGATAATGACATCATCTTTTCCGACTGAAATTTTATCTAAACTTATAAAATAATGTTTGAAAATTTAACAATGACAAATAGCTACAGTAGCAAAATCAAATATCTAATGATTGACGGCAAACAATTGACAGTTGAAATAAATAATGAAACATCAGGTACATGTTTTAGTGAAACACGTGACAAGCTAAAACTTTCACTCGTCAGATCTGATGATAGCGAGTATTTCAATAATCTCGAACAATTGTATCAAAAGTTGCTAGCAAAATTTAAAACCTTTCACAGTCCGATTAGCCAACAAAAATATACTAAACTCAAAATTGATCTCGATTGGTCAAAAATATATTCTACCGACAAAAATATCCACTGAAGAAACCACAAATAAAAGACTTATTTAAGTCCCGTCGCTGTGTGAGCGGTAAAGTAAAATTTAGTCTTTACAATCGTGATAATGAAATATTTCTAATATCAACAGTTGAAACATTAATCATTGGTAATGAGGTATAAAATAATATAAATTACCTTTCTCGCTTTGCCACTATATTAAGCTCCACGTTCTAATTTCCGCTTGGGTCTCCGTATAGCATTGTTAAAGCTGTCTACCTGGTGAGGGCCGGCTCTACTGCGCAATTAAGAATCTACAGGTCTTTTATACATGGGCGATCACGTGTGAGTATTATGAGAATTCATTGGCCCTAGCAATTTTGACAATCTCTGTATGACATTTCCTTGTGTGACCTTACCTGGATGATTCACCGATAACATGGCATCATACCTCTACCTGGACTGCACCTGTTGTTGTGTAAAATACATGACAGGGGAGGTGGGCTACCACCTGATGTGGTATAAGGAGAGAGCTTGTGTGAGCTTACCTGGATACCGATCAAATGGCATTAACTCTACCTGGATACACTAACACCTGTTGTTATTGTAATGACAGAGAGAGGGAGAGAGAGAGAAAGAGAGAGAGAGGGGGGGGGTAAAACCTTACTATACTTTTGAGAAAAGGGGTGGGTGGGTAGAGTTTAGGACATAGTTTGTATTTGCTTGGAGGGGCAAAAGTAGAGTTTGGGGTAGAAACCATGTTTTCCCTTACTACTAATATATCGTAATGCTATATTGTTGAAGTTATGTTTCGAAAAGATAATATATGAACATCAGGATCAAACAACTATTAGCATTCATCTTTTCTTTATATCTTTTTCTAATAGTCTGATATACTATAGACGTTTATAATATTCGTTTCATTAATATGAAACAGTAAACATTTCTTACCTGGACAGATGCGCAGATCTAAATGTTTGAAGCCAATTATACTGATTATGTATACTGTTTGCTGTATTTTATATCTGCGAACTATGTAACCTGTGGGCTTTAGCCACACGTGATGTCCTATTTATAGGTATATCCTTTTCAGCTATCCTGGTTCACAGAGTCATGCCCTAGGTCATGGTTTCAGTCCATTTCATGTTCATAGTGTGATTATTTGTGTCATTGTTCAGGTACGATTCATATTAATCATGGTTCTTTTTCCACTATCATAATATGGAAGACTATATGCAAAATCAATCAAACACCCCTTCTTAACTTTCTTCATATTAGGTTTATGTTTTTTATTTAATTTATGAGAGGAATGTGAGGCGGAATATAAGCATCATTATAGTTTGATACCAAGGTAATCCTTTTTTTAATATTTAACAAACAATGCAATTAAAATGACTTTTGTACAATTTATATATTTTGTGTCACTTTAGCGTTCCATATAATAAACTAAAAAGAAAAAGAACATCTAACGAGAACGTTTTGCTAGTTTCTTGGGAAATGATGCACGTTTTAACCTTAAAGCTCTATATGACAAGTTTATTCACTCATTGTTTCTATCAAGCATATTATGAAGAAATTCGAAAGAATGAGTTTTAGCTAGTATATTTTTCTCTTTATTCCCCAAACCATGATGCAGAGTATGTCAATTTTTTAACTGATCAGTTTTTATCTCGTTCTTCAAATTGTCTGCTCGCATCTCAAGAATGACAGATTGATCACCATCCGAGTGTAACATGGTACTGATTATTAGTTATATCTTGTGTTTTGACCATGGTTGTATCCAAAATCGATTATTTTTATCAGTTTGCTGCTAGATTACATTTACTATATAAGCAGTTTTTAAACAATTTTCATTTTTGCAATGTTGCAATCATACCAAACATGTTTGAAACTAATAGGCTTATGTTATTGGTTATTCACATTACGTATATTTATGTTACAATGCAATACTCTTTTTAAGCTTGATAATTAACATAGAATAACTGAATTTGGATGAAAACGTTATGCGTGAAACAGGTTTCAAGACTGTAACGTCATAGTATGGTTATACCGATACCTTCGTAAATGAAACTCTGCAAACAAAAATTGTGAGAAAGGGGATACAGTCTTCGGTTTCCATGTGGCAATAATTACATTTATATCGTACCATACTAATAACTTGACTTTACTTGAGTGTGCTTTGTGAAAGTCACTTAGCTCCCACTTGCTTTCCACCAATTAACCAGTTAAATGTTTATTAAATATGGATCCAATAATTCAAACTGCTGAAATAACGCCAATGTTCTAGTATGGGTGGTTGCTCATATCAAGTTTTGAAAAACTGAACGCCTCACTGTTATGTATACTTACATCTGTGTGTTTTAGTGTCATGTGTGAATTCGATCATTTGATTTAGTCTGCTTTTAAAGTTGCAACCAATGAACCAATGACAAGTGTAAAACGTACAACTACGGTAAAATATACAGCAATTTGTTATCCATTGGACAAGAGTTCTTGGATACGGAGGAATCAACAAATGACCGATTAATTGACGTTGGCCATTATATAGATCTACTTCAAGTTTCTCAAAGTATTCATTTTATATTAATTTAATAATTCTTACACTATACAAATTTCACCGACTACGTCTTATCCTTTCATACATGTACATCGTCTATTGTGTGTTTATCAACACGTATATCTTGTTCTTTATTCATTTTCTCGTTATATACTTTGTTCACTTACTGATTGTTCCTTTGTATGTACTTTTATAACTTTGTTTTTTATTATGTGGATTTACTACAATTCATATCACATTAAGGGCACTTTATAACTGATAATTTTCTGTGATGACACAAGTATTGTTAGACATCAAATCTGTGTCAGTCTAGTTTTATTTATCGTACTTTTATTGATGGTGATGGGCAAGACACATGTCCTGGAGTAAGTTCCTTGTCAACAGCTTTTACGAAATGTTTTCATTACCTTCATTTTACGTTACTTTGCCACTCTGCTTAACAATTCCGTCCAAATAAATTGTAAAATTATTAAACACATATTTCACTTTTGAGAAATCTTGTATAAGTACGATATTTCTTGAGGATATTACATACATACATACATACATACATACATACATACATACATACATACATACATACATACATACATACATACATACATACATACATACATACATACATACATACATACGCACGCACGCACGCACGCACGCACGCACGCACACACACACACACACACACACACATACATACATACATACATACATACATACATACATACATACATACATACATACATACATACATACATACATACATATTTTGCTGATTGGGCTAAAGCGCTGACCGTTACGGTAACTGCCATCTCACGTTTGTCTGCATAAGTTCGAGTCCAAGCTCGGCTAACTTGGGTAAGTGAGAAAACCATGTATAGCCAATTGTGCTGAAAAATGGCGTTAAACCCTATAACAGCAATATATATATATATATATATATATATATATATATATATATATATATATATATATATATATATATAAAATAAATAACTATAAATATATGCCAGACAGAACAGACTGTGCTATCCCTGGATTCTTTAGAAGAATCTTGATAATAGTGGGCAGAAATAATAGTTTAATACAAACATTACTATCATACATGTTTGAGAAATTAAATTAGTACTCTACCGAGTTTCGAACCCAGGTCCGCGAGTAAACGGGTGCCATTTACTCGCGAACCTGGGTTCGAAACAACGTAGAATACGAATTTAATTTCTCTAACCTGTATGAAAGTATTGTTTGTATCTATCTATCTATCTATCTATCTATCTATCTATCTATCTATCTATCTATATATATATATATATATATATATATATATATATATATATATATATATATATATATATATATATATATATATATATATATATGAGCCTCATTAAACCGGACGCCTTCGTTCCCATTAATAATGTGTAGATTAATGCCTTTTAAGATTATTAAATGATAACCGAATCATGCACACTTTCAATGTACGATGTATCATGTCATTTGCAGTTCATGTACTGCACATGAACAATAATCTCTTAAGCGTAACTCTACTGCATTTTCAATAATTTCTAAAATAAATTAATGAATACTTCTACTGACTTGCATTTGTTTCACTTGTTTGTAACAAAGCTTATACAAAAGACATATGCTTTAATAATTAACGCATCGAACACATGGCACAATGTATGTGGTGGTGGTGATGTTTATGATTTTTAACGTAGCTTTAACAATTTTTTAGTCATATCGCTACGATGTCTGCAGTGTGGCAGTTTATAGTGATGTCTAGCACTGGAGCATCATGCCGCAGATATGCAGCATGATGTCCCACCCAGTCACATTATCTTGACACCAGGCCGACCAGTCCTAACACTAACCTTTTAATGCTGAGCTGTCAGTACCATTTTTGTAAGTCTTTTGGTATGACTCGACCGGGTGTCGAACCCACGAACTTCCGCATCCGAGGCGGACGCTCTAACCACTAGGCTACCGGAGCGGTGTATGTATGTGTATGTATGTACTTTTCATGTCATTTCCAAAGAAATTTACTTTCGTTTCCTAGAGTCGTTTATCGGTTACTGGAATATATGCAATTGTCAAATTGGCAATGTCTAAGGATGAGTGACATAAAAAATACGGGTGTAATGAATTGACTCTCATTGTTAGCAAATCCATTAAAATGCTGTCAATAATACGAAAGTCACGTAATAAATCGTCCATATCATGTTTATTTTACATCTCGTAAATAAGATCATATCTGATCAAGTAATTGTTTTGTAAGTTATACTTGCCGTTTTACAAGAATTATTTTTTTTCAAGCTTAGGTTTAATTGTTTTACAAGTTGAAAGAGAGACACCGTCACCAGATATTATTAATAAAAACGGATTTAATGATGCTCCACTTGAGATTAAACCAGAACTAGTCATTAACAATGGCAAATGTGATATTATTCGCAGTATTCCACGGTGCTATTTATAACATTCTTTTACACACCAGAGGTTTATATAATAAAATTTGTAATATTGTACTAGCTCTTCAACATCTTTTTTTGGAATTTCTTCTGAAATGTGATTGAAATCGATGATATATTCTGATACCAGCAATTGAATCAAGAAACTCACTAAATGTATTATTGTTAGAATTAGCTATACAAATTTTGTATTTGTCATACACACCTGATGAAGTATCCATATATCGTGCATCTGTTATCTTTAATCAATCTTACGAGTCAAAAGTATTTCCTACTTCACATTCATACAAATGCCTCACTCACCAAATTACTGTAATCG
This sequence comes from Potamilus streckersoni, assembly GCA_016746295.1. NCBI lineage: Eukaryota > Metazoa > Mollusca > Bivalvia > Unionida > Unionidae > Potamilus > Potamilus streckersoni. The sequence goes on along the minus strand of JAEAOA010002271.1, from coordinate 296,644 downwards.
CTTTCTGTTTTATCAGTATACCCTATTACCAAGCTTATTTGATCTAACGTGAAACATTTGAGAACAAGATGTTTTCTGATTAATTTTTCAGCGATCTTAGTTCAACAATGGTAAAACCAGCAACAAAATAACTCTAAGCCACAATTGTTCATATTACTTTGTGAATATTTTCTTGACTTCATCCGTTTCATCTATATCAATCTAGGTATCAGACTTTGCAACCAAACTTGTTTGATCGACTTTATCCAAAATCTTTTCTCGATCAATATCATTAAAATCACTAATTTCATTATCACATGTTTGATCATCTTTAGAGATTTGTCAACAATAATTGGATACAATTCTGGGTTTTTTTTGCATCGTTGGCACAATTGCATTTGAGTATGCTGTAATAATTAAGTCTGTGTCTGGTGTCATAGTAACTACTTTAATTAAAGTTCCTTTATCGTAGTTGTACATACCGAGATACTTAAAAATGTTTCGTTTTGAACAACTATTATATGACTTCCTGTTTCTTTTTATTCCTATCATTACAGATTCTGCTAGTGTGTCGAGATTATTATTGTTACCTTCAACAGATGTTTTACATCATCGTTTTCTCCGTACGATTGTTATTTTATTAAGTCCGATTTTATTATCAAATCTAAATTTCCAAAATCAAGCTCGAGCAATATTTTTTAGATATAATGTCAACTTGTTTAAGGTCTTCTAGACAATCATCAGGATAACAGTATATGTTTACCTCTTCATAATTTTCTACTGTTTCTTTTAGTTGTGGTCCCCGCATAGGCATAACACGAATACATTTTGTATACTTCATCTAGCAACAGATAATGTATCACTAGAATTGTCCAATGTTTCATAGTATTTATCTCACGTGTCGCTAATGATACGTCCCTAACATATGTTTCTGGATTAAAAATATTACTAAAAATTCCTTAGCAACAGTTATAATTGGTGGATCTGACATTATTTTATAGCATTAGATTATTTTTGATCACAATGATCACATCTGATCATCAAGTGTGTATATTTAAAATGCTGTTAGTCCTGGAAATGGATGTTCAGTAGCAATAATATAAAGTGGGAAATATATGTATTTGTTAACAGTGTTTTCTGTCGTGACTGAAAAATATTGTGATGTTATAATGTATTTCATCTGTTATATAATATTACCCAGTCGATATGATCGTTTGATCCTTCCAATTGCTGATTGTAAATTCGACTAACACTAGCAGTGGGACATTTAACCTCAATCCAAATTTTTTTAAGTTCTTCGTTAGTTGTCGTTTCTTGTCTATCATAGAAAGCGTAATAAGGATAATTTTCAGGATAATATGTCAATGCGCTTACTTCTAACACAACTCGATTGTCAGTTCCCTTATAAAGTGTAGATATATACCCAATGGTGTTTTAGCTCGTTTTATGCCACCAGATACATTATCAGCATACGCTTTATTTGTCAGATCTTTAGGGTTAACTGGAACATATCTCTTAGTTATTGTTTATTTATTGTCTTTCATGTTTATATTGCCTGTCACATCACCACCAGATTTCTAAAATTAGAGGATGAGCGCTTCTTTAGACTGAGCATACCTAATAGCATCAGCATCGTTAGCTGTTGGCGAGGTTCTTCGTATTCGTTATTTTTTAATTAAACATAGATTTCCGGTCATCAAAACACCAGCTAGTTAAGTTTAATATTGCTGGCATACATTAACTGTAATAAACTTACAGCTTGTGTTATAACAAAATTTACTGGCGGTTATTAAGTTTCTAAATCTAATACTCCTTGACTTGCCATGTCTAAGTCGCCGCTTAACATTCTTTCGGTTTTGTTTCAGTTATTATTTTCAGCAGATTTTAGTTATGCATAACTTACAGCTTGTTTATTATCAAAATTTTTTTTGCGGATATACATCGCTTAAATCTAACACACATTAACCTCACATGTTAGTGCTACCTGTATCCGTCACACCGATTTTGTCAAGCTTGTTATCATCCACATACTTCAACTATAAATAACTTACCGCTTGAGTTTAATTTAAATTTGGTGGTGGGTATCCAGTCTCTAAATTAATATTTTTTCCCTGACATATCTAAGTTGCCGCATAACGTTCCGCCTGTCAGTGACACATTGTAGGTAACTTACCACTTGAGTTTGATTTAAGTTTTCTGGCGGTTTCTCAGTATCCAAATTTATAATTTTCTTCTTGACATATCTAATTTACCGCTTAAAGTTCCTCCTTTTAATGATTGTTTGATACCGTCGACGGATTTTATTTGTGCATAACTAATAACTTGTGCATGAACAACATTTACTTTCAGATAATTTGTTTCTCTAAATCTAGTACTCGATAAACAGTATTCATGTCAAAAATCAATATTGCTATTTGTTAATGTGCTTACAGCTGACGAATCTCTTAATGTTGTTCCAAATTTTGTATAATAGCTCATTATTTATTATATTCCTACAACAATAGTTAACATTAGTCAGTTTAAATAACATAAAACTGTATAACAACAATGGCAAAATCACCGATATTAAAGTTTGATACAGAGTGTTTGGTAAAATATAAATATAAAAATGAACTTCCAGATTATTATTACTATTTTGTTGGAAGAACTGTATCAGGAAACAAAAAACAAATTTGCTTATGAATTTACTGCTGGGTGATCACTTTAACTACAATCGAGTTTATATTTACACACTTAATCCGCAACAAGATAAGTACGAGCTACTTAACGAATATAATAGTCAACTTCGTAATGAACTTGAAGATGGACAGGATTTGTTCAATATCAAACAACCAGAAGAACCTATTCCAGTTAATCAACTTGATTCAGATGGACATAAAATAGTTGTTTTTGTTAATATTCATCTACCAACGAGAAGATGAGTAAAATAAGATCATAGTTTTCACTATCACGTAATAAGAAATGTAATTCTATTATCTCTCTCTCTCGAGGTTGTGATAATATTGACAGATTTATTCGGCGAAAAACTGATTGTTTTATACTATTCCACAGACACTATTAACGTTAGAAATATTGCGAACGAACAATGTGGCAAGGTGAAAAAGGATAAATTTATTGAAGATATCAACAGGCAACAAAAGATAATTATAACATTTTCTTATTTGATAAACTAACACATAATCCAACTAAAATGTTTCGCTCTTGCATTCAAAATTATCTGCAGTAACTTTTTTTCTCCGAGAGTCTTTATTTTATGGAAAAAGAATAGTTTATAATTATGGATACAAGATCAAAATAGAGAAAACAAATGAAAGATCCAAAACAACTTGCTCAGTCTCAGGCAGAATTTAAGAAATAAGTTTAACAAATATGCCGTAGCCAAAAAACTGCCTCAAAAACAACAGCTACGATTCTCCAACCAGTTACTGAAGCACGACTTGATTAACAATTTGAAACCAGGCCGCTATCAGAAAAAGTTAAACGACTACAGGAAATAGGTTTTATGAGACTAGTCATAGAACAACAAGAAACATCTGCCAAAACAATTATCACCAGACCTCACGAAGAAAGAAAAAGATCAGCCGAGGTACCTGTAAGAAACATTGCCGATCCTGCTGCTAGGCGAACTGCACTAAGTCGACTTATTAACAATCCACTTTTACTTGAAAGAAGATTATCAGAATTTGGCACATGAAATTATGACTGCTTTGGGAAAAATATAAAAATATACGATATTGAAAAAGAACAAGAAAAATTTGGAGAGTTAACAGTAATGTTTCTAACTGATGAATAACAAAGAAGATTGTATAGAAAAAAGCACATAATAAAATACATGATGATGATTATTGGAAAATTGTAAAGAAAATATTTGCTATTGAAAAAGTTGCTAAAAAACGCGGCGAGAAATTTAATAGCTAGGTGCCAACTCGGTCGATACAATGTTATTATTATAAATGTGTTCGTACTTTACAAGTACAAATTTACATTTGGTAGTTTTACATAATGAAATTAAATGCAATGTTCTTGCATTGTCAACTGGCATTAAATTAAATATTTTAGCAAAAATAAAAACATTTTTTTTGTTTCCTTGACAGCCAGCTAGTTTAGTTTAAAAATGGTTTGGTAAGTTACCAAAATATTTGTTGTTCGGCAACTGTAAAATTAAATTTTATTACTTTTTAAGAATGTGATGCTTAACACTATATCGTCCAGTTGTCGGTCTGCTGTAATATTTTTCTGTCATCGACAACAACTACTTCAACATAGGACTCCTTGTTGTACAAAATATCATCTTTGATATAACCAGAAGTTTTATCTCTGGCAAAATTTCTTGTAATTATGTGGCGATATAATCTTCTACGTATATATCAGTAAATTGTTTCATCAAGTTCATATTTTTATCTTTTTTTAACAATAATGGCTAGCGAAACAAAATCTCCTGAAGTAAAATATCATCAAAAGGTTAATACACTAAATTACAGGAAATAGATGAGGCGGTTGTCTTACAAAGGCCTAGGTAAGAAACATCATTGATCGTCATATTTGAAACTATATCTGTTAAATTTCAACATTGGAGTTGTTGACTTTTGTACACTATCCGCAACATCTGCCATTGATTTATATTTAGTTTTTCATTAGTTTCTAAATTTATTGAAATATATCATTTTGGATCTTTAAAATTAGATTCATCTAATTTTTTATACGATTATCTGTTTTAATGTTATTTAAAGTCGTTAACTAAAATATTTAAAAAAGCGCCGTTGAAAATTCGTTACACAACACTATGGAATTTATAATGAACTCGATGAGTTTAAGTTCCTCTAACTACTTTATCTAAATAGCCATTATTATCTAAATCTCCAATAACTTGTTTGTTTTTCTTCTTCAAATAATTCATTTATCATTTCCCTCATATAGATTAAATACTGGATTAGGCTGATATTCATTTTGTAAAGCTAAATGCTCAATGTTTTCATCGTTTATTGACTTATTTACCCTATAAATTTGCTTCTTCTTCTGGAATTTCATCGCAGAATAAATTATAAATAAAATCTTTTCTGAACATTTAAGTGAAATCTGTATCATTACGTTTTACTAAATTATCATTCTAGCTCGCGTTGGTTTTCCTACATTCTTTTAAATTTTATTCAAATAACTGAACCTAATGCATTTGCAACATACTTTGTACTGTGGGTGAACGTGATAAGTTTATGCTCGGTTGCTCTCATTCTAATATATCTCAAAAATTATGTCATTTTACTATATGGATTTGTTTATATATCTAATTGATTTTTTATTGATTTTTACGTAATTTTTAATTAAAATACAAAATTACTATATTTAATGTTAACATTGCGCGATATTGCTATAAACAATATTATCAAAGCAGGAAAATGCTAATACATTTCCAGGATACAGCAACACTTATAAATTTGACAATCAAAATGTTTTAGCAAATTTTAATTCCACAAATTTATATCATCTTTTAATACCTGCTGTATCAAAGAAACTTACAGCTCACAAAAAAATCAAACCAATGCTTCAGTATCATATGATTTTATCACAGTTACACGCAATCTATAAAGATACATTTAATATAATCTTAAAAATGAAAGTTCCCAGAAAGAAATTTCAGAACCATATATAACAGCTAAATCACAAAACAAATATTATCTGGAACAATTATTACCACAGTCGCTGATAAAATACACCAAGAAATGAAAAAAAACATTGGAGTAATTTACTTCATCAAAGTCAGGATGAAAATTTGAAATGGTAAATAAGTTTTAATTCACACAGCAAAATAATAACTTACTGCAGGGTAGTTCCTTCGCTGATATTCAAAACAAAATTAAAAACAAAAAATGCTGTAAAAATTCCCCTCCCCAAAACCAAACAATGAAGATCAATGTTTTAGTTGGTCGATTTGTCGGAGAGACATCCACAGAATGACCACAGTGATCGAATTAAAAATATATGCCATATAAAGACGAACTAGATTTTAACAGAATGACTATCTTTGGCAGAAAATTAGATACAAAGTTTGAAAACCAACACAATATTCCAGTAAATGTTTTTAGACTAGATGAGCGAGAAAATGTTTCTCCAGGATATATTTCAGAAGCTGCTACACAAAAGAAAATTCATTTATTATTCTATCCTGGACATTATGTTTGGATAAAAAAAAAACTTTGACAATGGCGGGCAGTATAATGAAAAAGAAGAACTATTTATGTTACAGATTTGCGGGGTTTTCCTAAGAATGAGAAACTACAGAAAAATCTTAAATTCTGTGTCAGCGTTCAAAAAACAACTATGCTAAGCGAAAAAGATAGTCTTAAAATAAAACGTAATTTAAAACTTATGATTATTAGCTAAATATAAATATTGCTACTTTTGCCGATTTTTTGAGTGTCTACTCGTGCCAGTGGTTAACGCTGATAATCAATCTAATAAATCAAGCACAAGAAAAATACAGCAACATGTTCCTTGCGGGGCAGCTTTTAAAGTAGTTTGTTGCGTCGACGAGAATCTTTCTTTTACCTTTTAAGTTATATAGATGTAAAGATAACAAATCTTAATGTCCATACTGCATCGTTACTACAATGTCCTATATATGATGATAGTAAAATTTCGAACAAATTAATTAACATTGCTTCAATAAA